>JARQOC010000003.1:445440075-445717322 GCA_033576535.1 Allobates femoralis
AAGTTGAGAAACTCCCGTGCCACATTTAAGCAGCTTCCTCAAAGTCATAAAAGCTTTGGAAAGGTAGTTATTTTGAACTCCCATCTGGTCTGTGGTGCGGTGGTGTCCATCTTTTTAGGCCAGTTTCACACTAGCGTTTGATACACAGCATAAGGAAACACAGGCAAACGCATGCATTCCGCGTCCCTGTATTTAACATGGGGACATATGGTACCTGCATTTACCTGCGTTTGGTTCGGTTGCGCATAATTTCTGCGTCTTCCGAAAGCAATATGTTGCATTTTGTGCACGTGGCTGGCTGCTTGTTTTGTATGCAAGCAGCCAGATGTACACAAACAATGAATTCAAGTCAGTGTGTGCGTAGTGCCATCTGCAGGCCAGCGCAACGAACGCAGTGAATGGTGACGTAATTCAAAACCTCTCCCTGCCTAAATTCCGTTCTGGGGTGTTCTCGCCCTCTCATTTCTATAGATGACAATGTAACCTATGGACAAAATTCGATGAACTCATGCAGATAATTTGCGCTGCGTTCACAGAATTCTGTCTGCGTGTTGCCATGCGTTTCCGCATGCGCACCATATGCAGGGTTTACAAACGCTAATGTGAAAGTAGCCTTACACGTCTTTTTAGGCATGCAAAAAACTGCGGTCATCAGCAGTTTTGTTCACCTTTGAAAGACACCGCTGAAGAGAGGCCAACTGGAGTCCTGAGTCCGGTGTAACTCTGCTGATTCATTATTGTGAATGCATCCATCGGGGGTTTCAGCTGAATCATGTATTTCGGAGATGTAGATGGAAACCACAATGTAGCACAGAATAATTGTGAAGTGATCCAAAATGATCTGTACCCAAATCGCCACTAAATAACATTTAACTCAACTCAACCAACAAAAACACAAGTCCCCACTCTGGCCCATCATCTGTTAATGAAAATATAGGAGGCTTCTGTGTTACTGGTAACCAAAGGGTCTGGAAAAACACTATGGCTCCTCACCCTCAAAGAAGAAAATCAGTAAAACCTGTGCTCCAAAATGCAAATGCCCCCCTCTTTCCGGAGTCTGACAATGTATAAACCACAGTTATAGTCCACATGTTTGACCTTGTAGGGAGGTGCAGGTTACCAGAAGCGTGAGCTAGGCACAATGTACGAGCACTACAATGTACTGGGTACAACAAGGACTTATTTGCAATTTTTATTTTTACAATATTCACTGCGTTGGCCATGGGCGATTTCCAGAGACTAAATCAACACTACACCTATAGATGAACTCCCACATGGATGTAATTTCCAAAATGTGGAAATTTAAAGGGAATCTGTTACCTGATTTTTGCTCCCCTATCTGAGAGCAGCATAATGTAGCGACAGAAACCCTGATTCCAGCGATGTGTCACTTACTAAGCAGTGGTTTTATCAAAAGTACACTAAGCAGCCCAGTATGTGACACATCGCTTAAATCATGATCTTGGGTTCTATATTATGCTACTCTCAGATTAGGTTGCAAAAACCTGGTGACAGGTTCCCTTTAAGAGGGTTTCTGCTGTTCTGGGACTTAGGGGCTCTGCAAATGGAGTCAACAAACTATTCTAGGAAACTCTCCATAAATCAAATGGTGCTCCTTCTCTTCTGAGCCCTGTGGCGCAGCTAAGGCTACTTTCACACTACGATTTTTAAGGGAGCCGATGCTGTCCGATAAAATCGGACAGCATCGGCTCCCTTTTGATGCCTGGAATCAGATGCCAAATAGGCATCCGATTCCGACAGAAAATCGCTCCCTCCGGGCTGATAAAAAAAGACAAATATGTATGCTCACCTGTCCCCGAGGCCCCCGCCGTCTCCCGCACGGTCCCGCAGGCTCCTGGTGTCCTCGCGGTGCCTCCAGAGGTCTTCTTCTGAACAGGACCTGCCGTGATGTCACAATCACGTGACCGCCTGTTAACATGGTGTAACCCACGGTCACGTCTCCGAAGACCACTTCTGGAGACACCAGGAGGACACCGCGAGGACACCGGGAGCCTGCGGGACCGTGCGGGAGACGGCGGGGGCCTCGGGGACAGGTGAGCATACAAATGTTTTTTTTTTTTTAACCCCTGCTTTCCCAGTTAGGAGCAGTTTTACTGTACTGAGCATGCTCAGTACAGTAAAATCGGGTCCGAGGACACATCAGAGGTTTCCTCGGACCCTGCTCCATAGGGCCCGATGTTAAAAACATCGGGTCGGGTGGGATGTGCACTAAATGGCATCCGATTTGGTCCAATCCAACTTTGTCCAATTTTATTTTCGGTGCAAAATCGGAGCATACTCCGATTTTTGCACCGATAAAAAAAAAATCGGACAGAATCGGATCAGACCAAATCGGATGCCATTTAGTGCACATCCGATTTGGTCCGATGCCCATAGGGCCAAAACCGGTCTGATGCTGTCCGATGCTCACTACACTCCTGAATGAAGTCATTGAGGGATGCAGTCTGTAAAATGGGGTCACTTGTGTGGGGTGTCTGCTGTTAGGATACCTCAGCAGCTCTGCAAATATGACATGGCACCCACAAACCATTTTAACTAAGGGTGCATTCACACGCTGCGTATTTGCTGCATTTTTTTATGCGCGAGCTCATCACAAACCAGGAGTGGGTGATTAAATCCAGAAGTGGAGCACTTGTTTCTATTATACTTTTCTTCTGATTGTTGCACTCCTGGTTTGTGATGAGCTCGCACGTAAAAAAATGCAGCAAATACGCAGCGTGTGAAAGCACCGTTAATCTGAACTCAGATATTGTGCTCCTTCCTTTCTTCACTTTGTACTGTGCTTTAAGTAATTTTTGACCACATATGGGATATTAGCGTACTCAGGAGATATTGTGTAACAAATTGTACAGTTCATCATCTCCTGTTACCCTAGTGAATTTGAAAAAATTAAAGCAACATTTTTGTGGTTAAAGACGTATTTTTTTATTTTCCCGGCTTAATGTTATAAAACTCTGTGAAGCACCTGGGGGTTCATGGTGCTCACCAAACATCTAGATAAATTCCTTGAGAGCTGTAGTTTCCAAGATAGGGTCACTTGTGGTGGAGTTCCACTGTTTAAGTACCTCAGGTGCTTTGCCAATGTGACATCGCACCAGCAAACCATTCCAACTAAATCTTTATTTCTGTTAAAAAAGTCAAATGCGCTCCTTCCTTTCAGAGCCCTACTAAACACTGAATTTCCACCATATATGGGGGTATCAGAGTACTTGGGAGAAAATGCACAACAAATCTTGGGGTCTATTTTCTCCTGTTACTCTTGTGAAAATTCAATATTTGAGGCTAAAATAAAATTTTTGTTAGAAAGTGTTACATTTTCCTTCCACATCACTTTAGTGCCTGTGAAGCACCTAAAGGGTTAATAAACTTCTTCAGTGTGGTTTTGAGGGGTGCAGATTTTAGAATGGTGTCATTTTTGGGTATTTTCTGTCATATAAGTCCCTCAAAGTCAACCAGTCTCGGCTCCTACTGTGCACTCTGATCCTCACAGGATTCATTTGTATCATACCCACCGCTTAAACTACATGGTCCCACCAGCTTTATTCACAGTGTGGACATCATCGTACCCTTTGATCTCACAATGAATCAGATTGTTAAGATTACCCAGAAGGGAAAGTCTTCCCCACTGAATCAATAACCATCTATACTTGTCTCCAGGACTCGTAGACTGAGGAATAACCATCGGTTCCTATTTCCAGCATAGTACCTGTATCCACAAGTTGATATATTGTATAATGGTATAAAAGACCAGGAACAATCATGATACTGAGCACACATCAGTTTGAAGCATTTAACCCCTTCATGACCCAGCCTATTTTGACCCTAAAGACCTTGGCCTTTTTTGCAATTCTGACCAGTGTCCCTTTATGAGGTTATAACTCGGGAACGCTTCAACCGATCCTAGCGATTCTGAGATTGTTTTTTCGTGACATATTGGGCTTCATGCTAGTGTTAAATTTAAGTCGATAATTTTTGCGTTTATTTGTGAAAAAATCAAAAATATGGCAAAAATTTTGAAAATTTCACAATTTTCACATTTTTAATTTTTTTTTCTGATAAACAAGAGAGATATGTGACAGAAAAAAGTTATTAAATAATATTTCACACATATCTACTTCACATCAGCACAATTTTGGAAAAAAAAAAAATTTTTTGTTAGGACGTTATAAGAGTTCAAAGTTCATGAGCAATTTTTCATTTTTCAACCAAAATTTACAAAACCATTTTTTTTAGTGACCACATCACATTTGAAGTCCTTTTGAGGGGTGTACATGACAGAAAACACCCAAAAGTGACACCATTCCAAAAACTGCACCCCTCAAGCTACTCAAAACTACATTCGAGAAGATTATTAACCCTTCAGGTGCTTCACAGGAACTAAAGCAAAGTGGAAACAAAAAATGGATATTTTAATTTTTTTATCAAAAATGTTCTTTTAGCCTCAATTCTTTCATTTTCACATGGGCAACAGGATAAAATGGATCTTAAAATGTGTTGTGCAAATTCTCCCGAGTACATCGATACCTCATATGTGGTCATAAACCACTGTTTGGGCGCACGGCAGGGCTCAGAAGTGAAGGAGCGCAATTTGACTTTTGGAGCTAATTTTACATTCAAAAAGTGAAATTGCGCTCCTTCCCTTCTGACCCCTGCCGTGCGCCCAAACAGTGGTTTATGACCACATATGAGGTATCGTTGAACTCAGGAGAAATTGCCCAACAAATTTTAGGATGAATTTTATGCTGTTGCCATGTGAAAACGAAAAAATTTAGGCTAAAAGAAAATTTGTGTGAAAAAAAAAGTACTATTTCATTTTCACAGATCAATTTGTAAAGCATCTGGGGGTTCAATATGCTCACTACCCATCTAGATATGTTCCCTGGGGGGTCTAGTTTCCAAAATGGGGTCACTTGTGGGGGAGCTCCAATGTTTAGGCACGCAGGGGCTCTCCAAACGCGACATGGTGTCCGCTAACAATTTGAATAAAAATCAGCTCAAATTGTTAGCTGTAACCATGTTGTGTTTAGTGAGCCCCTGTGTGCCTAAACATTGGGGCTCCCCCACAAGTGACCCCATTTTGGAAACTAGACCCCCCAAGGAACGTATCTAGATGCATAGTGAGCACTTTGAACCCCCAGGTGCTTCACAAATTCATCCATAAAAATGAAAAAGCACTTTTTTTTCCACAAAAAAATTCTTTTTTCATTATTATGGATCAATTTGTGAAGCACCTGGGGGTTGAAAGTGCTCACTATGCATCTAGATACGTTCGTTTGGGGGTCTAGTTTCCAAAATGGGGTCACTTGTGGGGGAGCTCCTATGTGGAGACGCACAGGGGCTCTCCAAACGCGACATGGTGTCCGCTAACAATTTGAATGCAAAATGAGCTCAAATTGTTAGCGGACACCATGTTGCGTTTGGAGAGCCCCTGTGCGTCTCCACATAGGAGCTCATCCACAAGTGACCCCATTTTGGAAACTAGACCCCAAGGGAACGTATCTAGATGCATAGTGAGCACTTTGAACCCCCAGGTGCTTCACAAATTAATCTGTAAAAATGAAAAAGTACTTTTTTTCAGCAAAAATCTTTTTTTTTCAATAATTTGTGAAGCACCTGGGGGTTCAATATGCTCACTACCCATCTAGATATGTTCCCTGGGGGGTCTAGTTTCCAAAATGGGGTCACTTGTGGGGGAGCTCCAATGTTTAGGCACACAGGGGCTCTCCAAACGCGACATGGTGTCCGCTCACAATTTGAATAAAAATCAGCTCAAATTGTTAGCTGTCACCATGTTGCGTTTGGTGAGCCCCTGTGTGCCTAAACATTGGGGCTCCCCCACAAATGACCCCATTTTGGAAACTAGACCCCCCAGGGAACGTATCTAGATGCATAGTGAGCACTTTGAACCCCCAGGTGCTTCACAAATTCATCCGTAAAAATAAAAAAGTACTTTTATTTCCACAAACATTTTCTTTTTTCATATTTACAGATTAATTTGTGAAGCACTGGGGTGTTTAAAATGCTCACCACCCATCTAGATAAGTTCCCTGGGGGGTCTAGTTTCCAAAATGGGGTCACTTGTAGGGGAGCACCAATGTTTAGGCACATAGGGGCTCTCCAAACGTGACATGATGTCCGCTAACAATTTGGGTTGATTTCCATTCAAATTGTTAACAGACACCATGTCGCGTTTGGAGAGCCCCTGTGTGCCTAAACATTGGAGCTCCCCACAAGTGACCCCATTTTGGAAACTAGACCCCCAGGGAACGTATCTAGATGTATAGTGAGCACTTTGAACCCCCAGGTGCTTCACAAATTGATCCGTAAAAATGAAAAAGTACTTTTTTTCCACAAAATATTTTTTTTTTCATTAATTTGTGAAGCACCTGGGGGTTCAATATGCTCACTACCCATCTAGGCAAGTTCCCTGGGGGGTCTAGTTTCCAAAATGGGGTCACTTGTAGGGGAGCTCCAATGTTTAGGCACACAGGGGCTCTCCATACGCGACATGGTGTCCGCTAACAATTGGAATTGTTAGCGGACACCATGTTGCGTATGGAGAGCCACTGTGTGACTAAACATTAGAGCTCCCCCACAGTGACCCCATTTTGGAAACTAGACCCCCCCAAGGAACGTATCTAGATGCATAGTGAGCACTTTGAACCCCCAGGTGCTTCACAAATTGATCCGTAAAAATGAAAAAATAATTTTCTTGTGGAAAAAAAAGTACTTTTTTAATTTTATGGATCAATTTGTGAACCACTTGGGGGTTCAAGTACTCACTATGCATCTAGATACGTTCCTTGGGGGGTGTAGTTTCCAAAATGGGGTCACTTGTGGGGGAGCTCCAATGTTTAGGCACACAGGGGCTCTCCATACGCGACATAGTGTCCGCTAATAATTGGAGCTAATTTTCCATTCAACTTGTTAGCGGACACCATGTCACGTATGGAGTGCTCCAGTGTGCCACCAGCACAAGGGCAACTGGAAGAGTTGGGGTACAGCACCAGAAAATGGCACCTCTAATGTGCTATTTTCTGGGGTGGCTGTGAATTGCAATTTGCAGCGTGGGGGGGCACAACATTTGGGTCTCTCCACGATGAGGATTGCAGCCCCCCAACTACCAAGTTGTACCTGGCTGGCATCCAAAAATAAGGCAAAGCTCCTTGTCATTTTATTGGTAGAAGTAAAAAAAAAAAAAAATGACGTGGGGCTCCGCCGTATTTTTGGTCAAGCCAGGTACAACTTGGCAGCTACGGACTGCCAGCAACCCCCAGCTGCCTCGTTGTACCTGGCTGGTAACCAAAAATACAGCGAAGCCCATTTTTTTTTTTCTAGGACTAATTCTAGAAAAAAAATGGCGTGGGGCTCCCCCATATTTTTGGTCCAGCCAGGTACAACTTGGCAGCTACGGACTGCCAGCAACCCCCAGCTGCCTCGTTGTACCTGGCTGGTACCCAAAAATACAGTAAAGCCCTTTTTTTTTTCTTTCTAGAACTAATTCTAGAAAAAAAAATGACATAGGGCTCCGCCATATTTTTGGTCCAGCCAGGTACAACTAGGCAGCTGGGGGCTGGATTCCACAGCATGGAGAGGCCCAAGCGTTCTGGGCCCCCCATGCTGCGAATTGCAGCCTGCAGCCGCCCCAAAAAATGGCGCATTCATTGAAGCGCCATTTTCTGGCGCTGTACCCAGACTCTTCCAGTTGCCCTGGTGCCGGTGGCAAACTGGGTAATAAAGGGGTTAATGCCAGCTTGTTATTGGCAGCTGGCACTAAGCCCGAGATTCATAATATAGGGCCAATGTTAGACCCGCCATTAGGAATCTCTGGTAAATAGTCAGAAAATAGACACAGAGAAAAATCTTTTTATTTGAAAGAAAAAAAAAACAAAACTTGGACTCCATCTTTATTATAAAGATCCGACGTAGTCCACAACGAAGGTCCCACGGCGCTCGACTGCCTCCGACGTAGTCCACAACGAAGGTCCCACGACGCTCGATCGCCTCTGCTCAATCCAGAGATTGCAGCAAGGGATCAAGTGTCCTCTTCCTACAGACTCTGGGGTCAGAGTTATGGTGCACTGTGTGACAATGATCTGTCATACAGTGCACCATGACTATGATCCCAGAGACTACAACAAGAGGATACTCATCCGCAGTCATCCACGTACGCACACATCCACGGACGCACACATGCACGGACACGCTAACACACATCCACGGACGCACACATGCACGGACACACTAACACACATCCACGGACGCACACATGCACGGACACACTAACACACATCCACGGACGCACACATGCACGGACACACTAACACACATCCACGGACGCTGGAGTTCACACACATCCACATACGCACATCCACGCACGCATCCACGGACGCACACATGCACGGACACACTAACACACATCCACCATGCACGGACACACTAACACACATCCACGGACGCACACATGCACGGACACACTAACACACATCCACGGACGCACACATGCACGGACACACTAACACACATCCACGGACGCACACATGCACGGACACACTAACACACATCCACGGACGCTGGAGTTCACACACATCCACATACGCACATCCACGCACGCATCCACGGACGCACACATGCACGGACACACTAACACATCCACGGACGCTGGAGTTCATACACATCCACATACCCACATCCACGCACGCATCCACGGACGCACACATGCACGGACACACCAACACACATCCACGGACGCACACATGCACGGACACACTAACACACATCCACGGACGCACACATGCACGGACACACTAACACACATCCACGGACGCTGGAGTTCACACACATCCACATACGCACATCCACGCACGCATCCACGGACGCACACATGCACGGACACACTAACACACATCCACGGACGCTGGAGTTCACACACATCCACATACCCACATCCACGCACGCATCCACGGACGCACACATGCACGGACACACCAACACACATCCACGGACGCACACATGCACGGACACACTAACACACATCCACGGACGCACACGTGCACGGACACGCTAACACACATCCACGGACGCATGCACATATCCATCCATTCATTCATTCATTCATTCATACTTACCCATGAGGAGGAGGAGCCTCTGAGAGGAGGAGGGACCACACCACAGCTGCATCGGAAGCCGGCGGGCTGCTCCGGAATGGGTGAGTGGGGCTAGAGGTGGGGGACTAGGCCTGGGGGGGGGGGGAGAGTGAGCAGGGGAAGGTGGGGGGGGATGAGCAGGGGGAGAGGAGGCTGTGCAGGCTGCCCGGCGGTGAGCCCGCCGGCACTGCATTACAGAAGGAGGAGGGCGGGTGGATCGCGGGGACGCGGGGGGGGGCAGGCCGGACACAAGGGGGGCTGGAGGTAGGGGGACAAGACACAGGAGGGGCTGGAGGAGGAAGGGGGCAGGGGCACACAGAGGAATGACGGCGGCTGCATCAGGAGTGCAGCCGCCGCAGAAGAAGCTGATCGGAGGGGCGGGGGGGGGCTGATAGGCGGCAAGGGGGGGCCCTAATGCTTCCTGGAGCTGGGGGGGCTGAGTAGGGGGAGGGCACCAGCCGATCCGCCCGTCCAGATCTGATTGGAGAGCTCCAATCAGATCTGGGAGGGGGGAATCGCTGTGATTTCTCAGATCTGCAGTTTCACTTTTAAACTGCAGATCGGAGGGGCCCTGGGCACGGGGGGGTTAATCCACCCCCCGTGGGGTGTACTACAGGTTGTCACTGTGCATTATGTACAGTGACACCTGAGTCACCCCCCTCACACGCGCCGCAGGAGCGCGATCGTTCCATGGCCCACCGTTTGGGCCAAAGGTCGGGAACGAACTTGTTTTCATGGCCCAAACGGTGGGCCAAGGGTCGTGAAGGGGTTAAAGATAGAGACCAAAAGATGTTTTTGTGACCCAGATTGAAACGCCTGAAGGACCACACAAAGGTTTGCAGTACAAAAAGTTTTTATTAAATTACTGGTGGTACACAAACAGGCAACAGTGGGAAGGTAAAAAAGGACAGTGTGGACAAGGGAGGTGAGAGGAAGACAGGAAAAGCAGAGGACAAGTACCCTCGCCCTGGGTATTGAGAGGAGATGCCAGTGCCCTAAAGAAGCATGCCTAGGTAGCATGTAGTATGGTGCAAGACTGCTAGTTTAGGGAAACAGTAAGGCAACCCGATGAAACTTACCCATGGGAAAAAGTAGAGGGGTCCAATGCCCTCCTGCCTTCACTCAGAGGCCCTGAGTGAAGGCAGGAGGGCATTGGACCCCTCTACTTTTTCCCATGGGTAAGTTTCATCGGGTTGCCTTACTGTTTCCCTAAACTAGCAGTCTTGCACCATACTACATGCTACCTAGGCATGCTTCTTTAGGGCACTGGCATCTCCTCTCAATACCCAGGGCGAGGGTACTTGTCCTCTGCTTTTCCTGTCTTCCTCTCACCTCCCTTGTCCACACTGTCCTTTTTTACCTTCCCACTGTTGCCTGTTTGTGTACCACCAGTAATTTAATAAAAACTTTTTGTACTGCAAACCTTTGTGTGGTCCTTCAGGCATTTCAATCTGGGTCACAAAAACATCTTTTGGTCTCTATCTTTAAACAAGTTGATATATTGGCCTATATCACTTTCTGCACACCGCAGTAAGTTCAAGTCAAATAGTCCTTTTAGTGCTGGTCCTATATCACTTTAAGTGCAGAGAATGGGACATCCGACTTGCACTGCTCACCTGTCAGAATGATGTACCAGAGGAGTCCAAGTAGATGTAATAGAGAAATAGACTTTATTTGTACGCGTTTCGTGGTGTTCACACTACTTTCTCAAGACACTCTATACACCACAAAATGCATAGAAATAAAGTCTATTTCTCTATTACATCTACTTGGACTCCTCTGGTACATCATTCTGACAGGCCAGCAGTGCAGTATGATGCCACATTCTTTGCACCTAACAAAGGATCATCACTTCGGGGATTGCAGCAGCCGCCAATGCTAATTACAGTGGTTGTGTCTCACACAACCATAAAAGGTGAGTGTATCTGATTTACCCTTATCTCACTATATGTGCGCTCTATATTCCTTTTATCTACCCTGGGCCTATGTCACAGCTCATTCAATAACCATCTACCACAGAACGCGAGACTCTATAGAAAGGTGACATCTTTTAAAATGTTATTAACTATTTACAAAATTAATAATCACATGAAAGCTTTATATACAAAGAAATCAAAGAATACATTAGCACAGACTTACAATATAACGTAACAGAATTTACAGAAGAAAACAAATAAAACAAACGATTAAACTATATACAATGACATGGAGGAAGAATCAGAAAGGTTAAAAAAAAATGAAAAACAAGTTAAAATCAGATATCCTATATGATTAAAACAAACACAGATTGAACAAACAATGAACAGTAATCAGAAATGTGAAATTAAGAAATGTACATTAATTGAAGGACCACCCATCACCTCAAGTTAATCCAAAGCTAGATATGGAGCAAATGTAGTTATCCAATCCCCCCACTTATCTTGGTATTTCGCGTGAGCATTTTCTCTTAGAGTGAATGAATACTCAAATTATGACTCGAAAGTCTAGTTATAAGAGTGGCTATCATAGGAACCTCAGAAGTTCTCCAATGATGCAATCAGAGATTTAGCTACTAAAATTACATGCAAAACAAAGGCTCTACTTCCTCTAGGCAGATCAGTGATTCCCAGTAAAATCAGAACCAACTGAAGCTGTAAATTTCAGATTAAGACCCATAACCGAATTTACCAAAGCTTAGACATCGTGCCAAAATATAGTTACTCTCGGGCAAAACCAAAAGATATGTTTAATAGTCCCCACACAACCACACTCCAACACTCCGCAGAATTGCATGAGTCCACCAAATGCAATTTGGATGGCGTAAAATACAAGTTAGTAAAAATCTTGATCTGGGACTCCATTAGAGATGTATACGGAATGTAGGTGCGCATTAACTTTAAGGTATGAAAGAAGGACTGCCCATCAAAAACATCATCTCGCAACAACTCCCTTTCCCAATTGCTTATGTATTGTGGTTTAAGAAGGGTTTTATCTCCATTTAAAAGCTGGTATAAAGAATTAGTTTTCCAACTTCTATATCTATACGGGAAACATAACAACTCCACAATATTTTCAGGAAGATTAAAATTTATTCTCTCCCTTTTCAAGCGCTTATCAAGTCGATTCCATTCTCCCTTTTCAGACTCCGGTAGACCATATGTTTCACTCAAATAAGCAAAGGATCTCAAAGTTCCATTATCTCAGATGTCACTCACAATAAAAATACCTACCGTGTTTCCCCGAAAATAAGACAGTCTTATATTTTTTTTTGGTCCCAAAGATGGACCATGTCTTATTTTCGGGGGGGGGGGGGGGGGGGGGCGCCTTATATTAAGCATCCTCCACTATCCCTCTGTAGCCCCCTCATCCTCCACTATCCCTCTGTAGCCCCCTCATCCTCCACTATCCCTCTGTAGCCCCCTCATCCTCCACTATCCCTCTGTAGCCCCCTCATCCTCCACTGTCCCTCTGTAGCCCCCATCATCCTCCAACATTCCTCTTGCCACACACACACAAACACACACACAGCCACACACACACACACAGCGCCACACACACACACAGCCACACACAGCGCCACACACACACACACAGCCACACACACACACACAGCCACACACACACCGTGAAACACATCACTGGAGCCTGCCGCCGCCACTTGATGTCCCCCGATGCGTACATAGCCGTAGATGGTAAGCCATCAGCCAATAAGGCGGCTGCTGGCGTCTGATTGGCCGCGACATTACCGTACATCTACGCTAAGCGGCGCAGATGCCCTCTGTATAGGAGATGTACGATAATGCCGCAGCTAATCAGACGCCAGCTACCGCCTGATTGGCTGATGGCTTACTATCGTACATCTGCGGCGCCCGGCTATGTACACACACTGGGTGACATCAAGAGGCGGCAGCGGCAAGCTCCGGAGGAACAATGGCGACGGCAGGGGCAGCTGAGTAGGGGAGTATGATTTTTTTTTTTTGCCTGCCTGCCACGTCCTATTTTCGGGGGGTGCCTTATGGTAAGCACCCTGGCCAAATCCCCGGGGCGCCTTATTTTCGGGTAAAACACAGTATTTTCATAGACATGAAAATAAAAAAACTCTTTGAATGGGAAGGTGTGTCAAAACTTTTGGTCTGTACTGTATATGATCTTAGGAAGAACAAAACATTTATATGCATTAATCCTCCCTATCCAAGATATTTCAGTATGGACAGGTGTGAAATATCCTTTTCCAAGCTGGAAATAAATCAGTAATGATGTTAGATAACGTCTTGGTAATCTGGATTCCCAAATAAGAAAAATGAGAAGTGTCCCATGAAAAATCAAATTTCGATTTCAAAAGGTCCAGCAACTAGTTAGGATTCTTGCAAAAGGTTTGGTGAATAAGGCTGAAAAAACATTGTAAGAAGATCCTCGGATACCAAAACGACATAAGGTACCAAAGAGAATCCCCAATGCACCCGATCAAACGCCTTTTCCACATCAATGGAAAAGGCTAATATCAGCATTCCAGATCTTTCCACATGTGAAATTATTTTAATAGCCCTTGGAGTTGCATCGGAGTTCCCCCTATTCTGCACAAATCTGATCTGATCTGGGTGTACTAGTTTGTTTAACATTTTTTGGAAACGCAAAGCCATAATCTTAGATATTATCTTAGTATCCGAATTCAAAAGTGAAATAGGCCTATAACTTGCAACATTTTGGGTATCTTTCTTATCTTTTGGGATTACAGAAATTATAGCTTACAGAATTTCAGCAAGAAGATATGTCTTATTGGCAACAGCATTCATCAAACTAGTGATGAACGGAACAAGTGGGACCAAAAATTTCTTATAATACTCGTTTGGGATGCCATATGGACCAGGAGATTTCCCGTTCATTAGGGAACCAATAGTAACAGCGACCTCACTTTCAGTAAAGGGAGAATTAAGATTAAACAAATCTTCATCAGATAATGAAGGCAATTTCACAGAATCAAGATACCATCAATAGATTGTGTAGAAGGGCACACCATAGAACAGTCATCTTTCAGGTTATATAAATAAGGTAAAGAATATTTATACCGTGTTTGCAATATATTTTTCTATCTACTGGCTATCTGAGAGTCCTCAGTGGTTGATACCTTTTAATGGCTAACTGAAAAGATGGTAAACATAGCAAGCTTTCGGGACACTGAGTTGAAGGGAACTCAGTGTCCCAAAAGCTTGCTATGTTTACCATCTTTTCAGTTAGCCATTAAAAGGTATCAACCATTGAGGACTCTCAGATTGCAATAGGTTATATAAATGACTATAAAAGTTTTGAAAATTCTTCTGAAATTTCCTTGGGATTTTTATCAACCACTCTATGTTCTCACTTTATTTGCAAGATTCTGCATTTAACTCTCTGAATCTTAAGTTTTTCAGCAAATAATGTATTTAGTTTATTCATACATAAATAGTATTTAGATTTGGAAGACTGTATCATGTTGTCATATTCCTTTGTTTAAATTGAACTGAATTCAACTCTAAGCAGTAATAGTCATCTCTGATTGTCTTCCGAAAAGTCAGAAGCTTGGGTGTTCTCCAGATCTCTAATCTGATCTACAAGAAATTTGGATTTCGCCTCTTTCTCTCTGTTCATCCTAGATTGTAATTGGATGAGAGCACCTCTGACTACAGCTTTGTGTGCTGTCCAGAGAGTAGTAATGGGAATATTATCCACATTATTTTCTCTAAAATAGGAATCTATGACTTTCAAGATCTCATCTCTATATGTAGGGTGCAGAAAGAGAAAAGAGTTAGATCTCCACGGTTTATGAGGAGAGGGACTATATTTATTGATAAGTTCAAACATAACTGCCGAATGGTCGGATCACGTTCGTGGGAGGATATCAATTTTTTTTAAAATCTTTGCAGCGTTCTATTGTCTGAAAGAACAATATCACTTCTAGCCGAAGAAAAATGTGAATTAGAATAATGGGAATACTCCCTTGAGGACGAATGCAAATACCTAAAGAGGTCATAAAGATCCTCTTTATGAATCCACGGGTCCAAAATAATATTTTTCTGTCTGCGTATATTAGTGGTATCCAAAAGCGTGTTAGGGATAGCATTGAAATCAACTAGAGAATTAAGGCTCACTGTTGAATTTCTTTTACCAAATTCATTAATTTTTTTAAAAACGTAATTTGGCCTTTATTCGATGAATAAAGATTCACCAATGTGTATAAAAAGTCCTCAAGTCTACAAATCAAGATCTGGAATCTACTCTCCTTATCCGCTATATATTCTATTTGTTCAAACTTAACTATAGATTTAATAAAAAATGCCAATCCGGCTTTTTTCTTCACATTAGAAGCTAGGCGTATATTGGGATATTTTTTATTTTCAAACTTTGGGGAAATGAATTTTAGCAAATTTAGTCTCCTGAATACCCACAACATCCACATTTAGGCTGAAAGCACACTGTCGTGCATCAAACACTGTGCGTGTTTGATGCACGACAGTGATGCGAGTGCTGTGCGTGTTTTTGGATGTGTGTGGTGCGAGTGTGGTGAGTGTGCTTAGCTGTATAGATGTGAGTGTGCTGTGCGTGTGTGGTGTGTGTGATTGTGATGCTGTCCGTGGTCCTGAAAGACCGTGGACAGCATTTGTCGGGGCATTTTAGCTCCGCGGCTGTCAAAGCTAAGGAGTTTAAAATCCTTAGCTGTGCTGTACAGTGACTAATCATCTTGTACCGCTGTAACAGCAGCGGTACAAGATGTTTAACTAAATCTCTGATGACAATTGAACTCTTCTGAATTGCGGGGCCACTGTGTATTAACCCCATCAGCAGCCTCTGTGCAGCATGTGTGCACAGAGGCTGCCGTTGCGGTTGAGAACTCTGTGTGCAAAGGGTTAATAATTTGCTGGTGTGGTGACACCATATGTGTAGAGAGTGTCCTCACTCTGTTGACACATGGTTTCACCACACCATGGGTCTGAAGGGGTTAAATCAAGTTTCAATATGAGCCGCTAATTGTCGGATTTACATGAGAACTGTGAAAAACGGGCGGGTCTGTACGCAATTTGTGTACCTAACAGAGCCCGCATCTCCTCATCACTTACAGTACAAGCGGAGTTATCCCTCTGTCGTGGTGCTGAACACTTCGGCCCTGAAGCCCTGTCTTGGCTTCAGCACCTGAGCGCCTGCTCTGAACCATTTATCCTTAAATGGTCGATAAAATTGCCCTTTAGAGTGGAGAAAACTAAACTGGACTATCACATCATGAGGTAAATCTGCAGAAAGGGTTTTTGTCTTTGGAAGTCTATATGAGGTTTCAAATGAGCACTCCAAGTCAGTAAGATTTGGTAAAGTCTTCTTAACTATCAATTTCACATAATGCAAGATCTCCGGACTCCTAACCTTCTCAGGTATTCCTCTGATTTTCAAGTTCCTCATTCTATCCTTGTCCTCCTTACATGCCAATCTGTCAGTAAAGTAACCTCCTCTCTTAGTCCCCTATGATCCCTTTGATTTGTGTTGACCTGCTTATTTTAGAGCAGCAACTTCTCTCTCTGTTGTTTCCGTTCTAGTAATCAATGTTGTTAAAGAAGAATTTATGTCATCCATATCCAGTTTTATTTTACTAGTAAATTCATTAAAGAGCTCAAAAAGTAATTCCCTGTCCACAACGTATGTCCAGATCACCACCTTCTCCAATTTTATCATATCTCGGTTTCTGTTTTAAAGGATTAGAAGTACAAAGTGATCCACCCCTAATCTCTGAGCACGTCCCGCTGAGAGCAGCAGTGCATGTTATATGAGCAGGAGCAGGAGATCTCCCGCTGCCTCCTGCAGCCTCCACCAGCACCCAGCACTGCTCCAGAGCTGCCCCCACCACCCCTGGGCCCTGCAGTATATAATCCGTATATTCGAATTATAAGATGCACCCCAACTTTCCCCCAAAATTTGGGGGAACAAAAGTGCATCTTATAATGCGAAAATGATGATAATCTACTTAATATTTCCATAAAAATTAATCTTTTTTTTTATGTCTCTTTTCCTGTCCTCTTGATTTCCTTTTATTTTTTGCACTTCCTCTTTATTCAACCAGATCAATACACCTTTAATAGCTATACAGTCTCTAAAAAAAGTATATATATAAAATTTACAAAGTACCCTTAAGAAAAGAATTGCTTTGTAAGTAAAGCAATAACCAAAAATAACAAAATCCAAAGTCACGTATTCGGACAGAATATCCCTTTAAGAGCAATAAAATCTCCAAGTCTAAAACAGGAGACAGACCTCTTAAGAATTATCAATACTCTATAAAGTAACCAAATAAACTAGGCAATGTTCCACCAAAAAGAAAATTACAGATAAATTGTGAATTATCCCTTTAAAAACCCTTAGGGTATGTGCCCACAGGAAGGTTTAACGTCGGTTTAGCAGCGAAAACCGCCGGCGGTTTAGCATAGGTTTTATTTAAATTTATGTAAATCCTAAGCAGCGTTAGGACTTACAAGTGACCCTATGTAATTTAGAAACCGCTGTGCACACATAGTCGGTTTATGTGAGCGGATCTGCCCGCGGTTGAGCGGTTTCCCAGCGGTTTAGCAGCATACAGCATGTCAATTCTTCTCAGCGGTTTTTGATCGGTTCCATGAACAAAATCCTCCATAGAAAACCGCCGGAAAAACCGCTGGAAAAACCGACAGAAAAACGCTGTGCACACGCTGAAAAAAACCGCCAGAAAACAGCTGCAGACTTCAGAGCTCAGAACTGATAATTTCCAGCGGTTTACTGACGGTTTGAACGCCACTAAACCTTCCTGTGGGCACATACCCTTGAACTCCAAAGATAATTTATATATATTTAGCACATTTCCTTTTTTTATTAAAAAAATTAAACTATAAACGAAAAATATTAGTTTTTAATTTTGTGTAATATCCCTTTAAGAACTGCAGAAATCCTCCAATCAGATCAATCAAGAGAGCTACCCTATATTAAATAAACTAAATAATGTAGCTTCAAAAATCAGCTTAGTAAATTAAGCAAGATAAAAAATACAATCTTTTTCCTATACTTATAATGGAGTCTACGTTAATTGCGCAATTCCATTTGATGAATAGCGCAAGAGTAAAGCCCCCATAAGACATAACGAGATCGTTAGCGAGATCGTTGTAACGTCACAGGTTTTGTGACATAACAGCGATCTCGCTAACGATCTCGCTATGTGTGACACTTAGCAGTAATCAGGCCCCTGCTATGAGATCTCTGATCGTTACAAAGTGCTCTGGGTCATTTTTTGATCGTTGAGCTCCTGCTGGGAACGCTGTATCGCTGTGTTTGAAAGGAACAACGACCAAGGATCTCAATACTACGCCCGAGAGTGACAATTCCCAATGATCTCTGTATCATTCCAGATCGTTGCTGAAGTCGCTGGTGATATCTTACTGTTTGACATCTCACCAGCGACCCTAAAGTGACGTACCAGCGATCCCTACCAGGTCATATTGTTGTCGGGATCACTTGTGTGTCGTTGTGTGTGACGGGAGCTTGACTTATGTGCGTCAGCCGCAGCCACACAACTACATAAACAAAGCAAAGCCTATTCATAACATTGAATTCTACGTTTATTACTTAGTACCGCTTAGTGAATAGTGCTAGATACTATGGCTGCATGTCTGTCAGTAAATAAGCAACAAGATAAATAAAAAGAGAATCTTATATTATACAGTATACACAGAGCTGCTTGAAGAATAACACCAGACACTACGGTTGCGCTCCAGCTAGTAAGTAAGCAACCGTACTAATAAAAGCTAAGCAAACAGCGTAGTAGAATTCACATATTTATACATGGTTTATGAATGAATACTGCTATACTTGCGCAACTTGCTCTGGCCCTATTCATAGAGCAAGTCCCACAAGCCGGCAACACAAACGAATATACGCAAACTTACTAGCATGACTTAGAAGCCGCGCTGAGAAGGTAAATCAGCACCAGCCTCCCCCACAGCGTCAGATAGCAGACTAAAAGTCCCAAAAAGATTATAGCAATAGGGTGAGACAAGAATTACTCCCTCCCGCTACACCCACAGTAAAACCATCATGACAGTCAAAATTAGCCATCCCACATATGGCGCTGTGAGGACACAATCACTCCCACGGTCCAGGTCTGTGAGACTCTGTTTGATCCCGACATCTAGTCACCACAGATGCCTTCCAAGTACGATCCACAGATGGGAGGAGAGGATAGCCCGCTATATTTAGTCAAATGTATATCACCACTGTATACTGTGGTGTTGTCAGAGATTTTAATAATTTTTTCTTTTCCACACATAGCACAGATGATGGGAGTCAATCGATGACAGCAGTTCTAAGCATCTAGAAAGTGATACCCCAACTGTCACCAGTCATATAGTGGCCATTTTACATATAAGGTCACAGACTAATATATCAGAAGATCCTGTCAGGATGCAGACTAGAAGAGAAGATAATTGCGATTCAGGCTCCACAAATATAAGTGGATCAGTATAGTCTCTTTCAGGAGGACAATCATAAATCCTCCACAGCAAAAGCCACTCAGTGAGTCTGAGGTAAACAACCCACAAAATGGCGGTATAGATCATCCATGTTACCCTCAGAAAGCACAATACAAGGCCAAATAAAAATTGTTCTAGAAAGGGACCAACATCAGTTCTTCTCAGATGTGTGTAGAAATACAGATAACAGTCAATAATCAGCTGTAGTAAAGAGATGTCTTATAAACAAATCCGTTTTCACCACACAAAATGGCGCCATCAAAGCAGGTTCAGGTATATTCTCACTCCTCGGTGTTGAGGTGAATTCTTCACTTAGAAAGGTCAAAATAGTCTCAAATCATTCTGTAAGACACAGGGAAGCCAAATATCTGCTTAATTTTGGGAAATCCAGTCCTTAAAAGGACTCAAATCCCAGTAGCTTAGTCTGGTTATGGGAGCTCAGAGAAAATGCTACTCACTCTATCACTCTGCAGGCCACGCCCCCTAGAAAGGTGACATCTTCACCCTTAAAGCTCCTAAAGTCTTCATTACAACAGGATTTTTACTTATCTTGTACGATCACACCCAGTTATGTTCATACCTTTAACAACTTTGACAAAGGCTTATAAAACGCTGAAACATAGTATTACTTTCTCTTTATGTATGAACTGAACTTTAAAGTGGACTTTGTTTCTAAAAATGTCCTCAAAGTAAGGTTGTGTTCTGGAGTTATTTTTCCTAATTTACAACGACTATTACTTCAGGCACCTCCAACCCACAGTTAACAGACTTAACTCCCCTAATATTCAGGGGTTGACTTTCTGCCTGCGTAACTAATTTAGCTGCACAAGGGCCCATGAGAGATTGGTCCCAGAAGCACAGCGTTTTGCTCAGACATGATTCTGATATGTTTTATTTTGTCATGCACCTTGTTAGATATTAATTTATCACAAAGGGGAAGTTTGGCTGCGCCTGAGCATATGAAATGTTGACCAAGTCCCTGGTCTGGATGGTATTCATCCATGGGTATTGAGGTATTGAGCTCAGTAAATGGCAAACCGCTATATTTAATTTTAGACACTTTAGTAACAAGGTTGATGCCACAGGATTGGAGGATGGCTAATGTGGTACTGATTTAAGAAAGATAAAAAGCTGCATTTGTGCAACTACTGTCCAGTAAGTGTGACTTCTCTAGTCTTCAAAATTTTGGAAGGCAGTATAAGGGACAACCTGCAAAGCCTACTATAAAAGTATTTACATTTTTTACTACAACAAATGGCTTCGTGAGTTATAAATAATCTAGTGAATGTATAACTTTTGTGTTTTTTCAATTTATATAAATATATAACTTAAGGGGAACCTGTCAGGTCTACTAAGCCCTCCAACCGAGCAGCATTTACATTTGTATAACTAAATTCCCTGGCTAACCAGCCCTGTATAATATTATTCACAGCTCAAATTTTAGCAAATTTATGAGCTCCACTTTCCCTATGCTAATAAGGCCTTTTACTAGTTAATGAGGCGTGCATTTCCCAAGATTATTTGGCCCGCTTTCCATTCCACCACGCCCCTGTGGGTGAGAGAACATTATTTCCATGAGCCAGCATCACTGCCAATTAATGGAAATTTTGTGCATGTGTGCGGCTTTGTCCACACATACTGAGCCTGTGAAGCCAGATGTACACGTCCCGGCTTCAGAGAGGCACTCTGCCTTGAATAGAAGCGTTCCTCCGATCATGCGCATTGAACCTCTCTGAATGCGAAATGTGTATAATGTGTGAGTTTTTTCACCAAAAGAGTCACAAAAATGGTTGAATACAGAATAAAAGAAAATGATTGGCTTTGCAAAAAATGTATGAACTTCTTAGGCAATTTAGATAAAAGTGACATTAAAAAACTTTAGCAAACATGAAAGATTAAGAAAGAAAAGTGCCAAAAAATGCAAATAAATCACCCCCCTTAGTCCATGAGAAATATATCACAACTTAGTAACCATCTTGTTTTTCTCAGGTCTTACCTTTGGTCCTGCAGCAGAAATAATTATCTGTCCTGGTTGCTGAATCCAGGGCTCACCGTCTACTTGGACTGGAATAGGTTTTAGCAGTGTAACGCGGAAGTAGGAACCCTGGGCGATTCGAATACCTGAACGAAGTCCTCCTTGAACTTGACCCTGGCCATACAAAATGCAAAAAGTAATACATAAATTATGTTAAAAGTCACTACCCTCATATACAAATTGAATTGCTTCCCAATACACAGTTACTCACAGTAGGACTCACAAGTCTACATTTTAGCACACAGAAGTAGCAGCAAGAACTAGAAGGCCATTGAGAATGCACACATTTATACCATATATATGTCACTTAATAGTAATGTTGACTACTTACCATGTGAACGACTCCAGTTACTCCAACAACTTCAAGCAAGCCATCATCTATTCTTGGCTTTCCATATCGATTATCATTATCAGAGCCCCACAAGTCAGCTCCTGAACCCCAACTAATAAAGGAATCACAAAACATTTCTAATGATTACATGTTAATTTCCTGGAAAACTGTCTACTACTAGGTATTAAACAATTAAGAGATATAATAGTGCAATAGCTGCACTGGTGGATGCATCTCCCTGTAAATTAGAAAAGCAAACTGAAAAGTCCTAAGAATATGTATATAGTACTAAAAAAACTGCATCACAGTACATATTACTAATCCAGAAAACAAGCTCTCATATGGTTAAGTTGCGGGGTCTTGCAATCATGCCAACTGCATAAGTGCCAACTGTAGAAGTGTTATGCAGTTACACCGGGCAGTAATCTAATGGTCATCTCTTCTCTCTTCATACAGGTATATGAATCTGCAACTTCAATTCATTCATCTTTCTTGCCTGTCTCTCCTCATATCACTCATATCAGAGGTATATGAATCTGCAACTTCAATTCATTCATCTTTCTTGCCTGTCTCTCCTCATATCACTCATATCAGAGGTATATGAATCTGCAACTTCAATCAACAATATACTTGTCTTTTAATAATGTAATGTACTGAAATCATCTTACTGTTTGTGATGTGGGATGTTCAGAGGTCATCTTTGGTTTAAAAGTGTTTATGACCCAGGATGGCCAGAAACTCTTGTTTATTTGTCTTGCATTTATTACCTTCTGCTGTGCTGAGTTTCTTTGATTGATTGATTGATTGATTAACAAGTGTAATAGACCCACATCTAAGTAGAAACTCACTATATATGTAGACCCAGCTAAGGGGTGCAATCATGCAGGGTCTTGCAATCATGCCAACTGCATAAGTGCCAACTGTAGAAGTGTTATGCAGTTACACCGGGCAGTAATCTAATGGTCATCTCTTCTCTCTTCATACAGGTATATGAATCTGCAACTTCAATTCATTCATCTTTCTTGCCTGTCTCTCCTCATATCACTCATATCAGAGGTATATGAATCTGCAACTTCAATTCATTCATCTTTCTTGCCTGTCTCTCCTCATATCACTCATATCAGAGGTATATGAATCTGCAACTTCAATCAACAATATACTTGTCTTTTAATAATGTAATGTACTGAAATCATCTTACTGTTTGTGATGTGGGATGTTCAGAGGTCATCTTTGGTTTAAAAGTGTTTATGACCCAGGATGGCCAGAAACTCTTGTTTATTTGTCTTGCATTTATTACCTTCTGCTGTGCTGAGTTTCTTTGATTGATTGATTGATTGATTAACAAGTGTAATAGACCCACATCTAAGTAGAAACTCACTATATATGTAGACCCAGCTAAGGGGTGCAATCATGCAGGGTCTTGCAATCATGCCAACTGCATAAGTGCCAACTGTAGAAGTGTTATGCAGTTACACCGGGCAGTAATCTAATGGTCATCTCTTCTCTCTTCATACAGGTATATGAATCTGCAACTTCAATTCATTCATCTTTCTTGCCTGTCTCTCCTCATATCACTCATATCAGAGGTATATGAATCTGCAACTTCAATTCATTCATCTTTCTTGCCTGTCTCTCCTCATATCACTCATATCAGAGGTATATGAATCTGCAACTTCAATCAACAATATACTTGTCTTTTAATAATGTAATGTACTGAAATCATCTTACTGTTTGTGATGTGGGATGTTCAGAGGTCATCTTTGGTTTAAAAGTGTTTATGACCCAGGATGGCCAGAAACTCTTGTTTATTTGTCTTGCATTTATTACCTTCTGCTGTGCTGAGTTTCTTTGATTGATTGATTGATTGATTAACAAGTGTAATAGACCCACATCTAAGTAGAAACTCACTATATATGTAGACCCAGCTAAGGGGTGCAATCATGCAGGGTCTTGCAATCATGCCAACTGCATAAGTGCCAACTGTAGAAGTGTTATGCAGTTACACCGGGCAGTAATCTAATGGTCATCTCTTCTCTCTTCATACAGGTATATGAATCTGCAACTTCAATTCATTCATCTTTCTTGCCTGTCTCTCCTCATATCACTCATATCAGAGGTATATGAATCTGCAACTTCAATTCATTCATCTTTCTTGCCTGTCTCTCCTCATATCACTCATATCAGAGGTATATGAATCTGCAACTTCAATCAACAATATACTTGTCTTTTAATAATGTAATGTACTGAAATCATCTTACTGTTTGTGATGTGGGATGTTCAGAGGTCATCTTTGGTTTAAAAGTGTTTATGACCCAGGATGGCCAGAAACTCTTGTTTATTTGTCTTGCATTTATTACCTTCTGCTGTGCTGAGTTTCTTTGATTGATTGATTGATTGATTAACAAGTGTAATAGACCCACATCTAAGTAGAAACTCACTATATATGTAGACCCAGCTAAGGGGTGCAATCATGCAGGGTCTTGCAATCATGCCAACTGCATAAGTGCCAACTGTAGAAGTGTTATACAGTTACACCGGGCAGTAATCTAATGGTCATCTCTTCTCTCTTCATACAGGTATATGAATCTGCAACTTCAATTCATTCATCTTTCTTGCCTGTCTCTCCTCATATCACTCATATCAGAGGTATATGAATCTGCAACTTCAATTCATTCATCTTTCTTGCCTGTCTCTCCTCATATCACTCATATCAGAGGTATATGAATCTGCAACTTCAATCAACAATATACTTGTCTTTTAATAATGTAATGTACTGAAATCATCTTACTGTTTGTGATGTGGGATGTTCAGAGGTCATCTTTGGTTTAAAAGTGTTTATGACCCAGGATGGCCAGAAACTCTTGTTTATTTGTCTTGCATTTATTACCTTCTGCTGTGCTGAGTTTCTTTGATTGATTGATTGATTGATTAACAAGTGTAATAGACCCACATCTAAGTAGACTCACTTAAGAGACCAGAAGTCAACAGCGGGTCTTCATCTGCCACGCAGTGCACGTGAAGGTTCAGACCCGGCGTAATCAATGGACTCTCTCAACAGGATAGGAAGCACTTCAATTCTCATCTTCTTGCCTCCTCCTCATATCACCATTCAGAGTATGATCCAACTTCAATCATCATCTTTTTGCTGTCCCTCATTCACCTAGGGTTAGAATCTGCAATTCAACACATTACTTGTCTTTAAAATGTAAGTACTGAATATCTTACTTGTGAGGGATTTCAGTCACTTGGTTTAAAATTTTGACCCAGGTGGCCAACCTTTTTTGTCTTGATTTATTACCTTGCTGTGCTGAGTTCTTTGATTGATTGATTGATTGATAACAAGTGTAATACCCACATCTAAGTAGAACTCCTATATATGTAGACCCAGCTAGGGGTGCAACATGCAGGGTCTTGCTCATCCATGCAATGCCAACTGTAGAATTACGCCCGGGCATATCAATGGCTCTCTTCTCTCTTCGGAAGGCACTTCATTCATCATCTTTCTTGCTTCTCTCTCAATACTCATATCAGAGTTATGAATCTGCAACTCAATTATCATCTTTTGCTGTTCTCCTCTTCACATATCAAGGATATGAATCGCAACTTATCAACAATATATTGTCTTTTATATGTAATTACTAAACATCTTACTGTTGTGATGTGGATGTTCAGAGTCATCTTGTTTAAAGTGTTATGACCAGATGGCAACTCTTGTTTATTTGTCCATTTATTACCTTCTGCTGTGCTGAGTTTCTTGATTGATTGATTATGATTAACAAGTGTAATAGACCCACATCTAAGTAGAAACTCACTATATATGTAGACCAGCTAAGGGTGCAATCATGCAGGTCTTGCAATCATGCCAACTGCATAAGTGCCAACTGTAGAAGTGTTTGCAGTTACACCGGCAGTAATCTAATGGTCATCTCTTTCTCTTCATAAGGTAATGAATCTGCAACTTCAATTCATTCATCTTTCTTGCTGTCTCTCCTCATATCACTCATATCAGAGGTATATGAATCTGCACTCAATTCATTCATCTTTTTGCCTGTCTCTCCTCATATCACTCATATCAAGTATATGAATCGCAACTTCAATCAACAATATACTTGTCTTTAATAATGTATGTACTGAAATCATCTTACTGTTTGTGATGTGGATGTTCAGGGTCATCTTTGGTTTAAAGTGTTTATGACCCAGGATGGCAGAAACTCTGTTTATTTGTCTTGCATTTATTACCTTCTGCTGTGCTGAGTTTCTTTGATTGATTGATTGATTGATTAACAAGTGTAATAGACCCACATCTAAGTAGAAACTCACTATATATGTAGACCCAGCTAAGGGGTGCAATCATGCAGGGTCTTGCAATCATGCCAACTGCATAAGTGCCAACTGTAGAAGTGTTATGCAGTTACACCGGGCAGAACTAATGTCATCTTCTCTCTTCAAGGTATATGAATCTGCAATTCAATTCATTCATCTTCTTGCCGTCTCTTCATTCATATATCAGAGGTATATGATCTCAACTCAATCATCATCTTTGCCTGTCTCTCCAACACTCATATCAGAGGTATATGATTGCAACTTCAATTCATTATCTTTCTTGCCTGTCTCTCCTCATATCACTCATATCAGAGGTATATGAATCTGCAACTTCAATTCAATCATCTTCTTGCTTCCTCTCAATCATCATATCAGAGGTATATAATCTGCAACTTCATTCATTCATCTTTCTTGCTGTTCTCCTCATATATCAATCAGAGGTTATGAATCTGCACTTCATTCATTCATCTTTCTTGCCTGTCTCTCCTCATTCACTCATATCAGAGTATATGAATCTGCAACTTCAATCAACAATATACTTGTCTTTTAATAATGTAATGTACTGAAATCATCTTACTGTTTGTGATGTGGGATGTTCAGAGGTCATCTTTGGTTTAAAAGTGTTTATGACCCAGGATGGCCAGAAACTCTTGTTTATTTGTCTTGCATTTATTACCTTCTGCTGTGCTGAGTTTCTTTGATTGATTGATTGATTATACAAGTGTAATAGACCCACATCTAAGTAGAAACTCACTATATATGTAGACCCAGCTAAGGGGTGCAATCATGCAGGGTCTTGCAATCATGCCAACTGCATAAGTGCCAACTGTAGAAGTGTTATGCAGTTACACGCGGCAGTAATCTAATGGTCATCTCTTCTCTCTTCATACAGGTATATGAATCTGCAACTTCAATTCATTCATCTTTCTTGCCTGTCTCTCCTCATATCACTCATATCAGAGGTATATGAATCTGCAACTTCAATTCATTCATCTTTCTTGCCTGTCTCTCCTCATATCACTCATATCAGAGGTATATGAATCTGCAACTTCAATCAACAATATACTTGTCTTTTAATAATGTAATGTACTGAAATCATCTTACTGTTTGTGATGTGGGATGTTCAGAGGTCATCTTTGGTTTAAAAGTGTTTATGACCCAGGATGGCCAGAAACTCTTGTTTATTTGTCTTGCATTTATTACCTTCTGCTGTGCTGAGTTTCTTTGATTGATTGATTGATTGATTAACAAGTGTAATAGACCCACATCTAAGTAGAAACTCACTATATATGTAGACCCAGCTAAGGGGTGCAATCATGCAGGGTCTTGCAATCATGCCAACTGCATAAGTGCCAACTGTAGAAGTGTTATGCAGTTACACCGGGCAGTAATCTAATGGTCATCTCTTCTCTCTTCATACAGGTATATGAATCTGCAACTTCAATTCATTCATCTTTCTTGCCTGTCTCTCCTCATATCACTCATATCAGAGGTATATGAATCTGCAACTTCAATTCATTCATCTTTCTTGCCTGTCTCTCCTCATATCACTCATATCAGAGGTATATGAATCTGCAACTTCAATCAACAATATACTTGTCTTTTAATAATGTAATGTACTGAAATCATCTTACTGTTTGTGATGTGGGATGTTCAGAGGTCATCTTTGGTTTAAAAGTGTTTATGACCCAGGATGGCCAGAAACTCTTGTTTATTTGTCTTGCATTTATTACCTTCTGCTGTGCTGAGTTTCTTTGATTGATTGATTGATTGATTGATTAACAAGTGTAATAGACCCACATCTAAGGCCGGCTTCAGACTGCGTGTCTGATCCGATCCGTAGCTGTCCGCTTCAAGCAGACAGCCGCGGACCGGATCAGCACACAGGACCGGGGGTCTGTTATGCCTTCCGATCCTGTGTGCATCCGCACGCAGCTGCAGCCGCTGACAGGTCAGGACCGCGCCGCCCGCGGTCCTGACTAATCAGCATCGGGAACTGCGTGCGGATGCACACAGGATCGGAAGGCATAACAGACCCCCGGTCCTGTGTGCTGATCCGGTCCGCGGCTGTCTGCCTCGAGCGGACAGCTACGGATCGGATCAGACACGCAGTCTGAAGCCAGCCTAAGTAGAAACTCACTATATATGTAGACCCAGCTAAGGGGTGCAATCATGCAGGGTCTTGCAATCATGCCAACTGCATAAGTGCCAACTGTAGAAGTGTTATGCAGTTACACCGGGCAGTTAAACGGGGCAGGAAACGGGTAAGTCATGCAAGACAAACAAACAGATATGCAATTAGTTCACTTGTACTGCAATTATGTATTCACTATGTAAACCCCAGACTACTCATCACTACTGACCTCTCACCCACCACTACAGCTCGCCTTCCCACTGCATCTGACCCACGCTACTCCCATCCCCTGCTCACCATCCACAATGTATCCCCTCCTTTGCACTCTCACTCCCATCCTTCTCCACTTCCTGCTACCCCCGCTCATCCCCCCACCCAGCAACAAAGTACTGCTCTCACCCTCCATCCTACCTAACCACCTCACCCACTCCTCTGAACTATTCCTTCACTTTCAATCCTCCATCTCCAATCAGGCACGGCCACCACGTAAACTCTCATACTCCCACCTGCTAACCCTCTCCCTGCTCCTCCTCCTCGCTGGCGACATTTCCCCTAACCCCGGCCCCCCCCACCACATCCCCACAGTCACCTACACCCCACCCCCACGTCCCACCACCAACTCTCATAACCCCACCATCACCCACCATCGCAACCTGACCAACCTTAGACCCATCCCCCCAGTTCCTGCTCCTCTAATCTCCCTGCCAGGCGCACTCTGGAACGCCCGCTCAGTCTGTAATAAACTCCCATACATCCATGAACTCTTTATTTCTAATAAACTCTCATTCCTTGGCATCACAGAGACCTGGCTCACCCCCTCCGACACGGCCTCTCCTGCTGCACTATCCTATGGCGGATTCAATCTTTCCCACACACCCCGCCCCTCTGACAAACATGGCGGAGGTGTCGGCATACTCCTATCCGACACCTGCTCCTTTGCCCCTATTCCATTACCCCCCTCTGTTACTCTCCCATCTTTCGAAGCCCACTCTGTCCGCATCTTCTCCCCTGTAACCTCCAGCTAGCCGTCATCTACCGCCCCCCTGGATCGATCCCCACCTTCCTCGACCACTTTACCACCTGGCTACTACATTTCCTCTCTACTGACATCCCCACCATCATTATGGGCGATTTCAATATCCCCATTGACACTGCCCACCAAACCGCCTCTCAACTTCTTTCCCTGACCTCCTCCTTCGGGCTCTCCCAATGGTCCTCCTCTGCCACCCACAAAGATGGCCACACACTGGATCTCATCTTTACCCGTCTTTGTTCCCTTACTAATCTCACAAACTCAACCCTCACCCTGTCTGACCACAATCTGCTGACCTTCTCCTCCCTCACCTCCCCTACTACATCACCTCCTCTCCGCAAACTTGATCATCCCCGTAGAAACCTAAAACACATTGATCTACACTCACTCTCAGAATCCCTCCTCCCTCTCGCCAACATAACATCTATATGTGACACAGACACTGCCACTACCCTCTACAACACCACATTAACCAAGGCGCTAGACCTAGAAGCCCCCCTCACACACCACGCTCCACGCACTAATAGGCAACCCTGGCACACCACCCTCACTAAAGACCTGAGACAGGCATCCAGGGTCGCCGAGAGGCGATGGAAAAAATCACGTTCCACTGATCATTTTGCGCTGTTCAAACAGTCCCTCATTGCCTTCAAGACTGCACTTGCCACCGCCAAACAAACCTTCTTCTTATCCCTAATAACCTCCCTGTCCCACAATCCCAAGCAACTTTTCAAAACCTTCAATTCCTTACTCCGCCCGCCTGCTCCTCCTCCCTCTCCCCTTATCTCTGCAGAAGACTTTGCCTCCTTCTTCAAAGAAAAGATTGACAGAATCAGAGACAGCTTTGATCCACTGTCCCCACAGCCTCCCCTCTCACCTATACTGCCCTCTACTTCCATCAACTGCTTCCCCCCTATAACTGAAGACCAGCTCTCCTCCCTCCTGTCAAAATCACACCTCACCACCAGTGCCCAAGACCCACTCCCATCCCACCTCATTCCCAACCTCACCTCCGTTATCATCCCAGCCCTGACTCATCTTTTCAACCTATCACTCACCACCGGCACCTTCCCCTCAGCCTTCAAACACGCCTTGATCACACCCATCCTCAAAAAACCCTCCCTCGATCCCACAACTGTCTCCAACTACCGCCCTATATCTCTCCTCCCTTTCGCCTCTAAACTACTTGAACAGCATGTCCACTCTGAGCTGTCCTCTCACCTCTCCTCCTGCTCCCTCTTTGACCGCCTGCAATCTGCCTTCCGACCACTCCACTCCACTGAAACAGCCCTGACCAAAGTCACAAATGACCTACTGACTGCCAAAAGCAAGCGCCACTACTCTGTTCTCCTCCTCCTCGACCTGTCAGCCGCCTTCGACACTGTTGACCACTCCCTTCTACTACAGATCCTGGAATCTCTTGGCATCACGGACCTTGCCCTCTCTTGGATCTCCTCATACTTAACGGACCGCACCTTCAGCGTCACCCACTCCCACACATCCTCCTCGCCCTACCCCCTATCTGTCGGGGTCCCCCAGGGCTCGGTTCTTGGACCATTACTGTTTTCAATCTACACTCTCGGCCTAGGGCAACTCATTGAGTCCCATGGCCTCCAATATCACCTCTACGCCGACGACACCCAAATCTACCTGTCTGGTCCTGACATCGCCTCCCTTCTATCCAAAATTCCACACTGCCTGTCCGCCATCTCATCCTTCTTCTCTGCTCGCTTCCTTAAGCTTAACATGGACAAAACTGAGTTCATAGTCTTCCCCCCAAGACGCTCCCCCTCACTACCTGACCTATCCATCGTCGTCAACGACTGCTCTCTCTCTCCAGTCCCCCATGCCAAGTGCCTCGGGGTTATCCTTGACTCTTCCCTCTCCTTCAAGCCCCACATCCAGGCCCTCGCCACCTCCTGCCGACTCCAGCTCAAAAACATCTATAGGATTCGCGCTTTCCTTGACCACGACACTGCTAAAACCCTTATTCACGCTCTCATCATCTCCCGCCTCGATTACTGCAACCTCCTGCTCACCGGCCTCCCCAATACCTCCCTTGCACCTCTCCAAACTATCTTGAACTCCGCTGCCCGCCTAATCCATCTGTCTCCCCGCTACTCCCCTGTCTCCCCCCTCTGCCAAGCCCTTCACTGGCTCCCTACTTCCCAGAGATCCCGGTTTTAAAACATTAACCATGACATACAAAGCCATTCACAACCTGTCCCCTCCATACATCTCTGACATGGTCTCCCGATACCTACCCTCACGCAACCTGAGATCCTCCCAAGAGCTTCTCCTCTACTCCCCCCTCATCTCCTCTTCGCACAACCGCATACAGGATTTCTCCCGTGCTTCACCCAGACTCTGGAACTCACTGCCACAACACATCAGACATTCTCCTACCCTGGGAACCTTCAAAAGAAGCCTGAAGACCCACCTGTTCCGCCAAGCCAACCACCTGCAATAAGACCCGGTCCACCACACCGCCTCACGACTGGAACTTCCCCCTCCAACTGTATCCCCACCCACCCCTCGTAGACTGTGAGCCTTTGTGGACAGGATTTCTCCCCTCTTGTTTCTGTACAACCGAATTGTCAACATTTATTGTTACTTGTATTGTTACTATGTTACTTGTCCTAGTCTGCCCTTTTTAGCATGTAAAGCGCCATGGAATATAATGGCGCTATATAAATAAATAATAATAATAATAATAAATAATATGGTTATGTTGACAAAAGGGAACCCATCACAAGATTTTTTCCATTAGAAACTAAAGCTACCTATTTTACCTGCTCTATTACTGCAGTCTATTGATCTGTATCTTAACCCTGAACTCCCCCTGCATATGCCAAAAAATACCTTAGACACATCATATGGCACGGTCCAGTCCGATTGGATTTTTTTTTTTTCTTGGTACTGAGCCCACATCTGATCTAATCAGCCTATATGCGCAAATGGATCCGATTCAACTCTGCCTGTTAACTCATTACTTCATGCTGTCACACTTAGGCAGTGCAATCAAACAAGATGCAGACGGGATCATGTCGTTTCCGCCACCATTAGCGAACTTCTGACATGATCACAAGGGCCGACAGATTGTCATTACAGTGAGGAGTCATCGGATGACCCCATTGATGACATATTTCTTGTGAACACCGGCGTCCACAGTTCAGCAGCATTTCTGCTGTTCAGAGGGACTCAGAAGCATCACTCTGAAAAGCAGAAGCGAATGCATGGTGCAGGCTCCAGGCGCCCAATTGGGGCCACTACAATCTGTACAAAAGTGTAAATTTAAAAAATAAAGTTTGTAAAAATATGAAAAAGTTTAAAAAAAAACAAAAAAACACCACCTCCTATTTGTCCCATTAAAAATAAAACTATGAAAGAAAATGTTTTAAAAAAACCTACACTTTTAGTATCGCCGCTTAAGAAATGCCCTATCAACACATAAAATAAATGCATCATGATCGTAACAGAAAATAACTCAAAACGCCAAAATTGTTTTTTGGTCACTGCAACACAATATAACAGGTGTTTAAAACAACGTATCTGCCCAAAATTATATAATGAAAACATCTGTTCAAAACACAAAAAAATTAGCCATCACACAGCCTCAGATATCGAAAAATGAGAACCATCGTGAAATATCACTTTATTTGGAATTTCACCACACTTGGAATTTTTTCCGTTTTCCAGTACACTATATGGTAAAATTAATTATGTTATTCAAAAGTACAACTTGTCCTGCAAAAAACAAGCCCTCATATGGCTATATTGACAGAAAAAATAAAAAAAGTTATGGCTCTTGGCAGAAGGGAAGGAAAAGACATAAAATGAAAAATCATTCGCGGGTGAAGGGGTTAAATGAACGTAGATGCTTTCATTTACATAATGAGGAAATATGCTTTAATTTTGGTTTATCGCATTATCTACCTGGGAATATTTAAGAAGATAAGTCCTTCTATATTTGGAAGCTCCACTTCTTGCTGGTCAACCTGAAGCTTTAGGTCTTTATGTAGATTTCGATTGTGACTTAACTTCTGCAAACCAGCTTTAACATACACACCTTTGTTGTGGAACCTTGAACAGAAATGACATATGTCCCTTATAAATGAGAGGCAGAACATTCCTAACATCAAGCTGCATGTGGAACTCAATGAGTTACCTGCTATTGAATTTTCCAGGCTCAATTTCACGAGCATGATGAAAATCTAAACTTAATTCTGCATCAATTCCAATCCCACAATAGTTGTTCATCTGCACAATCTAGAACACAAAAACACATTAAAATAAAATTATATCTTCACTTCAAAATAGCTTCCAATTTTAGTTCATAAATCAATAGTACACATGAAAACAGGCAACTCTAATTTATCTTAAAAACACAATCCACATAGGTATAACAAAATAAGGGGATCCCCCCGTGGCAGCATTATTTCATGCGGAGTCCCCATAGGGCAAGAATACACTCCATGAATATATCAATAAACTGGAGAACAAGGAGTGTCATGCAAAAATGTATTTATTTATTTTACAAACAGACATGTGGTAATACGTGATAGACGGTATAAAAAGATTACAGTGGTGACCACAATGACAGGTCAGATTGTAAGAAAGAACCATTCAATGGGTATATTACAAGCATTAACAAATTCACAGTGTAAACATGAACTTATAACATATTGCACCCTGAAGTCCAATACATGAATACTCCACAGTTAAATGCTAGTGGATCACAGTATTTATCTATGTAAGTGAGGCAATTCATATAAAGTGCAGAGTGCAAATAGCGGCAGTAACCCTCCAAGTACACTGTATGTCACAAATCATGCATACCCATATTCATCATGGTAGTCGATCTAGATCCTCAGATTAGTCAGGTGGTCACCCAGAAAAAGAACCCCGACGCCGCGTTTCGCCGGTATAGCTTGGTAGCACCAGCTTTCTCAAGAGGATATGCTCAATGGTGCTACCACCCTCCTACTTATATATGCTGTGCCCACATGTTAGAAATTACCTGCAACTTCCTGTCAACTACTGCGCCTGTGATTGTGTACGAGTCATATCCGGAGCGACGCTAGTGCATTGTATCCGGAGCGACGCTAGAGCGTCATATTCCGGAACGACGCTAGTGTGTCACATCCGTAGCGACGCTAGTGCGTCATACGCTTTATGGTTCATGTCTGGAGCAATGCTCCAGCCCGGCCGGGCACTGCACATGCGTGGGAACCCAGGACGCATTGCCATGGCTACCACACATGTGCACCTCACAAACTACGTTTCTACTCCTCGCCTCAGCTGATAAAACAGCTAGGTGTAAGAATGCAGGCTAGAAATTTCCTTCTTAAAGGCACAGAGTAAATAGAAATAGGGCAAATGTGGCGCCCAGAGAAAGGAACAGAAAAAAGAAAGGAAAAGCCATCATGTTAGTCAAAGTGCATAGTGAACATAAAACTCCCCCACAGAATAACAACCCCAGATAGAAATCCGAAGGTCAGGCATTTCTATTTGGTTTTCCACCACTTTTTCCCTCACAAAGAGTAAATCCTGGTTTTCCATAGGATGCCCTTGTTTCCAGATTTATATAAGTCTCAAAAGAGATTTTGGGTTGGTACACTGTAAAAGTTAAAATTAAAAACACTAATTAAAATAGAGAGAAGATAAACAATGTCAAATGCATTTGAAGATGGGATAAGCAACAATTACAGGAAAGAGCCAAAAGACAAAGATTCGTTAAGCCCTTTGGGGGCCACAGTGTCTAATAACACAATCCATTTGGCCTCTATTTAGGCTAGAGCAGGGGTCTCAAACTCATCTGGGTTGGTGGGCCGCACATAGAAAAACATTTATAGCGAGGGGCCGCATCCCTTGTAGGACTGATATTTTTAGTAATACCAGAATTTTTTGCTCAATGTAGGAAAGTACAAATAATGATCCCCTTCTTGTAGTAATGTCCCCATTTTGTAGTAATGTCCTTTTCTACTGATGTCCCCCATCCTGATCCCCTTTTCAACTGATGTCCCTCATCCTGATCCCCTTTTCTAGTGATGTCCACCATCCTGATCCCCTTTTCTAGTGATGTCCTCCATCCATCCTGGTCCCCTTTTGTAGTGATATCCCCATACTGATCTCCTTTTGTAGTGAGGTCTCCTATCCTGATCCCCTTTTGTAGTCATGTCCCCTTCCTGATCCCCTTTTCTAGTGATGTCCCATCCCGATCCCCTTTAGTAGTGTTGTCCCCCATCCCAATGCCCTTTAGTAGTGATGTCCCTCATCCCGGTTCCCATTTGTAGTGATGTCCCCATCGTGATACCCTTTTCTAATTATATCCCCCATCCTGATCCCCTTTTCTAGTAGTGATGTCCCCCATCCTGATCCCCTTTTCTAGTAATGTCTCCCATCCTGATCCCCCTTAGTAGTGATGTCCCCCATCCTGGACCCCTTTTGTAGTAAGGTCCCGCATCCTGGTCCCCTTTTGTACTTATGTCCCCCATCCTGATCCCCTTTTCTAGGTATGTCCCCCATCCTGATCTACTTTTATAATGATGCCCCATCCTGTTTTACCTTCTTTTTACACACTTACATACACCCTCACACACATACCCACACACACAATCTGTCATACACACACACATACACACACACTTTTATACACTTATCCTTACTCACAAATGCACACCCTCACACACTAACCCTCATAGACACACCCTCACACACACTCACTTCTCACTTTAATGATGCATCGCTCCAGTGCAGGGGGCCGCCGCGGACCCCGTTGTGCTGCCTTCCGGCCTCTGCTGTGCTATGACTTCCTCCAGCCACTGCTCAGACAAGCTCTGTTGCTCAGCAAGATCAATGTAATCTGCCAGCCAGAGGCCTGCATATGACGTCATATTCCGCCATCAGCTGCGAGCTTCTCATTGAATTACAGCTTGCATTGATCTTGCTGAGTGGCAGAGCTTGTTAGTGCCGCGGACAGAAGTCATCACACAGCGGGGACTGCAGCGGACCGCTGCACTGGAGTGATGCATCATTAAGTTGTCCAAGGTGCCGCGGGCCGCATAGTGGAGCCCCAGGGGCCGCATGCGGCCCTCGGGCCGCGTGTTTGAGACCCCTGGGCTAGAGTATGTTTCAAATTGCCCCCTCTAACTCTAATTCCCCCCTTCACCATGTCAATTACCCTCACTTTCAGTGAACCAGGGTTGCAGCCATGATGTTTTTTAAAATGAAGTGGAAATGTCTTAAGGAGGGTGTCATTCTCTATTTTACTTGCTCCTTCTATACTTAACACGTGCTCTCTCACTCTCCTCCGGAGTTGTCTAGATGTTAGACACACGCAGATCAGTGGGCAACCACACGTTGCGTAATACACAACGTGGGTTGACCCACATGACATACGCTGTCTTATATCAAATTTTCTTCCTCCGGAGGAGTTAAAAGTTTTGGCACGTTCTACGTTAGGGCAAGCTACACAATGGCCACACGGATAGCATCCCGGGTCTGGGCCTCTGGTTCCAAAAGGATTCTTAAGAGGGGGCACATAATGGCTGTGTACTAGCACTAGCGTCACTCCGGATATGACGCACTAGCGTCGTTGCAGATATGACGCACTAGCGTCGCTCCAGATATGACTCATACACAATCACAGGCACAATAGTTGACAGGAATTTGCAGGTAATTGCTAACATGTGGGCACAGAATATATAAGTAGGAGGGTGATGGCACCAATGAGCATATCCCCTTGAGAAAGCCGGTGCTACCAAACGCGGCGTCGGGGTTCTTTTTCTGGGTGACCACCTGATTAATCCGATAATCTAGATCGACTACCATGATGAATATGGGTATGTATGACTTGTGACTTACAGTGTACTTGGAGGGATACTGCTGCTATTTGCACTCTGCACTTTATATGTATTGCCTCTCTTACATAGATCAATACTGTGATGCACTAATACTTAACTGTGCAGTATTCATGTATTGGACTTCAGGGTGCAATATGTTATAAGTTCATGTTTACACTGTGAATCTGTTAATGTTTGTAATATACCCATTGAATGGTTCTTTCTTACAATCTGACCTGTCATTGTGGTCACCACTGTAATCTTTTTATATCGTCTATCACGTATTACCACATGTCTGTTTGTAAAATAAATTAATGAATTTTTGCATGACACTCCTTGTTCTAATCTAACTTATTAGACATATTGCCTTCTTTCTCCTCTTGGACAGATCTTTAATTCTCAAAATTCTCAATTCTCCAGTGAACACAAATTTTTATATTACCGAGATATAAGATGGCAGCTGCTACTGAAACAACTGTATTGTAGAAGGGGTAGAAGCAGAGAGAAGCTACAGGCAGAGCTCCTCCTTCCCCCTCTCACCTCCTTTCTGCATCTTATCTTATAAAAACTAGCTGTCATCTCTTATCTCAGTACTATAAAAATCTGTGTTCACTGAAGACAAACTTTAACTGGGAATTGAGAAATAAGTAAATTTGTCTGATAAGATATAATTCAAAGTTGACTACTTTCATTTGTACTATTTATTTATTAAATAAATTAAAGGAGTGGTCCAGGACTGTAACATTGACAACCTATCCTTAGGATAGGCTATCAATGACTGATCAGGTGGGGGTGCAATAGCCGACAACCCTGCCGATCAGCTGTTCCTAGTGATATCGCCAGTTGGAACTACTCATTTGTAAAGCTGCATGGCACAACTCTGTCAAAGAAATAGTGACTGTGGTCAAATACAGCCCATCACCTATTGATTTGAATAGATGGTTGGACATAAAATACCCAGCAATGGCCACTATTATGTTTATGGAGATGTACTGTGTAGCTCCTTAACTGAGTAATTGCAGCTATTGGCATCACTGGGAACACTGATCGGCAGGGGTGCTGGCTGTTCCTAGGATTGAGTCATAAATGTTAAAAGTTTCAGACATCCTCTTTAATACCTAAAAGTGCATTAACGCATACCAATTATCAGGCACTCATTCCTAAGCATGCTAAATTTACAATAATCAAGTAGTGTAAACAGGCTGCCATTCACCCAATGAACAGTCAAAACAATAATAGTTCATCGGATGAAGTGATTTTAAGCTTTCTTAAAAATAATTACTCTCAGTGGCACATCATCCTATGACAATAACAGTATATGCGCAGAAAACGATCTTTTACCAATCGTTCTGAGCAAATGGAAAATGCCATCAGCCTTTAACAGGTTATTGGGTGACTGATGGTAGGCAATTGTGTTTAAAGGCCACCATGGGTTGAATTAAACTCACTCACAATGATTAATATAAACTAATACACAATTCTAAACACTAAATATCAGCCAAATTGAGTGACTATATCATTAAGTGCCAAACTCTGAAATTTTTCTGTAAAACACCTCACTAATATCAATAAATCAAGTGTACACTACAATTGTAGCATAAAGAGGTTAAAAAGAATGCTAATCCTATCAACGTTAGGAAAGAGTAGTAAAATTTAGTTTTGTCATCAGAGGACACTGCTAGCATTATAGCCAGCAATAACAAATGAATATATATATATATATTTAAAAAAAACAAAAAAACAAAACCAACAACTATCATACCTTTGGTGGTTCAGGTTCAGAGATACCATTTTCCATTGCATCAACCACCTCCTGAGCATCTAGAAGTATGGTCCACCGATCCATTAAGACATTTTCAGCTTCATCAACAGATATGAGGATTGAAAATGGATCCTCACCAGTATAGCCAGCCCCCCATCGAAGAACTCTCCCTAAATCGTTTCCTGGGGAAAAAAATTGCACCTTTGGCAATTTCTACACAAATACATCAAATTTAAGGTCACTTATTAAAAACAAGAGCTCTGTAGGCAGCATTTTATTTTTAATGCTTTGTTTACCCTTCGTTGTGGTTCTTCATTTATAATATAAATCACAATGCATAATATTTTTTTATCAAATTTTGGGTACGTCTGGATATACTCCATAGACTTATAATCTTAAAGGGAATCTGTCAGCAGGCTTTTCGTATCAGAATAGTTAGATGTAGCCATACAGAAGAGCTGTATTAGCTGTCCCTGCCCATACCAGGCTCTCAATAGACATTGTACATTGACAGTGAGGTGCCAATCAAATGAAGGGGTGTGTCAGTCTGCTGTGCACAAGCCAATGTAGTCCATCATTGTTAGGCTATGTCCATATGAGCCAGAGACACTGTGTCCTGGAAGCAGTGTCTCCTCTTCTGCGGGAAGCCGATGATCTACGCGGTTGAATGCAGTTGTCTGTGCCCTGGGTCATGTTTGGGTTGCAGTGGCTTTTCACTGCATTCACCTGCAAAAATCGCCTCCGACTCTGCACCCATAAATTGATATGAAGTTCAACACAAAAGGGCTACGTTGCTGTATATCAAAAGAAGGATGAGAACGTTGGAATTACAGTACTCCATGAGTTTTCCAGCTAAGCGGAGAGTGGTGGCCTTAGGCACTACCTCCTTCTTTGATTCTCCAAGAATGCTCTTAGATGGCTGGACACTAATTAGCGACTGATCTGGCAGGAAAGGAGCACTGAGGGTGGCAGATTATGAGTAATTCATGGTGGGAAATGTTAGAAGGTCTTGTAACTTCCAGTCAAAAGACATTTGAGTTGGACTCTAGCATGCTTTAGAAGTTCAATTATTCCTTAATTGTTTACGTGGCTCTTTCTCAGTAACAAAACGGTTTTTTGTTTTAATGGTTTATGTATAGGCTTGTTTGCTATGTGTATTTTTGTCTCTTTGCAGTGGTTCTCTTCAGCAAGAGAGCACATTGGCGTGCAAGTGATTTTCTGCAGTCCTATCCATTATGTTTAAGGGCAGGAATATATCATTCTGTGGAAAAGGTGTGTTGGAGGGAAAGAGAGAAGTGGGTGATCAAGGTGTGCACATGTTCTATTTCCTGGTTAATTGTAAGGGCAGATTGTCTGGTAATCTCCTCTCAGTCATTCATAATATCACATACATCTAAATTTATGCTCAGGTTTATATCTTTGAATATCGGCGCTTGAGAGATGGCACTTAAAGGGAACCTGACCTCTAAAATCAGCCCCCAGCCTTTTAAGACCTGTCACTGCACCATCATAATCGATTTCTAGCCATCCCTTTGTATTAAAAATGACGATTTCTAAAGTTTATAAAAGTTAGTTTTGTACCTGCGGAACTGCGGCTTCTCAGTTCTTGAGAAGTCACACAGGGCGTTCCCTGTGTGTATTGCTGACTTCGCGATGCGCATTGCGCATAAGCGAGGTCCTCCATACACCCAAATGGGTGTACTGACGTCAGTATAGCCTGATATGACGCGATTAGCGTCATAGTGGCTATGCCGCCCATCTACGGTGACGAGGGGCTCTGTATTGTTTAGCACACCCATCAGGGCGTCAATAATTACATTGCAGGCGGTGATGAGAAGCCACAGGGAACGCCCTGTGTGACTTCTCAAGAACTGAGAAGCTGCAGTTCTGCAGGTACAAAACAAACTTTTATGAATTTTAGAAATCGCCATTTTTGAGACAAAGGGACTGCTAGTAATCGTTTATGATGGTGCAGGGACAGGTCTTAAAAGGCTGGGGGCTGATTTTTAGGGGTCAGGTTCCCTTTAAAGGCATGCTATTTTTATGGAGGGTATATTAGAAAGGCTAACCCGGCAATAGTAGGCCTGTAAGAAACACACATAATGATAGATGCCCACAATGTGGAGAGGGGGATGCAGACCTGTTGCATATGTTTTGGTTCTGACTCAATTAGCTGGTTTATGGGAAAGTGATGACAGACTAATAATGAATGCATTTAATATACGAGTCCCATTGAACTGTAAATTATGTATCCTGGGCCTGGTTGAGGAGAGTGTTGCTTCCTCACAAGTACAACTGGCCAATAGCCATATTTAAATTACGTTACCAGACCAGAAAGATGATTGCTAAATATGAGTTGGTGAGAGGTCCACCAGTGGTGGAAAAGATAGTTTAATGTCTAAATAACATCTCTAGATTTGAAAAACAATGTAGAGATTGGATACAGGGCTCAGCGGTTGTTTCAGATGTGTTGGCTAATGATATGATCTTCAATTTGTTAACTCTATAACCAACATTTAATAATCATATATATTTGAGGTATCTGTATATTACTATGGAATAGCTTACACCTTTTTTTTTTCTTGTTTCCTTCCCTGTTATGTATCGGGAAATGCATACCAAAATATGCGGGTATGGGGGTAATTTTACATATGTTAGTTTCATATTAATACAATGTAAATCAATATTTTAAAGATATCCTGTCACCTCCAAAAAGCCACCTAAGCCAGTGTTTCCCAACTCCAGTCCTCAAGGCACACCAACAGGTCATGTTTTCAGGATTTCCTTAGGATTGCATAGGTGATAATTTAATCACTTGCACAGGGGATAATTCCATCATCTGTCTAATGATAAGGAAATCCTGAAAACATGACCTGTTGGTGTGCCTTGAGGACTGGAGTTGGGAAACACTGACCTAAGCTACAAAATCATGTCCCTGCAGCATCCTATCACTATTCTCACACTCCTTTCGTCTCCTAAAAGCATCCTGTCAAAGTTCATAAAAATTTAATACTCGCTCATTAGGCATTATAATTAGTAGAGGCTATACTCTTTAGCCCTTAGGGCGTGTTTGCTGGTGCCCTGTTCGTCAGAAGATCACACCCTAATGGTCGTGATCTTTTATTCATTCTCTAGGCCGGCCCTCCCTGCTCTCCATGACGCTGGCCGGGCATGAATGACGCGAATCGCGTCATTTCCGGGTGGAATGACGTCAGCACACCCACGCCGCTGTGTTCTGCTTCAAGCACTGCATGCGCAATGCAGTGTTTGAAGCCAAAAGAGCAGCGTGGGTGTACTGACGTCACCCGATCCTGGAAATGACACGAATCGCGTCATTAATGCCCTGCCAGCGCCGTGCAGAGCAGGGAGGGCGCCAGAATAGAACATGAATAAAAGATCACGCCCATTAGGGCATGATCTTATGACGACAGGCAAAAAACAAACACACCCTAAGGGCTAAAGAATATAGCCCCTACTAATTATAATGCCTAATGAGGGAGTATTAAATCGGTTTTATGAACTTTGACAGGATGCTTTTAGGAGACAAAAGAAGTGCGAGAATGGTGATAGGATGTTGCAGGGACATGATTTTGTAGCTTAGGTGGTGTTTTGGAGGTGACAGGATCCCTTTAAGTTCTTTATTTTGGAAGTATGTGAATTGATACATTTTTAATAAAAGCTATTTGATTTAAAAAATATCTTATAGTCATGGTAGAAAAGAACAATATTTTACAAGTGTGCACACCATGTAAACTAATTGCTATAATCTTTTACACACTTACATAATGTCAAGCTCTTATAGTTAGTAACCACCTAACTGCTCCAAAATGGCTACCACCATCAGGCATGACACAAGCTACTCTTTTTTCCCAGAACCCAGGGGTTGCCCTGGTCTTCACTCTTTAATCTCTGTACAGAGATGTGGACTTAACCAGACGTCCCTGGGCAAGGGCCACAGAGACAGTTGCTGATCAGCTGCACCAGCTGGCATGAGGGATGGTCAGGAAACCAGGAGGTCGCGTCAGAACAGAATCAAACAACAAATGGGTATTCAAAAATGAGCTGAGGACAATGAATGAGAATATAAAAAAAGTCAGAGAACAGCTTCCAGGCTGGACAGAAATTAAATAGGATTGTTCTATCACTAGTGCTGAGCGAGTGGCGTAAAATTCGCACTCGCTATACTCGTAACGAGTACTTTTTATACTCGCATATTCGTCCGAATAGCGAGTCCAATGTTAGTCATTTAGTGATAGGCTCCGCCCACACACATCTGTCCCTTTCCGGGACAGGGTGGGAGAGTGGTCTTTTTTACATTTCTACTGCATAAAACACCTTGCTGTGCCCGCCAGAGAGAATCTAATATTCCATCTGCCCTCACTGAAGTGCCAGCTCACTTTGTGTAGTGAAGGGAGCTGTCAATTTTTGTTCGATCGATAACGATCAGTAGTAAAGAAGTAAATCTGGCTCACTGAGACCCGATGTTCTGAAGTAAAAAAGTCAGTGTTGTAAACTCTGAACTTCAGCACACGGAAACAAGAAACAGTGATTCATATGCAGAAAAGAAGACTTTTTTATTTATTCAATATAGGTCAGTAAAACAATAGACGTTTCAGCTTCTTTAGCCTTTCTCAACGTTACGGACGCTGTATAGAAAGTAAGAACAAACAAGAACAAAGTACATAATTATATTACTGTATATACATCATATAGATAATAACAAAGCACACTGTGTTCAGTTTATAAATGTAAACATAAAATACTTCAAAATCTGTGCAGCACGCTAATCAAAATATATATGTTAGGCTGCATTCACATCTGCGATTCTGCCCATTCGTGGCATCCGCCAGTTTTGTCGCATCTGCTAAGTAACGGCTGACTTGCAGCAAGCCCCATTCATTCTCTATGGGACTTGCAGTCAGGTGCAGTTTTCGTCGGATCCGGCAGCTCCGGCACTTGCGCCTGTGCAAAAATAACACTGCTAGATCTGGAAAAACCGCACATGGCCGCAGGTCCTGCAGAGAATGAATGGGGCTTGCCGCAAGTCAGCCGTGAAGTGGCAGATGTGGTAAAGCTGCCGGATGCCACAAACGGGCAGAATCGCAGATGTGAAAGCTGCCTTACCTAATGAAAAACATCAGGAAGTCAAGACGGTGTCTGTATTGATGCTACGGAATATTCAATTTCTTCTGTATGGAATATATATACATGCATACATTTGTATCATTAACGTATAAATCCATAGTCAGCGTGACTAAAAGAAAGAATTATATGTGTACCTATGCATATCAAATAGGCTTTTGCAGTTTCAACTTTATAGGATAGGTAACAGTTTCGATCAGGAGCTGTCGCAAGGCTTTTTGTGCTGTTGTGCTTGTAGAGTATAGGAAAGAACAAGGAAAGAAAGAAAGAAAAAGAAAGAGGAAGGGCATGGTATATACGATGGGACATGGTGCCAATGTCTGTAGGGTGTGTATCCAGAATGGTTTAATCTGGCAACATGATCTCCTCCCATCTGGTTAACTGGTGCGTGATCAATTACTTGAAATCGGAGTTGTGATACATTGTGTCCATGAGTAGAAAAGTGTTGTGGTAAGGGTAGCATGAATTGCCCACATCTGATGGTGGATTTATGTTTGCTAATACGGTCTCAGACATGCTGGGTAGTTTCCACAACACATCTGAGACCGCAATGACATTTAATAAGGTAGACCACATAATTGGAGTCACAGGTAAAGACATCCCTAAAAAGGAATCTCTTACCAGTCCGAGGGTGGGTGAAAGTGTCGTCTTTGACGGTGTGTGAGCACTGTTGACTATTTAAACAGGGTTAATTGCCCCGTCGTGGAGGGAATAAAAAGGTTTGTCTTGGTAGGGTACGTCCTGAGCCTATATCAGCTCTTATCAATTTGTCCCTGAGGTTCTGAGACCTTTTGTGACAAAAAAGGAGAATTTTGTGTACTCACCGTAAAATCCTTTTCTCTTAGCCTCTAATTGGGGGACACAGGACAATGGGTTATGCTATTCTGCCACTAGGAGGCGACACTAAGCAAATGAAAAAGAAGCAAAGTGGCTGCTCCCAGCAGTATATAACCCCCTGACTGGCACAGTTCAGCCAGTTTTGTGCTAAAGCAGTAGGAGGAAAACAATATATAAGTCAATAAGGCAACCAGGAACTAAAAAACAAGAGAACACCAACACAACAAGGCCAGCGGGCCACAGGGAGGGTGCTGTGTCCCCCAATTAGAGGCTTAGGCTACCGTCACACGGTGCTACCTCGCCGGAGATGTCGGCGGCGACTGGCGGGAGCGTGCACGCTTTTGGCGCCTCGCCAGCATCGCTGCTCCCCATTTACATGGGGAGACACCTCCGGCGATGCATCAGCGATCTGACAGGCGGCATCGCTGCCGTGGTGTCTAAAAACCCCAGCGGCGATGCAGTACAATGGGAGCCCATGGCTCCCATTGCCTGTCAGGTCGCTGTCGGCCGTTTACATGGGGCGATGTGTACACATCGCCCCATATCGGCCACCTGGTTTCAGAGCACTGCTCTGAAACCAGGCGACCTCTAAAAGGCGTCGCCATCGCCTATTTACCTTAGGCGATGCAGGGGCGATATCGGTGCCGATAGGTACAGGAACAACGACTCCCGCCCGCTGCAGGGAGTTGATGGCCCGAAAAAAGGAGTCTTTCTTTTCCGGCGTATCCGGAGGACAAGAAAAAAGGAATCTTCTGTGAGAGCGACTGTGAAACTCAATGCTGTATCCGAAAGACACCAATTTCCGGACCCACTGATCATCTGTAACAGCGAGCCAGGCAAGCCAAAAGCAGGAAAGTCGGCCGCCGACTCAGGAAGTGTCTTCCGGAGGAGCCGAGTCAGGAAGAGGAGAACCTCTGCGACCCGGACTCCTTTGACTTAGACTGTCTGTTGCAGGGCTGCCAGCTGGAACCCGACTTAGCGGGAGCCTGGGAACCCCTGTTTGCACGCGGCACACGGGACAACTGCGCAGGGCGAGAAATGGACCGAAAAGACCGGAACGTGACCTGTTGACCCTTGGTGAATTTACGCTTGGGTTTCTGCTGAGGAAGCAAGGTACTCTTACCTCCCGTAGCGCCTGAGATCAGCTCATCAAGCTTTTCTCCAAATAGATGCCCACCTAAATCAGGCATGTCGGTGAGAGACCTCTTTGAAGCCGAATCCGCCTTCCACTCCCGAAGCAAGAGAGCTCGGCGAATCACAATGGCATTTGAAGCCGCCGCTGCAGTGCAATTAGCCGCATTAATAGAAGCGTGCACCAAAAATTCCCCAGCTACAGAAATCTGAGCCGCCATATCCAACAACTCTGGATCCGCACCCTTGTGACGTAAAACGGAATGTAAATCACCAGACCAGGTCACAATGGCCTTAGTCACCCACATGGAAGCAAAGGAAGGAGACAGGGACGATCCTGAAGACTCGAACACCGATCTGGACAATTGTTCCAGTTGACGGTCAGTAGAGTCCTTGATAGACGCACTATCAGGAAGAGAAAGAAGGGTCCTAGGTGCCAAACGGGACACCGGAGGATCCACCTGCGGGGAATTTGACCAAGCTTGTGCCACCGCTGGCAAAAAGGGGTAACGAGCCTCAATCGCCTTACGATTACCAAACCGTTTATCCGGCTGGGACCAATGTTTCTGTAGAAATTCCTGAATCTCAGGATGATCAGAGAAAACCTTCTGAGGCCTTTTGGGCCTCTTGAAAAAGATCACGTTGTCCGAGGAGGTGACCAGAGCCAGGTCAGCCACTGACAAGGCTTGATTAACGGCCAACACCAGGTCGTCCACCATGGCAGGAGTATCAGAGGAAGCGGCCTCGAGTGAATTACCCAAATCCACATCAGAATCATGGAGCTCGCCAGACGAGTGTGATTCCTGGGACCTACTCCGTGTAGGAGAAGCATGGGATCCCTGAGACGGAGTCGAGGGGGAACTCCTGCGGAGTCTCTTTCTACCAGAGAAGGAAGGAGGAGTATGAGAGCACGTCTCCTCGTGACTGGAACAGTCGTCCGGAGAACCCGGCTGGTCTGACGTGCTGGACGAAGGACGGGCCTGCACAACCTGGATCAGCGTCTCAGAGAGTTGCTGTATGGATTGGCTCACAGATTGCGACAATGCAACCGCCATTGGGGGAGCGGGACGCTAGGGGCACGCTAGCGGGCACATCCTCACCAGTGGGTGCCTGCTCGGAGAGAGGGGCATAGAGCTGAGAGGAATTAGAGGCACAGGCCTGGCAGAGTAGAGTAGAACAACCAAAGGGCAGCGCAGCCTTGCACGCAGTGCAAAAGGCATAGTACACATTAAAGGCCTTTGGTGCTCTCTTGCCCTTCTTGCCCGAATAATCCCTGTTATACACAGAGGAATACACTGCTGAGAGCCAACAGATAATGCTGCAGCAGAATGAAACATTCATTGCTGTGCACACAATATACAGCTTAGGACTACAGCAGGATATAAACCACTGCAGAGCCCTCTCACCTGGAAGCACAGCGCTGCCCAGAATCCTGTGTCCCCCTGCAGAGCTCTGACCGCGCTGAAATGAAGTCCCTCTGCTGCTGAAGATGGCGCCCAGAAGCACAAGGAATCGACCAGAAACTGCCTGGGAGCAGGAAACGCTAGTCCACGCCCCCCCAGTGATGCCCAGAGCAGACCTGCGCGATTGGTTGATGGGCCGGCCAGGGGCGTTCCCGGCCACGCCGAATCATCACTAGGGGTGGTGAAACAACGTACAGGCCCAAAGTCGGGGCCTAAATTGATACACCAGGCCGTCGGCCGATAGGGGGCTGGCGCGGGGCGCAGGAGATGGAGCGCACACAGGAGAGCATGGGGGGACACCGGAAGGCAGCGCAGCTCCTACCTCATGAGGGCTCCCCACCCTGGACCCCACAAGGGGCAGGGGAACAGACCATCCATCCCAGCGCAGCTCCATCTAATGTGCTGCAGGAGCCAGAGGCCCAGGGGATGCCTCCTGCAACCCAGATTCCCAACTGTGGGGTCTGGGGAGGGATGCTGCAGGAGCTGGCCATCACCTACCAGTCAGAGCCCCAACTGTGGGGTCTGAGGAGGGACGGTGCAGCAGACTGAAGGAACTCGATAAGAGAAAATAACAAACAGTGTCTTGCCTCCTAAGACACTAAGCAAAAAACTGGCTGAACTGTGCCAGTCAGGGGGTTATACACTGCTGGGAGGAGCCACTGTGCTTCTTTTTCATTTGCTTAGTGTTGCCTCCTAGTGGCAGAATAGCATAACCCATTGTCCTGTGTCCCCCAATAAGGCGAAGGAGAAAAGGGGAGGTCTGGAAAATTCAAGTATAGAGGGATAAGCCTGTCCCAGGAGGGGCCATTGTCTGGTGATAATGGATTTAAAACAATTAGAAAAAGGATGATACGTGTTTACACAAGTTATGTATGGGCCCGTGCATTTCTCTTTTAGAGGGATTATCTGTACGTACTGCAGATATGGTTGGTTGATAGCCTTTGGCAATGAATTTGTGACTTATTTCTTCATGTCTCCACATACCTGTCTGTTGATCAGATACAATTCAAGAGATCCTTACATGTTGGGAGTGTGGTAAGGATGTTTTAATGTGACGGGGATGACAACTGTCAAAGTGAAGAAGGCTGTTTTTGTCTGTGGGTTTCACAAACAAATCAGTGTCAATGGTACCCATCTAACCAATAGAGATAAGTGTGTCCAAGGAATTAACCTCACGGGGACCTACATGCTTGGTGAAAGTAAGGTTGGGAGTGGCTTTATTGATATACTCCAAAAAGGAGTCAAACTCGCTCAGGGTGCCAGTCCAATTCATGAAAATGTTGTCTATGTATCTTTTCCATAGCTTGACATATGTTCTAATGGATTTATATGGACATATGTACCGATGTTCAAAGTACGACATAAAGATGTTTGTGTAAGGGGTGCCACATTGGATCCCATGGCGGTCCCCCTCTGCTGCATGTAGAACTGATCCTGGAACAGAACACATGTAAGGACCTCTAGAATTGTATCTGGTCAACAGACACGCACCCTGAAACATGAAGAAATGAATCATAAATTCATTGCCAGAGTCTATCCACCAACCATATCTGCAGTATGTACAGATAATCCCTCTAAAGAGAAATGCACGGGCCCATACATAAGTTGTGTGAACATGTATCATCCTTTATTATCCACTCCACGACGAGGCAATTACCCCTGATTAAATAGTCAACAGTTATCACACATCGTCAAAGGCGACACTTTCACCCACCCTCGGACTGGTAAGAGATTCCCTAGGGATTTCTTTACCTGTAACTGCAACTATGTGTTCTACCTTATTAAATGTCATTGCGGTCTCGGATATGTTGGTGAAAAAGAAAAGGAACTATTCTGGATACACCACCATACAGACATTGGCACCATTTGGTCTTAAAAGAGAGTATGATCCAAAATATTAATATCATCAGTATTTGTATCTTTAATTGTTCTTCTTTTTCAGGATTCAGAGGTCTGTCTTGCCTGTGCTATTATCTCATTATCATAAATGAGTGTATATAATCTACTGGCATGATCACTCTTGATATTTATTCTTCAGTATTGTTCATACCAAAAGTACGGTATATACTGCTGTCATACATGTATATATCCACTATTGATAGTCATATATAATTTCTTCATTTTATTTCCCATTATCTGTCCCATTGAATTACCAAGATCTATGTTATATTACCTTACCCAGCTATTACAAACAATTTATGTTTTAATTAGGCATGTTTCCAATAAGATTTCCCCACAACTGATCATGTTTCTCGGTTTCCCCACAGATCTTATGATCGCGTCTGATCTTCCATACACTCGATTATTAATGTCTCACTGGCGGGAGAAAGTTAGTCCCACCGGCACCACACTGCATGCGCCGCCTGCGTTCCACATGGCTTCCTGCGTTCCATACACAGGAAGCACGCCTACCCACCTGCCCTCTCTAGTCAAATACAGCGTGCGGCACAATGCCGCTAAACCCACGCTTGCACCTGGGACTGTAGGCACATGACCGACCATGATTGTTTCCACTATGGTGAGGTGACTCTTTTCTCACTTTTATATAGCGCTATTAATTCTATAGGACTATACATACATCAGATCTATATTCTCTCATGCACTTTCTCCAATATACAGTATTCGGATACTTCCTGATTTTTTTCATTAGGTAAGGGCCCTTTCACATCAGCGGTATTTTCAAATCGCGGCAGATGTGGTGAAAAAAACGCATCTGCCACGATTACCGCATAACCGCGACACTTGCGGCACACTTGCGGCAAGCCCCATGCAATGTCTATGGGGCTTGCGGTAAGGGTGCGGCAGGTGCGGCAAGTGCTGTTTCAGCACTTGCGGCAGCGAAAAAAAACGCTGCGGTTTTTTCACCGCATCTGCCGCGATTTGAAAATACTGCTGATGTGAAAGGGCCCTAACATATATATTTTGATTAGCGTGCTGCACAGATTTTGAAGTATTTTATGTTTACATTTATAAACTGAACACAGTGTGCTTTGTTATTGTCTATATGATGTATTAGAAACCAAAAGAAGAAAGAGCGACTGTAGGGTGTGCTTAAACATATAATACTTTATTAAAGATGTGCTAGATTCAGGTATAAAAAGTGGGAGAACATACAATATAAAATCAAACCACTAATACAGGCTATAATTCCAGAATCATTATATATAAGAGAAAAAAGACCAAAAAGTACATGTGCATATATATCTATATTTAGAACGTGCACAGTGGATATCCCAAGGGATCATAATAGACACCTTGTCACCACCTTAAATCCAGCAGTTATAGATGTTTATATTAAGAAAGATAAATGTGAGGTTAGAACCTTATATGCAGTATATTATCATAAGTCATGCAATTATGTCTGTATGTACACTAAATATCTCCCCCTATGCATAAACATAATTTGCATTAGCATTAGGCACTAGCGCTACTGGCTTAATCTAGACACCATAAGGTAATGAAAATTAGACCTTAATATCTATGTGCTCGCAGGCTTTTCCTAACAGGGGTTCCCCTTTGGGAGCATCTAACAATTGAAAGGTCCCTGGCACCAATAGCTATATATATGTGACTTGCAGAGTGGTCTCTGTATCCACCTTATATACACATCTAGCTTCTGACATCTGAGATTGGTTCTTAAGGGGTAGATAGAATCACAGGTCCCCTGACATCTATGCATATAGTCTGTACCCCATATATGTCTGCCTAATGCTAATGCAAAGGGGGAGATATTTAGTGTATATACAGACATAATTGTATGACTTATGATAATATACTACATATAAGGTTGTAACCTCACATTTATCTTTCTTAATATAAACATCTATAACTGCTGGATGTAAGGTGGTGACAAGGTGTCTATTATGATCCCTTGGGATATCCACTGTGCACGTTCTAAATATAGATATATATGCACATGTACTTTTTGGTCTTTTTTCTCTTATATATAATGATTCTGGAATTATAGCCTGTATTAGTGGTTTGATTTTATATTGTATGTTCTCCCACTTTTTATACCTGAATCTAGCACATATTTAATAAAGTATTATATGTTTAATCACATCCTACAGTCGCTCTTTCTTCTTTTGGTTTCTAGTTAATTACTGCGATGGGTTTCTATAACAATCCTGCTATATCCCAGATATCCATTTTTCATATGGTGTGGAAAATGAAGTGGGTTTTGTTGCTTGTGATATTTTCAATTCTATATGATGTATATACGGTCATATAATTATGTCCTTTGTTCTTGTTTTTTCTTACTTTCTATACAGCGTCAGTAACGTTGAGAAAGGCTAAAGAAGCTGAAATGTCTATTGTTTGACTGACATATATTGAATAAATAAAGACTTCTTTGCTGCATATGAATCACTGTTTCTTGTTTCCATGTGCCGAAGTTCAGACTTGACTAGATCTATAACTATCGACACATCACTCATGAGCACCAGTGACACTCTCCCAGTAACGCGAATACCGTACTATTCTTGCGAATAGTGAATAGTAACGGTTACACGCGCTCATCACGAAGCATCACCTATAACAACAGTGTGATCTCGCCTAGCGGCTGAAGCAAGAACTGGCACAATTGTTATACATAAATTTCACCCTATGCACAATAGGTGAAATTCATAAGCTCTGTAAACATGCAGTACAATAAGTGTGGATAATATCAGAACACATACTGTGACACTGCCACTGTAATAAAACTAGTATACATAATACAAACACAACGTTGTGATAAAGGTCATTTTATGTAATAAACACAGTTCTGAAAAATACGTGCATTTACCTGTTCCAAGAGGAAGGACAGCTATGGAAGGTTCTGTACAAACCAACTTGTGTCGAATTTCTTCAAGGGCACCAAGCACCCACCCAACCGTACCATCACCACCACAGACAAGCACTCGGAAATAGGGAATTTGAGAGAATGCATGAAATCTATGAGGAAAAACATAAATCTAGTCATATCCATACAGAGGTTTGGAGGTAATTTTTCTCTCTTCAAAATATTGTTAAAGAATTCAATTTCACATTGAAATATAAATGATTGAAAAATGAATGTCAACAGTAAATGCCTTGGCTATACGTTGAAGTACTTTTGTCCTTTCACTTAAATGCTAATTCGAATACATTTCTATTGTTCCAAGTGTATTGCTAGATATTGGAATCAAAACTATAGAAACTTTAAAGCCAAAAACTGCTAATATTAGGTTCAAAGGTTGAATCACAGAAATCTGAGTTGGCATATCCCAGGTTTTGGGGAGATCAATGAGGGTCTGACTTCACGGACCCTGGCTGATCCTGGTTTTGAAGTGACCATCCAGCTGGTTTAGAATGGGCTCCTTTCTAATGGTGGGTTTACACGCCGCGATATCGGCGTCCAACTCCGACCCAACTCCGACAAAAAGTCACGTGGGTCGCGAGTTGGAGCCGATATCGGGTGCGCGTTGTAGTGTTTTAGCATACAACGCGATGCTGGAACGATGCCAAAACGATATCGGAGTTGAATAGCAGAGCTATTCAACTCTCCGATATCGCAAGGCCGTTGTACCAGCATCGCTGCGTGTGACAGCCCAACTACGATGTGCACGCTGACGTCACCCATTCACTCCCATGTTAAATGGTTGTTCCTGGGTTGGTGGGCGTGCACATCGTAGGGACGTTGCATCCCGATATCGCGGCGTGTAAACTGGCGATGCGATGCAGGGAGAAACGTGCACTAAATGCGCGCTCCCGCGTCGCTGCCTCCGATATCGCCGCGATATCGGGACGTGTAACCCCACCATGAGGCTTTCTCTGTAATCACCCTCCCTAGCCACCAGCTGTGCAAGGGCTGCAGCATGGCTCCATTTACATGAAACAGAAAATATCCTAGCAAGATTTATTGCGGAAATAAACTTTTAAAAAGGTTGTACATCTCTGCGTACCTTTTTTTTTTTACTTAAATGCATGTATTTAGGGCTAAAAATATATATATATATATATATATATATATATATTATATATATATATTTTGGTTTGCTTTACAGCCTTTTTGTTTCCTTGCACATTCAAGTTTAATGTAGCCTGCATCATAAAACAGATGAGAGGAGCCCAGAAAACCCCCTAACTTTACAAACTCATTGAACTCTCGGAATTAAGTGACTGATGGATTCTCAGTTAACCCATTCTGCAGCCAGCAAAAGACAGTGCAACACAGAGGCTGCAGAAGGCAAACAGAGTAAAAATACATGCATTACAAGCAACAACAATATTGATAAAGTTACCCTGTGCAGATAACCCCATTAATCTTTTCCTTTATTTTATTTTGTATGCAAATCTGAAATTAAGCTGTTCTTTATACTAAAAGATATAACGTTCCTGTGCTAAAACGACTAAATACGACTATGAAAAATTCAGTGCCCAATGAGGCAGAATAATTTCCAAATATCTGTATATTGACAGGAAAGCATCATTACACCTCAACAGAAAACTTATCCCTCGCTTCTTAAAACATTTCTCAGGTTTCTTTGTGTTTTAATAAACCTATGCAATAGATTCTTATTAACCATAGAAGAAAAAAATTGCTATTAATAGGATACGGCAATTTCATAACACCTTAAAGCCACTAAATATTCCAGGAGAATCATATGATGCAACTTTTCTAACCAACATTGTTCATAAACACACGAGCACTTCATCAGAAAAACAACAGGTGGCAGCACTGCGGCTTGCATGTAGTATTTTCTTATATCTGCGGCATTTAATAAGAGAAATTTGTAAAGCTCTAAGCATCTTCAGATATAAAGAAACTTGTGTGGATAGTAAATCTCATGGACACAGCCTAAATTTTCTACAAAATAAAACTGGTTAGATCTGGAATATAAAAAGAGAGTTTATTGCTACCATACTGTATGCTTTACTGTCCATTGGTTCCTAGGTCTCCAATCAGCAGCATGTACATCATCTTTTTTATTTTGTTTCTTATTAAGGCTAAGTACAGAAAATTTTTTATATATCTTGTATATCCGGTCTGAAACTTGTACTCACAATGACACTAAAATACATGATATGTATATATGGAGGAATAGTTATAAAATGGTGGCTATGGGGGCTGTAAAAATAAGCAAAAGTGTTTAAACAGCAGGGTCATATTTACCGGGTACTGCGCGCTTGTACTCCCTGGACATTCATTAATTCCCTAATCATTCACTGCACTGGCTCTAAAGGGCCTGTCACACGCGTCAATGTCGTCAGTGAGATGATCGCTGACGACATTGACGGCTGATCGCTGGTGAGCTGTCACACAGACAGACTCACCAGCGATCAATTGACCAGAAACATCGTGGAAACGATTTAAATATAATTTCCACGATGTCTTGCTCCCGCTGCCAGGCTGCTGGAAGCGGGAGCAGGCTGGTCATCTAGGCGCGCGCTGCCTAGATACCCGACGTGTACCTTAGTTACCAGCCTCCTCCGCTCACCGGCTGGTATCTAAGGTACACAGCGGGTAACTAGGGCAGAGAGAGGAGGGGCGGGCTCAGCAGGGGGAAGCAGGAAGCTTCCCTGGTTAACCCCCTCTCCTCTGCCACACTGGCACAGGGACATGGGGGGCGGCTGGGGACCCCCCTGCAGGGCTAACCTGCGTCCAGCGGGGCCCCTGTGAGCCGGAGCAGCAGCAGAGAGAGAACGGGCGGGCTCAGCCGGGGGAAGCAGGAAGCTTCCCTGGTTAACCCCCTCTCCTCTGCCACACTGGCACAGGGACAGCGGAGCGGAGGAGGCTGGTAACTAAGGTACACGTCGGGTATCTAGGCAGCGCGCGCTGCCTAGATACCCGCAGATTACCTTAGTTACCAGCTCCCAGCGCTTGTGAGAGGCGCTCGGAGCTGGAATATCGCTACTCCCGGTGTCACATGCAGCGATGCTGCGTGTCCACCGGGCGTCAATCGCCAGGTTTTAGAGCAGGTTCTAAAACCTGGCGATCATCAACCAGCGATTTATCGCTGGTTGATTCAGTATGTCACACGCGTCAATATCGCTGCAACGTCACGTGCAGCCGAGATCGTGCAGGCGATATTGACGCGTGTGACAGGCCCTTAACAGCCAATCACAGACCCCCCCCACTCTGTGACAGCATCTGTGATTGGCTGTCGTACCCCTCACCCATTGTGCTGACGTCTATGATTGGTTGTCAATGGCAATAAACCTACTATCACAGGGATGAAAAAAGAAATCACTTAAAAAAAATTCCGTAAACCTTTTCTGTATTTTTAATTCTCAGTGCAGTTAAAGCGGACATCCCAGCTGCCTGGCTTTGCCATTGCTGACAATCAAAAATACAGGGGAGTCCATTATTATCATTTTTTTATAATTATTTAAATAAATAATAATAAAAAAAAAATGTGGACTTTGCCCTATTTTTGATTGCCGGCCAAGGTACAAAACAGGCAGGTGGGAGCTGGTATAAGTTATTAGGCCCCCCAGGCTACATATTATCAGCCCGCAGTCGCCCCAGAGATTGATGCATTCATTAAAATCACCAATTTCTGGAACTTTACCTGTCTCTTCCCGATGCCCTGGTATAGTGATATCAGGGTGATAGAAGCGGTAAATAGTTAAGTTAAAGAGGACCTGTCACCCCCCCGATGCTTTCAAAAGGGACAGCCCCACTGAATGCAGCATGTATGCTGCATTTAGGAAAGCTGTGTACTAAGGCTGTAGCCCCCCCTGTACCCCGAAAAAAACACTTTACAAACTTCACAGTTAAGAGGTCCTGTGGCTCCGTGTCAAGTCTGCGCTTGCACCTTACAGCCGTCGAGCCCCTCTCACCCCAAGAGCTGTGCACCTGTGTGACGTCACAAGGAGCAGAAGCAGAAGAGGAGGGCAGACCCAGAAGAAGAGGAGGCGACAACAGACACAGAAGGGGCGGAACACACAAGGAGGAGGCAGGGAGAAATGTGCCAGCAGCCAGGACCTCTTAATAAGATCGGGCCAACGGAACCTCTTAACTATAAATTTTGAAAAGTGTTTTTTTCGGAGTACAGGGGGCTACAGCCTTAGTACACAGCTTCCTTGAATCCAGCATACACACTGCATTCAGAGGTGCTGTCAATTTTGAAAGCACCAAGGGGGGTGACAGGTCCTCTTTTTAACGGTTAAAAAACACACACGCAGATCAAAATACACCAGGCCATTGGTAAGAGCCGGATAAAGTTCCAGGAATGGGCGTCCAGTGAAGCATCTGATTGAGAAAGGCGTTGTTTCTCTCAGACGAAACACATTTTTTTTAACCGTTCACTGGATATAATATTTTTAAATTTAATAAAAGTAGAATTTATATAAATGAGCTAGAATTTTTCATATGCATGGAATGTGCTGTTGGAGCCAGTGAAGTTAATAATCAGAAATTAACGAGCGGCCTGGAAGTACAAGCAGTGCTGTTGAGTAAGAGTCAGAGTCGATGTGCATTTTGGTGGAGTCGGTATAAAATGGACCAACTCCTAAAATAATAAATTGGGTACAGTAATTCAATGCAGAATGTGCTAAATATTTTTTTTATATGAATTTGGGAAAGTTATGAAATGTCCTATAAATGGCTGTTCTATTCCTGATCTTAGGCTACATTTACACACAGCATTTTTGCTGCGTTTTTTAAGGATACGTTTTTCAGCTGCAAAAGCAGATCTGCTTTTTAAAGAAACAATCACCTAAAAGGTGATGCGTTTTTGCTGCGTTTTTTACGCACTTGCGTGTTTTGAGCTCATAGATAATGGTTTCAATAGCAAAAGCAATTAGAAAAACATCACACAAACTGATATGCTCATTCCTTGTCAGGATCCATTTTTGAGCTCATAAACGGATCCTCCCAAAACTTTGTGTCTGAATGTCATATCTTGAAACCCACCGACTTTGCTGGGATGTCCAGAATCACTGCAAGAAATGGATCCGCAAAAAAAACAGCAAAAACGCTGTGTGAATGTAGCCATCTAGGCTTTGTCTTAGCTGAGATAAGTCTGTACTGCATTTCAGAACCAGTGAAGCTCCTCCTCTAGGGTAAAAAGTAAACACACTCAAAGAAGGAAGGCCTGCACTCATCTCAGAATTGTTAGAGTGAACAGGATAACAAGATTAAGGTAATTATTTCTTAAAGCATATTTAAACTTTCAATAAACTGCATAAATCAATAGTCCAGTATACTGTATGTTTTCTCTGTATGCTTGATTGTTTTTTCTCTGAGCTCATGTACTTTTGGGAGGCTAGCTTCTATACAATATACATATAACATACAGGGAAAATACAGAAACAGGATTGATTAGGACTTATATGAGGACTTGTTTAGGTATAGAAGCCAAAACATCAAGTTATTAGCTCTGTGTTATCAGTTTCTTTGTTCCTGGAGTATGATATACAACAAACTTACTCCATCCCTCTTCCCCTCTTCATAGACTGTGAAGCAGTCTGATGTGAAACATTTAGTGAGCTGTACCCGAAGAAAAGCCTGAGATTAGAAATTCACAGTAAAGCTATCTAATAACATATTTTACAAACCTTATATTTGTGATCTGTACTATTGATTTATGCAAAGTTTGTTTTATCTAAAATTATACAGTGGGGAAAATAAGTATTTGATACACTGTCGATTCCGCAAGTTTTCCCACCTACAAAGAAAGGAGAGGTCTGTAATTTTTATCATAGGTACAATTCAACTGTGAGAGACAATACACAGGAAACGTCTGACCTCTGTAATTGCAAACAAAGGTTTCTGTACCAAATATTAAGTTCTGTTTTTCTGTTGTATCAAATACTTATTTCATTTAATAAAATGCAAATTATTTAAATCATACAATATGATTTTCTGGATTTTTTTTTTAGATTTGGTCTCTCACAGGTGAAGTGTACCTACAATAACAATTACAGACCTCTCAATTCTTAGTAGGTGAGAAAACTTGCAAAATTGTCAGTGTATCAAATACTTATTTTCCCCACTGTACATGGTTCCCTGTTTTTGCTGGAATTATAAGATACATTACTTTTTTATAGGACAAAATTATTTTGAGAGTGATTTTATAGGATTACAAACCAGAACCCCTAAAATTGATTCCATCTTGAAAAGACGTACTGGGAAAGGAGCAATTGTCGATCAAGCCACTCGGTGTGTCAGCACTCATTTAATGATTGAGTGATTGCTTGAACTAAATAATTTCTTATAGAATGGCGAACCATCAAGTAACACTAAATGAAGGTCAATGGACATAGGTGGCTGAATTGAAGGAATTGCTTAACCCCTTCGTGACGGAGCCAATTTCCACCTTATTGACCAGACCATCTTTTGAAATTTTTACCAGCGTCCTTTTATGAGGTTATATCTCATGAACACGTCAACGGACCCCAGTTATTCCAAGAATGTTTTTTCGTGACATATTACACTTCATGTTAGTGGTAAATTTAGGACAACCCAGCGCGTTCCAGTTCACCGAACAATTTTGGCCCTATCTACATAATGGGGAAAAAGGAAATGGGTGGGAGGAAAATCAACAGCTGCCAGCTACAGCCACAAAATTTTGCACAGTCACACGTCTGGACCCCGGGAGCGTCATAGGCTATGTTGTGAGGTGAAATTTTAACCCTGCGCGTTCCAATTCACCAAACAATTTTGGCCCCATCTACATAATGGAGAGAAAGTGTCAGTTACCAGTTGACAGCTGTGAATGAGAGGGGCTTAATGACAGCACCAAAGACTAACAGCATATACCAGCATATAGTCACTAAGGTGGGGCCCTGACATGGAATATTCACCATGCACAGGGACATGTATACACACCACATGCACACAAAGAGTAACACCTAAAGTGGAGCCCCAACATTGGATACTCACCACGTACCCGAACACAAACACACACACCACAAAGAGACACACACACATACACACCCTATAAGGACACATGCACTCACCCCACAGGGACCTACACACATACACACCCCACAGGGACACAGACACACACACACACCCCACAGGAACACACAGACCCCATAGGGATGTACACACACCACAGAGACACCCCTCCCCCTACAAGGACACACACCATAGGGACACCCCTTCCCCCAAAAGGACACACACCACAGGGACCCCCCCACAGGGACACATGCACATGCACACCACTGGGACACACACACACACACACCCAGGGACACACACACCACACAGACAGACACAGATGTGCACAAATCGCCTCACACACCTTGCCTCATACGTCTGGTATGTTTAATTTCCAAAAATAAACATCTGATTACAAACAGCCAATGTGCAACACATGTGCCATATAGGGAATTAAGGCAGATGTCAGTCACATGAGCTGTCTATTATGTGTATGTGTGAGGTAACATATACTGCCCGGCCGGGGGGAGGGTTTACTATTGGCTGGAGATTTATCAGGCTGCCTATAGCAACCAATCACAGCTCAGCTTCTATTTTTCTACAGGTCATTAATATGACATATTCAAATTCTATTTTGTTATAGCTAACAGCAGTTATTTATTAACCCAGGCGTAGCCGGGTACTACAGCTAGTATTATATATACACATATATATATGAAAGTTTAGAGGGACAGCCGGGTGTTGGTAGATTTGTAACATAGTAACATAGTTTTTAAGGTTGAAGGAAGACTAAGTCCATCTAGTTCAACCCATAGCCTAAGATGTTGATCCAGAGGAAGGCAAAAAAAAAAACCATGTGGCAACAATAAGCTCCACATTGGGGGAAAAAATTCCTTCCCGACTCCAGATACGGCAATCAGACTAGTTCCCTGGATCAACGTCCTATCAAAGAATCTAGTATATATAACCGGTAATATTATAGTTTTCAAGAAAGGCATCCAGGCCCTTCTTAAATGTTAGTAGTGACTCACTCATTACTACATCATGTGGCAGAGAGTTCCATAGTCTCACTGCTCTTAAAGTAAAGAATCCACGTCTGTGATTATGATTAAACCTTTCTTCCTCCAGACGTAGAGGATGCCCCCTTGTCCCCGTCTCAGGCCTAAGAGTAAAGAGATCATTAAAAAGGTCTCTGTACTGTCCCCTCATATATTCATACATTATTATAAGATCACCCTAAGCCTTCGTTTTTCCAAGCTAAACAAGTTTAATAACCTATTAAATCAAACAACGAAAAAACGTATAATGCACCAAAATAACAGGTATAGGAGAATTGTTCAGTTGCAAGTAAAAATCTTCATTTTATTACATTTAAAAAACAACAGACAAAATCCATAACCAGTAAATACATAGAAGGAGGGTGCAGACAAGTTAGGAGACAGAACACACTCTGTGACCACGGCCCCCTGAAGAAAACAGGGAAACACATGTGTCGGGGCTCTGACACTTTGTGCCTCTCCACCCACCCTGTGTAGGTTCCCATCTACCTCAGCTGCAGTACCATGTAAGATTCATTGGGTTATAGTGTACACTCCTTTTAACAATGTAATGCTATTATATATTTATGGATTTTATGCATTGGATTGTATTCCTGTATAACCCGTTACTCTTGTTATGCATTGTGCTTCGGTTGTGAATTACATTACAGATGGTTGCTGAACCTTGAGGCACAGAGTGTGTTCTGTCTCCTAACTTGTCTGCACCCTCCTTCTATGTATTTACTGGTTATGGATTTTGTCTGTTGTTTTTTAAATGTAATAAAATGAAGATTTTTACTTGCAACTGAACAATTCTCCTATACCTGTTATTTTGGTGCATTATACGTTTTTTCGTTGTTTGATTTAATAGGCTTCACGTAGCACCTTGTACTTATGAGGTCCAATACGCCCTTCACTACTTGGTGTATTAAAGTTTAATAACCTGTCTTGGTATTGCAGACCCCTCAGTCCTCTAATGACTTTGGTCGCTCTTCTCTGGACCCGCTCTAGTTCAGCTATGTCTTTCTTATACACTGGAGACCAAAATTGTACACAGTATTCTAAGTGTGGTCGCACTAGTGACTTTTATAGAGGTAAAATTATGTTCTCCTCATGAGCATCTATGCCTCTTTTAATGCATCCCATTATTTTATTTGCCTCTGCAGCAGCTGCCTGACACTGGCCATTAAAAGTGAGTTTGTCATCTACCCATACACCAAGGTCTTTTTCAGTGATAGTTTTGCCCAGTGTTTTACAACACATAATTATACCTTTTGTTTCCTCTGCCCAAGTGCATGACCTTACATTTATCCCCATTAAAGCTCATTTGCCATTTATCAGCCCAAGCTTCTAGTTTACATAAATCCTCCTGTAATATAAAATTGTCCTCCTCTGTATTGATTACCCTGCAGAGTTTAGTGTTATCTGCAAATATTGAGATTCTACTCTGTATGCCCCCTACAAGGTCATTAATAAATATATTAAAAAGAAGCGGGTCCAACACTGACCCCTGTGGCACCACACTTAACTGTGACCCATTCTGAGTGTGTTCCATTAATGACCACACTTTGTTTCCTATCACTAAGCCAGTTCTTAACCCACTTACACATATTTTCCCCTATCCCTATTGCTCTCATTTTATGCATCAACCTTTTGTGTGGCACCATATCAAAAGCTGTTGAAAAGTCCATATACACCACGTCCATTGCATTTCTTTGGTCCAGTCCAGAACTTACTTCTTCATAGAAGCTTATCAGATTAGTTTGACAGGAAGGGTCCCTCGTAAACCCATGTTGATATTGGGTCATGAGGTGATTTTTCTCCAGATACTCCAGTATAGCATCTCTTAGAAAACCCTCTAGTATTTTACCCACAGTAGAGGTTAAGCTTACTGGCCTATAATTTCCAAGTACAGTTTTTGTCCCCTTTTTGAATATTGGCACCACATTTGCTATACGCCAGTCCTGTGGTACAGACCCTGTCATTATGGAATCTTTAAAATAGTAAAAATAATGGTCTATCTATGACAGTACTTAATTCCTGCAGCACTCTGGGGTGTATACCATCCGGGCCCGGGGATTTGTCAATTTTAGTGATTTTTAGACGATGCGGTACTTCCTGCCGGTTAAGCAGATGACATTTGAGAGTTTTTGTTATCACTGATCATGTTATCTGTCATGGGATGCCAATCAGAGCACAGACCAGTGTTACACTGATAGACAGGTGAGCTTGGTCTTGAGCCGTGTTGTTTACAGAGCCCGTCCTACTGCATGTCCTCTGATTTATGTCAGTTGCCATCTTTAAAATCCTGTTGGTTTGTCCTGAGGAAGGGCCCTGGAGCCCTGAAACGCATTGACTAATAAAGCACAGCTAACATTACTTGACTGGTGTCTTCCGGAGTTTAATGTCTCCTCATGTCCGGCAGTGCAGTCGATTAACCCTTTCTATACCATTAGTCGTAATCTTTAAAATCCTGACAGTGCATGATATAAAGTACACCTTTTTGCTAAATAGAAATAATTAATTTATATTAAAACAATTCTCAGAGAATCCCTTTAATGCAAATTATCTGATTTAAAAAAAAAAAATGAATGGATGTGTATGTGTCTGTTACTTTTCTACAGCCACTTTATGCTATTTCAGACAAGTGGAAATTTTGAGTCCTACCCTAGACTAGCAGTTTGCCTGTTCCCGTAGTTACTGGAACACAAAACACACATTCCTGTATCTGTCATCTACAATACCTGCATTATGTTCTTTCAATTATTCAAGTGGGAAGCTGTGACTAGCTTTTAAGAAAACAGAAACCACAAATTCTTGAGAAAAGATGATTTTCAAGTAAGTAGGGTCTGGACAACTAAGTGAAAGTGTAAACAGAAGTTGCAGCAAAGTAGACGTTATAGCAAATGCAAAAAAAAAAAAAAGTTCTGATCTTGAAATAAAATAAAAAAAATATTAAGAATCTCCCTGATTTAGAAAACATCAAAAGGTGTGAACATTATTTCTGAAAAGGAATTGGCATTTATGTTGGACCAAAACTTTCATTCTGTGCAGTAAGCTACACAGCACATGTGGTACCAAGCCGCTGGCTGGACAGGACCGCATCATTTGTACAAAGCCATTTATTTATTTGCAACATGCCTGTGATGTTACCTATTAAACCCTTGACTATAAAATACACAATAACATACCCAGGGAGAGGACCTCCATTTGTCAGTTCAAAAACTTGATGTGGATTTAACAGTTTGCGAAAACTGCAGAGAAGATCGCGGCCTTTAAGACCTCCACTCTTAGGGTTCACAAACACTAGAAGAGGACAGGAAGCCGGAGGTAATTTTTCATGCTAAAAGAAGAAAAAAAACAACAACAGTTCAATAGAAAGTGAATCATATATATGAGCTAATCAGGAACACATTTGTAGGTGAAGTTTGCCACCAAAAAAAGAACTTACCTGGCACTTAGTCCTGTCATACAAGGCATTAATCCATTAAAGGAAACACATGAAAAGTTCACATGTGACACAAGATTAAAATGTTCTAGTTTACTAGCATTCTACTAAACTACAGAAAAAAAGCTGCTTTTCACTTGCATGGTAGGACCATACACATTTACTTTTACCAGGTAAACAGGGTATCCTAATACATGGGTGTTAAGGGCTTGACATACCTTTACTTCAATGACTATTTTACTAAACTGGCCTCATCATACTAACCTTATACACACTGGGTAGGTAGATCATTCTCTATAAAAAAAAAAGTTATTCTGAAATGAGCCCACAGATATTGCTGCTACAGGGTATTTTAACAGTGAATGTTGGCCTTTGTTTCTGCTGTCATTGCACAATATGTTCTAGAATGATTCTTTAAAGGGAATCTGTCAACAGGATTTTACTATATAATCTGAAAACAGCATGCTGCAGGGGTTTTAACACAGAGATTTCGATAATTCTCTCATCACACTGAGAGAGGTTGTTTGCCTGCAATGTTTGTTTTAGTTTCAGGAAAGTAACATTGCCTGATTAGGTCAGCTACTCTTGCACACCCTCTGATTAGCAGCTCATTGTCTATAGACATCATATACAGAAAGCTGTGGTGTGGGTCGGGGAAGCTTTCTGAGCTTTACTACATACAAAATCTAAAAATTCTGGTTTGCGTCAGAACCACTGTACCCAGTACACAAAAGGCCCCGTTACACGGCACGATATCGCTCAAACGTCACGGGTTTGGAGTCGTTCAAACAACTTCGTTAGGACGTTGTTGCCTGTAACACCGAGATTTGATTACGAAAAATTGTTGGATCGTTGATCACTGATTTGATCACAGATTTTGCCAACCTGCTGCATCGTTGTGTGTGACACCGCGATAACGATGTACCGTATATACTCGCGTATAAGCCGAGTTTTTCAGCCCAAAAATTGGGCTGAAAAGTACCCCCCTCGGCTTATACGCGAGTCAGTGCGGGGGCTGCTGTATACAGCGGTATACAGCAGCCTCCGCATCCCCAGTAATGCAGGGCCCACCCCCTCATGCTCCGGTCACCTGTAAAGCAAATTATACTTATCAGTGTCCCGCTGTCCGCACCCGCATCTGCCGACATCGCGATCCTCCATCTTCATGCGTCTTCTTCCTGTTTCCTGTGTTCGTCGCTGCCAATGACGTCATTACCGGCGCCAAACACAGGAAGTCGGAAGAGGACGCATGAAGATGGAGGATCGCGATGTCGGCAGATGCGGGCGCGGACGGCAGCGGGACAATGATAAGTATAATTTGCTTTACAGGTGACCGGAGTCAGGCTGGGGGGGCCCTGCATTACTGGGGCTGCCTGTATACTACCACTGGGGCTGCTGTATATAGGGGCTGCTGTATACACCAGTGGGGCTGCAATACCACTGGGGCTGCTGTATATAGGGGCTGCAATACCACTGGGGCTGCTGTATATAGGGGCTGCAATACCACTGGGGCTGCAATACTACTGGGGCTGCTGTATATAGGGGCTGCTGTATACACCACTGGGGCTGCAATACCACTGGGGCTGCTGTATATAGGGGCTGCTGTATACACCAGTGGGGCTGCTATACCACTGGGGCTGCTGTATATAGGGGCTGCAATACCACTGGGGCTGCAATACTACTGGGGCTGCTGTATATAGGGGCTGCTGTATACACCACTGGGGCTGCATATACCACTGGGGCTGCTGTATATAGGGGCTGCAATACCACTGGGGCTGCAATACCACTGGGGCTGCTGTATACACCACTGGGGCTGCAATACCACTGGGGCTGCTGTATATAGGGGCTGCAATACCACTGGGGCTGCTGTATATACCACTGTGGCTGCTGTATATACCACTGGGAGCTGCTGTATATACCACTGGGAGCTGCTGTATATACCACTGGGGGCTGCTGTATATCATACTGCTGGGGCCTGTATACCACTGCTGGGGGCTGTATACCTGTGCTGGGGTCCACCCTCGGCTTATACGCGAGTCAATAGATTTTCCCAGGTTTTGGGGGCAAAAGTAGGGGGGTCGGCTTATACACGGGTCGGCTTATACACGAGTATATACGGTAATTTCATTACTTCGCCCATTCACACCAGTGAACAAGTATTGTTCGCTGAGTTGTGCAAACGATACGTGCTCGCTGGATCGTTGGTGCGTTGTCCACGATATCTATGCGTGTGACAGCTCACCAACGATGTCAAAATGATGTCCTAACAACTGTGCGCCCCCGAGATAGTTAGTGATATCGTTTCAGTGTTGTGCCGTGTAACGGTACCTAAAGTGATACATTGTTGGATTCAAGGTATCTTTCCTTACAACATACATCATGTTGCTCTGATGAAGTTGCAAAAACCAGATAACAGATTCCCTTTAAGCTGACAATACATATAAGACAAAAGTTGGTCCAACTGGATATTTTCAACACGATCAGCTGACTAATGTGTATGGGGTTTTCCCAACAATTCACTGGTGGTAGCTGTCAGTGTAAAAAATGACCTGACACGTTGGATTTAAACCTGCTCCATTATATTGTTTCTGCAGTAGACAAGCTGATGCTCTTTCTTCCTACTATATAATTGCCTTATCGTGTCTGTCTGTCTCTCTGTAACAGAAATGCTGCATCGCTGATTGGTCGCCGTGCTTAGCGGTGACCAATCAGCGAGAGGCGCAGTCCGGCTGCGAATTGGTGCGGGATTTAAACCACGCACACCACTGCTACCGTCGGGAGATCAGCGGCGCTAGCCGTAGGTCATCTCTTGCCGCATGGAGGTCAGCGGCGACGCAGCCGGGAAATGACCGGCTCTAGCCGGTCATCTCATGGCTGCTCGCAACGGAAGCACCCCGACCGCCATATTGGAACACCCAAGTTTTGGGTATTCCGATATGGCGGCTGGGAAAAACCCCCACCAAGCCGTGCGCCGCTTTGCTGATTCAGCAAAGCAGCAACCAATCAGCACTCTTGGCACGTGATTTAAATCCCGCTTCGCAGAGCCACAGCGACCAATCAGCGGCGTGGGATTCATATCACGCACCAAGAAGGCTGATTGATTGCCGCTGAGTGCGGCAACCAATCAGCGAAGCAGCGCAGTGGCCATATCAGAATACCCATAACTTGGTTGTTCTAATATGGCGGTCGGGGTACTACAAGCTGCGAGCAGCCGGGAGATGACTGTCATATGACTGACCAATCAGTGCTCTTGTCGCCTGTTTTAAAACACGATTCGCTGGTTGGTCGCCGCCGTCTGTCTCTCTAACGGAAATCCTGCGTCACTGATTGGTCGCGCATATTCATGTAATGGTTTATATATTTTCATGATATATTTAATAATTTCATTCAGTTGTATTAAGTTCTATAAGCAATAACATTTAATGATATTGTATCTATTTTACCCAGAAAATACTGTGTATTCATTGCATTATTCTTAAATCTTCATGAATAAACTACATACATATTCTCTAGAATACCTGATGCGTTAGAATCGGGCCACCATCTAGTTAATGATAAAAAGGAGTGCCGATCAGCAAGCACCATGAAGGAGTGGGGAGAAATATCGAGCACCTCAAATGTATGGACAGTCTTAGGCCAGGTTAGCAATGTTTTGCTAAACGACACTAGCTCTGTTGAAGCTTCCGTCTGAAGCCCTCAAAAACAGGATTCAGGAGTATCCACTGATAAAGGTATTGACTTTATTCCTTTCTTCCCATACTGACATGATTTTCTGCTGTGTCCTTTTTGAGGCAGGATAAAAAGCAAGGTCGACTGTGATTTTGTACCTGCCTCATAAAAAATAGGCTACTAATGAAAATGGGGTCAGACATAGCACAAGATGACTCCGTTCATTTAAATAAAGGTTCCAATTGGCAGAAACACCTGAATCCTGTTTTTCAAGGTTTTAAACACAAGCCACTGATGTGTAGCAAGAACATGATGTGAACAAAACCTTACAAATTCATGCAACTTATGTCATAGCATTTAAAGTTCACCACCTGATGATCAGTATACACTCTGAATGTAAAAATACCACTCATCCTCTTATGGCAGACAGAACAAGAAAAAGCCTGTACCATGCACTGGATCATGGATCTTTTAGATAATCGGTTTTGAGCAGGCATGAAGGAGAGAATGGGGAAAATTTCATTAAAACAGCTTCCAAGAAACCTGCAATAATTCAATAACTTGAACAGGTGTTTAACATTACAGCTTACCCTCTGTGGTAAACTATATTACTAGATGTAACTAAAGATAACATCTTTCAAGGTCAAATCTAAAACAGGAAAGAAGTAGAATAAAAAAAATGGCAAACAAAAAGCAAAAGTAGTGAGGTGAAACCTAATATAGAAATCTTTTGTTATTGACAAGATATCCCATCTGAAATATATACATCCATGCTATTAATTCACAAAGAAGGACAGAAGACATCAAAGGCAGCTATAAAGCCTGTAGGAATCACAGTCTTTACAAAAAAGTTTTGGTACAGTGTTCAGGGCTGCCACTAGGATTTTCGGGGCCCCTTAATTTGGGGCACCCCTGAGACTCCGCTGTCATGATATATGCCTTTTCCCTGTCCTGCATTTCTGTATACTATGCCATTTGATGTGTTGTAACCTTTCTCCGTTTTCTATTAGCTGTATACTATGCAATTTATTGTGCTGTAATTTAACATGTCTCCTTCCCCCAAGAATTGCGTTCCTGGACTTTACTGTAATTAAGCATCGGTCAACAGCTAGTGAAGGATTAGCCATTCTTCCTCCCAGCAGATGGCTAGTCCAATCCACATACTACCAGACACACTGGAGCCATACATTTCTAAAATCATCTGATGGAGCAAATCATTCAATAGTAGGTGTGAACCCCTACTCCCTTTCACATGGGCTGATCCCAGGAGCCCAGACAACACATTCATATTTTTAGGATCAGATGCGAGCTGACTGACTGTGGAAATGAACAGAGCGAGACCTGAGCTGAGGCCAGATCTCGTGGTCTGTGGGATTGCGTTGGATCCATTGGACTCTTGCAAGGACTACTGCTTTCGTTTATCTGGCACAAGGACTATCGGGAGGTGCTCTAGATCTGTTTCCTTTGTTTGGACTCATTGCTGGTGCCCATCAGCCTCCTCCTCCTGACTGACCACCGGGCCCGGCACCACGTGCTGTGGTGGGAATCTGTGTCCGGTCCGTCCTCAACTCCTCCTCCAGCCCAGGCCTGCTCCCAGGTCTACCATCAGCCTTGATTCTCAGTGACGTCTGGACTGTAACAGAAGTTCTGCTTCTGTGTTACAGACTGTGTCTTCTTGATGTAAGTATGTCTTCTGCCGGTGTGGGGTGGAGGCGCAGGGGTGGGGGTGGGGGGTTGGGCCCTGGCTGTAGTGGGTGGGTCTGGGCGGCCCCCCTGTGAAGTGCCAGTGAGGTCTGAGGACTGGGGTGGGTGGTCAAGGTCCCCACACATTAATATACACACACACTATACCACTGACTGTCACTCACTCACAAGAGGGACAGTAGGCGGGCCGGGGCGAGCCCCTGCACTGTCTGAGCGGGTTGCTGGCAAGCTGCTGTTGTGTGTGCGTGTACAGGCTGTGCTGCTGCAGCTGGCCTGTGTTGTGGGAGATCATCATGCTGGCCGGGAGGGCGCTCCCTGATCCCAACGGCCACGCCCCCGGATAGCACGCCCGGGCCCCCCAATGCCAGTTCAGATAGCCACACACCCTCCAATGATTGGCCGTTGGCTAGGCCCCTTGATGATTAAGACCTGTAAGGGTCTAATGGCGGCCATGACCGTGTTAGCCAATTGAGAAAACGTTGATTGCTCTCAGTGGGAGAGACAAGATACAAATCTTGTAGTTGTGATACCTTTTAATGGCTGAGAAAAATAAAATAAGTAATGTTATAAGGCGAGCTTTCGAGACTTCTCATGTCTCTTCCTCAGGCATGGTATGACAAAATATTGAAAGAAACTCAAATTATATACAAATATATATATACATGCACAACTAAAATGATTGGACATTTAACTGAATAAACATTACAGGGCCTGGACATTTAGCTAAATAAACAAAGCAGCCTGGAGAGGATTCTCAATCAGGGAGGCCTAGTGGTCTGAAGGTTTTTATGACACTAATTTAGAAGAAAACTTGGTGTCTTTAAGGTTTCAGTGTCTTTGAACAACATTCTTTAGATGTGGTAATGAGCCATAAAACCATCAGAGATGTTTAGTTCATTCTGTATACAATTAAAAGCTGTAATTAGCTTGGATTCACAGACTCTTCAATGTTTTTGCGATTTGAAATTAGCTCTCAAAATTAAAACCTTCATATTTTCAATGTTATGTCCCTAGCTAGAAAAATGCTTGGCTACTGGAAAATGGATTTTTTTGTATGTAATTGTGTGACGATGAGATCTCATCCTTACTCTTAGAAGTTGTCCAGTTTCACCAACATAAAGAGCCCCCACTGGGCATGTAGTGCACATAATTAATTACACAACATTGGAAGTGGAGCATGTGAATGTCCCAGGAATCTTATAATCCTGCTGTGTGTTGTGGATATGCATCCAGTCTCTTGTCTCTATGTGAGCACAGGTCTTGCAGCTCTTCACATTGCATGGATAAGTTTCTCTTGGTGTATCCAAGGGTATCAAACTTCAGACCATGATGTTTCTTAAATTGGGAGGCTGCCTGTAGCACAGCAAGGGAGGGTCTTTGAATATTTTTAGTCGGTCATCCTTGTGTAGGATATAGTGAAGTTTCCTGGTAGTTTCTCTTAGTACCTCAAGCTGTGGGTTGTATGTCACCACCAGAGGAACACGATGGTTCTCTTCTTTTTCTCTGTATTGGAGTGCTTGACTTCTAGGGATCATTGTGGCTTTAATGATCTGATCCTCAATGGAGGTGGGGTGGTAGCCTTGGTTTAAAAATGTCTTTTTTTAGATGGTTTAAGTGTTCATCCCTTTCCACTGGGTTGGAGCAAATACGGTTATATCTGAGGGCCTGGCTGTAGACAATGGACTTCTTGATGTGTTTCGGGTGGAAACTGTACCATCTGAGGTATGTGGGACAGTCAATCGGTTTCCGATATACCGATATATGGAATTAACTATTTAGAATTTTTAAGGTGGTATCCAGGAAGTTGATTTCTGTTTTTGAGTGGTTCAGTGTCAGGTTTATGCTGGGATAATTTGTTGAAATTGTCATGGAATTTTAGAAGTTCAAGTTCAGTCTCAGTCCAGATTATTAAGATGTCATCAATGAAACGAAAGTACGCCAAGGGTTTGATGGGGCAGGAGGCTAAAAAGTCATTTTCCGGTTTAGCCATGAAGAGGTTGGCATACTGGGGGGCCATTTTGCTTCCCATAGTGGTTCCGATGCATTGTAAATACAGTTCTTCACCCAAAGAGAAAATGTTGTGTGAGAGGATAATTCTGGTGAGCCTTAGTACTGATTCAGAAGGGATCCCATTGGCTTCAAGAAACAATCGGCAGGCAGCAAGTCTATCTTCGTGAGGGATGTTAGAACATACGAATTCCACATCCATGGTGGCTAAGATGGTATTCTCGGGGAGGGGACCTATTGTAGAGAGCTTATTTAAAAGGTCCATTGTGTCCTGAATATAGCTGTCTGTCTTCCTTACCTAGTCTTTACGATAACACTCATGCTTGATAAAGAAGCTTTATCTCCTACTCCAGCTAAAACAAGTGGTGATAGTAGTGAGGTTTCCTTATTGCTAGTTAGGATGTCCTCAGTTTTCTTTTTACCAATCTCTAAAGCAGTGATGGTGAACCTATGGCACGCAAGCCAGGGAGGGCACACAGAGCTGACTCTGCTTGCATGCGCCCTCGCCTCTGCACTGCCGGAGCCATGGCGCAGGAGATGACAGAGGATGTCAGGAGAGGAAATATGCAGCAGCGACGAAACCAGGAGCAGGGAGATGAGTATGGCGGTTTTTTTTTTTTTTTGATACCCTGATGAAGGTGCCAGGAAAGGTGCCGAAATGCGTTGGTGAATAAAGGAGATCTTTGCTTTGGAACCATTGCCTTCCTTGTGACTTCTTGGAGACATCTATCCCTTGGGATCCCACTGAGACAGCAGCGCGGACCGTGACACACCATCTTCCCTATACAGAAACTCCCTTCCCTGTCAGAGGAAGAGTTGTCTACAATAAATGCAAAGGTAAGCCTTGAAGTGTTGGGAGTGATAAAAGATCTAAACCCACATAAGGCCCCAGACCCTGATGGCTTCAGCGGAGGCTTTTACAAGGCCCTTAAAGGCCAGGTGGCGCTGTGATTGACCTTACTCTTTAAAAATAATCCTGGAGGGAGAACAGATTTCAGATCAGATGAATACCACCCACATTAAATTAATACCGAAGGGGGACAAAAACCTGGAAAACCCAGCTAACTATCGCCCTATCTCATTAATTAATCTAGAATTAAAAATAGCCTCCAAACTATTGGTGAATCGTCTGACTTTGTTTCTGCCCAACTTAATTGAGGAGCAGCAGATGGGATTTGTGAAGGGGAGATCCGCAATGGGTAACATCCCTAAAGCACTATTGGTATTAAATACCCTCAACTTAGAGAAGAAGAAGCTCAGTCGATCCAGCCATAGTCACACGAGATGCTGAAAAGTCCTTTGATAGTGTCAGGTGGCCGTGGTTGGACTTGGTATTAGATAAAATGGAATTCCGGGGAACATTCAGGACGTATCCACATCAACTATATTGTAATCCCACGGCACGAGTAAGTACGCCGGGGTTTTTGTCGAGTGGCTTCACACTAGGAAGAGGAACGCATCAAAGTTGCCCTTTGCCGCCGTTGCTCTTCAACTTGGCAATTGAGCCCTTATCCAGATATTTGAATGTTTGAATGGGGGGGGGTTTACTTTCAAGAGTAGGAAAAAGAAAATTAAAAGTGAGTTTGTTTGCTGATGATGTGGTCCTCTATCTCGATTACCCTCACACAGACTTACCCAAGGTGATAGATCAGCTGGAGTGTTTCAGGAAATTTTAAGGCCTTAAATTGAATATGAAGAAGTGCGAATTATTATTCTTAAAGAGGACCTGTCACCCTCCCCCATGGATTAGAATCTAAGTGCAGCACTGAATGCAGCATGTCTGCTGCATTCACGCAAGAACGCCCCTATGGCTCTGTGGGGCTGCTACTCCGATATATAGGCTTCTAAAAACCTACATAAAAATCCATGGAGGTGGGCCCTTGAGATTGAGCCAACTCATCCACAGGGGCATTTCACGCCCCCTGCACCTCTGTGCCGCCCATGTCCTCGCCGCCTCACTTGTGCCATTCATGAAATCCTCGCTCTGCGCGTGCTTGTTGTGTTGATGCAAGCGCAGAGCGAGGTTGAGGCGCATGCCCCGCCTGCCGCTATGATATCCTCTCATTTCCCCACCCTGCTCTGTGTTGTGCTATGGAGCAGGGCGGGAAGTGAGAGGCGGGGCATGCACCTCAACCTCAACCTCGCTCTGCGCTTGCATCAACACCACAAGGACACCAGAGCAAGGATTTCATGAATGGCACAAGCGAGGCGGCGAGGACATGGGCGGCACAGAGGCGCAGTGGGCGTGAAATGTCCCTGTGGATGAGGTGGCTCAAGCACAAGGGCCCACCTCCATGGATTTTCAGTGTAAGTTTTTATAAGCCTATATATCAGGGTAGCAGCCTCACAGAGGCATGGGGGACCCCTTGCCTGAATGCAGCAGACAAGCTTTATTCAGTGCTGGACTTAGATTCTAATCCATGGGGGGTGACAGGTCCTCTTTAAAAGAACAAAGGAGAACCAGTCGCAGAGGCTCCCCTCAAACACTTTACATGGCATGCCCATTGCGAAAACCTTCCTGAAATACCTAGAAATACACATAGCGCACTCTGAGGACCCAGTTTATCATTTGAATTATGATCCCCTTTTAAAAAAAATTGAAAAGGAACTCAAGAGATGGGAGGAACTGCCTCTATCTTTCTTGGGCCGATGCCACCTGGTCAAGATGGTCAGCTTCCCGAAATTGCTGTACCCTCTGCAGACCCTTCCTCTGCTGCTGAAGCAAAAAGATGTAAACAAGTTAAACAAACTCTTCGCCAGTTTTACATAGAGAGGTAAGCGGCTCAGGATCAAACTGCATACTCTGACGTCCCCGAGGGAGTGGGGAGGTCTGGGATTCCCAAATGTAAGGGGTTGTAATCTCTCATGTCTGATAAGACATATTCTGGATTGGTTAAGGGGGACGCACACATTTTCAGATTATGCCCTTGAATAGGAACTATGCAGACCCTAGAGCTTGACCTCATTACTCCACGCGTCTAAGTCGAATATGCCTCCTCTAATAAAATCCACTACTGTCTTTAAAGACACCATAGCTTCATGGAAAGCTGTTCGAAAAAAATTGCACCTATCTTGGAGAATCTCCAAATACTTAGATCCTTGGACCCATCCAGATTTCCCTTTGGGAACAATTAATAAGCTTTCCATAAAATGGAGGGAAAGGAGAGTAAAGTCAGTGAAAGACTTGTTTCAGGAATCAGAAACTAGGTGGCTTAGTGGAAGAGAGCTTTTAGATAAATTGAGATTATCAGATTCACAGGTACAGTTGTGGCCAAAAGTATTGACACCCCTGCAATTCTGTCAGATAATACTCAGTTTCAGACTGAAAATGATTGCAATCACAAATTCTTTGGTATTATTTATCTTCATTTAACTTGTCTTCAATGAAAAAAACACAAAAGAGAATGAAGGAAAAAGCAAAACATTGATCATTTCACACAAAACTCCAAAAATGGGCCAGACAAAAGTATTGGCACCCTCAGCCTAATACTTGGTTGCACAACCTTTAGCCAAAATAACTGCGATCAACCGCTTCCGGTAACCATCAATGAGTTTCTTACAATGCTCTGCTGGATATTTAGACCATTCTTCTTTGGAAAACTGCTCCAGGTCCCGATATTTGAAGGGTGCCTTCTCCAAACTGCCATTTTTAGATATCTCCACAGGTGTTCTATGGGATTCATTTCTGGCCACCTTAGAAGTCTCCAGTGCTTTCTCTCAAACCATTTTCTAGTGCTTTTTGAAGTGTGTTTTGGGTCATTGTCCTGCTGGAAGACCCATGACCTCTTAGGGAGACCCAGCTTTCTCACACTGGGTCCTACATTATGCTGCAAAATTTGTTGATAGTCTTCAGACTTCATAATGCCATGCACACGTCAAGCAGTCCGGTGCCAGAGGCAGCAAAGCAACCCCAAAACATCAGGGAACCTCCACCATGTTTGACTGTAGGGACCGTGTAATTTCTTTTAATGCCTCTTTTTTTCTCCTGTAAACTCTACGTTGATGCCTTTGCCCAAAAAGCTCTGCTTTTGTCTCATCTGACCAGAAAACATTCTTCCAAAACGTTTTAGGCTTTCTCAGGAAAGTTTTGGCAAACTCCAGCCTGGATTTTTTATGTCTCGGGGTAAGAAGTGGGTTCTTCCTGGGTATCCTATCATACAGTCCCTTTTCATTCAGACACCGACGGATAGTACGGGTTGACACTGTTGTACCCTCGGACTGCAGGGCAGCTTGAACTTGTTTGGATGTTAGTCTAGGTTCTTTATCCACCATCCGCACAATCTTGCGTTGATATCTTTCGTCAATTTTTCTTTTCCGTCCACATCTAGGGAGGTTAGCCACAGTGCCATGGGCTTTAAACTTCTTGATAAAGCTGCGCACGGTAGACACAGGAACATTCAATACTTTTGTCCACCCCTTTTTTTATGTTTGATGTGGGATTATACCAAATTTGGCTTTAGGACAATTCTTTTTGTGTTTTTTCATCGAAGACAAATTAAATGAAAATAATAATGCCAAAGAATTTGTGATTGCAATCATTATCAGGAAGAAACTGAGTTATCTGACAGAATTGAAGGGGTGTCAATACTTTTGGCCACAACTGTATTACAATACCAACAACTGAAACATCACATTATGGACGCCCTTGTGAATGTTGAAGCAAAATATGTCATGAATAAGTGGAAAGACTTGATGAAACTAGACATAACTATGACTAGCATTTCCTCTGTTTATACAATTTTGAGGGAACACATGCTCCCACCGGGTCAGACTAAATTATTTGGGAGATGGGAACACCAACTTCATGATGAGGGAATTGTAGACAAAATTTGAGATGGCAGCAGAGCTGTTCGAGATAATATAGTTAACGAAAGGTGGAGAGACTCATATTTTAGGATCAGTTCAATTAAAGGTTATTCTATAGCGAGCGCAGGGGCACAGATAAGGATCAAGATGCCTTATCTGTGCCCCTGCGCTCGCTATAGAATAACCGTTAATTGAACTGTTGGATCTCACCTTGTGTGAGTTATTCAGAAGCTGTGGGGCACATTGCTGAAAATCCTTCACTACCTGTGGTGCACAGGCCTGTGGGAACGTCGACACCTATGATTGGTGGATATCGTTTACGTGACCGCAGACACCATGTGATTGACAGGCGGCTGGCACCTGGACGGCTCTCCCGGCCCAGGTGGCCTTGAGAATACACTGGGTTGTGCGGAGGCGGCACAACCCGAAAAGGTGAGAGCCCCTCCTTGTCACAACCTTCCCTTCCCCTTCAATGTGCATGTGGGTTCTCCCTATGGGAGCGCTTTTCTCTCTCTTTTGTATTATATTTTAGGATCATACACAGAGCTATTTTGGGATTTAATTTGCCAGCCAGAGACACCCACCCAGACAGACTCAAACACTACCCCAAATTCAAAACAAAAGGTACACACGTTTTATGGATTATGGGAGCGCGGAGCTATAAGACTGTGGTGACCGGAAATACAGAAGATCTCCACGGCTGTTATAGAGAAAAAACTACCAATGGAACCTTCAGTGTGGTTGTTCCATGACTTATACTGAATATAAGGCACCCCCTGAAAATAAGGCATACCAGTATAATGCTGGCTGCATGCCCGCCGATCAGAAGACTGGGGCATGCAGCTCTGAGTCATCCTCCAGCCCCCCACCACTGTCCTGGTGCCCGCTGATCAATATATTCTAGCGCTACTCAAATCCTTGTCCATCAGAATCCGTATGTGTACGTTGCCTAATCACAGGCTGCCGCCTCACAGCTTATCCCAGGCCAGTAACCGAGAGCCAATTACAGGCTAGCAGCTAACGTCAGCGCATGACATCACTGGTGGCCTGTGAATGGCCGCCCGGCCGCAGCCTGTGATTGGCCACCAAGCAGCAGCCTATGAATGGGCAACGTACACATACGGTTTCTGATGGACGAGGATGAGAGCGGCGCTGGAATATATGGATTGGGACAGGGTCAGGGTGCTGGGAGCTGAAAGCGGCTAATTGGTGAGAACTGTCCCTGTGCGTGTGTGTCTTTGTGCGTGTGACCGTGTCCCTGTGTGTGACCGTGTCCCTGTGTGTGACCGTGTCCCTGTGTGTGTCTGTCCGTGTCCCTGTGTGTGTCTGTCCGTGTCCCTGTGTGTGTCTGTCCGTGTCCCTGTGTGTGTCTGTCCGTGTCCCTGTGTGTGTCTGTCCGTGTCCCTGTCTCTGTTTGTGTGTCCCTGTCCATGTCCCTGTGTGTGTGTCCGTGTCCATGTGTGTGTGTCCGTGTCCCTGTGTGTGTGTCCGTGTCCCTGTGTGTGTGTCCGTGTCCCTGTGTGTGTGTGTCCGTGTCCCTGTGTGTGTGTGTGTCCGTGTCCCTGTGTGTCCGTGTCCCTGTGTGTGTGTGTGTGTGTCCGTGTCCCTGTGTGTGTGGCAGTGTCCCTGTGTGTGTGTGTCAGTGTCCCTGTGTGTGTGTCAGTGTGTGTGTGTCCCTGTGTGTGTGTGTCCCTGTTCCTGTGTGTGTGTGTCCCTGTTCCTGTGTGTGTGTGTCCCTGTTCCTGTGTGTGTGTGTCCCTGTTCCTGTGTGTGTGTGTCCCTGTTCCTGTGTGTGTGTGTCCCTGTTCCTGTGTGTGTGTGTCCCTGTTCCTGTGTGTGTGTGTCCCTGTTCCTCTGTGTGTGTGTCCCTGTTTGTGTGTCCGTGTCCCTGTGTGTCCCTGTCCGTGTCCCTGTGTATCCCTGTCCGTGTTCCTGTGTATCCCTGTCCCTGTGTGTGGATGATAAATGTTAATTTTTTCGTTTAACAATAAATATGAATTCTTCTTCATGAAAAAAAAGACACCCCCTGAAAATAAGGCATGGCGCATCTTTGGGACCAAAAATTAACATAAGACGGTGTCTTATTTTCGGGGAAACAGGGTAGCTATGTTCACAAAGAGAATAATATTGCGTAGCTGGTTGGTATCCGCTACCCCGACGCTAGTGAAAGTGATAGCTGAAGTGAAGGGGCAATGACATCTGAAAGAATTTTGGCAGAGAGATTAAGATAAGGAAGCCACCAAATGTTACACTAAATGGGGACGATTCATTGTTACACAACTCTCCGAGATTGATATCGGATCAGTAGTCTACCCATTTCGAGACTCCAGCTGGTACCACTTGGAGACCTTACAGGGATCTTTGGGCAAGCTGAGACTTGACTCTTGATGGAACACAAATGTAAAAGTAATAACTTGTCTGGCGAGAAACGATCACTAGAACGTTTCACATATTATCACTATAGATGGATGGAGGTGACGTGAACGCAGGGGCGGGCTGGCCCAGGTGGCAGGGGGGCAAGTGCCCCCTGGGCTGGTGGTATAGTCCACTTCTAGGGCCGCCCCCTACAGAAACGGGCCGGCCGCGGGCGTCGCTTTGCGGCCGGCACATGACGCGAGACGGCCCGGCCGCGGGAGTTGCGGGAGTCTCTGATCAGGTAAGGGCCGATAGCACCCCCCCCCCCTCTCCAGTCAGACCTGACAGCACCCCCCCCCATTCCCCCCCCCCCCGCTTCTCAAGTCAGGGCCGGCAGGGCAAATCTGCCACCCAGGGATGGAGGCTCCAGCCAGCCCCTGCGTGAACGTATTCCTGCGATTAGTTGATAGAGCACGTAGGGAGGAAGGTGGGGGTTGGGAAAATTCCTTTTGGAGTACTTTAGTTAACAGATATAATTATTCTTGTTTTATTACTTAATATCTATGTCATTCTGATAAAATTCAATAAACATACTATGGAAGAAAAAAACAAACAAAAAATTGAATGATCATCAGTGTTTCAGGACTACATGTCCTGTACAGGGAAGAGAGTTGGCATCTGCTGGCTCTTCCCCTTGTGCAGCGCTTGTGATTACCACTGCTGTAATTCAGGTTAAATTACCATGTTGGCACTTCGCCATAAATAATTTGGTTTTGGATTGCAGTTTAGGCATTCGGCCTCTGAAAGGTTCGCCATCACTGCTCTAAAGGGATGTCATTAATTTTCCTCTGCACAGCACTCTTACCATATGCTACTCTTGCCAGATAGCATTTTTCAGAGCAGCCTATAAACAGAGCTACAGCACAGCAATATCCTATAATCTGGAATACACAGGAATGCTCAGCTGACCCAAACATTCATGTGTATGGGGAAGTCTGGCCAGATTGCATGTTGGCCAAAAAAGTATTGGTTCAATACTTTATGTGAGGTATTTAGGCACTTATAGCCTCACTGATACTGGCATCAAAAGGGAAAAGAACTTCAAGCTTCCAATAAATGTGGATCTACAGTATATAAGCCTTGTTTACTGTTTCCCCATTAAAGTGAGTCTTTTCTGTGAGTACCCAGTAATAAATATATATAATATATATATATAATATATTTTGTAAAATTGTAAGTTGGTTACCAGTCAGTGATTCAAACCATTTTTTACTGCTTTGAGCAGGTGTGAATGTACAACCTTGAGTAACAAAATGTGTTTCGACTGGTTTTAATCAGAAAACATCAGCTAGCTGCCCCCTCAGCTTCAGATGAGAGCTTGTTTCTGTGAGGAGTGGTTTAGTGTACTTTTTCTCTCAGTGTGATTCATTTCTGTAAAAATGGATGTTACTCCACGGAAGAGGTCTAGAATTATTACTCTTAATGAACATACAAGTCTGACTGTAAGAGAAATCCCTTCCACTGTTGGTATTGGAAAATCTACCGTTTCAAGAATAATTCACACACAATGAAACTGGATCGTTTTCTCCAAAACGAAAAGGGAGATGTGGAAAAAAACGACACCAAGAACTGATAAAACACTTATCAGCAATAGTAAAACTAATCAAAAACTAATAAACCATGCACACAGAGAACACGTCTGTAGGACAGTGTTCACACCACCAAAAGACAATCACAAAAAAACTGTCAAACGTGTAAACCTTGAAGTTGGTAGAGCAGCTTAGTATACATTTTTTGCAAAAAAACTATCAACTAAATACCCTGTATTTTACTTTTTCAGCAGCACTTGCTTTTTACTGTGTTTTTTTACAACAGAGTAATTTTACATGTTTGTTTGACTGTTTTTTCGTGATTCAGTCTTTTGGTGGTGTGAACACTGTCCTACAGACGTGTTCACTGTGTGCATGGGTTCATTAGTTTTTATCTAAGTTATTACTTGTTTCTGCAAGATTGGGCAGTCTCCCACCCCTCCCTTTTGAGCCCTGCACATAAAAAGCTGTTTTCTGCAGTCAGTCCAAGTCAGACATTGGACCTGTCTGGATCCTGCTCATTTTAGGTACCATTACACATTGTCAGGTTTTAAATACATCAGATAGGGACTGCTCTGATACGGGTTACCCTGAAGTTGGTAGAGCAGCTTAGTATACATTTTTTGCAAAAAACGTATCAACTAAATACCCTGTACTTTACTTTTTCAGAAGCAATTGCTTTTTACTGAATTTCTTTACAAGAGAGTATTTTTTACACGTTTGACTGTTTTTTGTGATTCAATAGTAAAATTAATGCAAGAAAAACTTGCTTTGTCCCAATTAATTTGGACAGCACTGTGTGTGTGTATGTGTATATATATATATATATATATATATATATATATATATATATATATATATATATATATATATATATATATATATATATATATATATATATGTTTTAATCGTATTTATCCCAAAAGGCATTTTAGATACATGTTTTCAGTAGCTAGCTGGGCAAACAGTCAAGCAGTCGTCTGGGTGGTTAATAGACATGTCACTCAACTGCAGCAATACCGAAATTCATGTGATGCTTTGGGACATGTATGATATCATCACCATATGACTATAATCAGCGGAGTTAAGTCTACATTGTCCTCTACGCCTTAGCTCCGCTCATTACGGTCACATGGTCGTAACATCATACTGGTCTTTTATACCAGAGCATTCAATGAATTTCAGCATCTCTTCAGTTGAGTGATACGTCTAAAAATTGTTAAACACCCAGATGACTGCTTGAGCAGCAGGCTAATATAAGGTATACGTGCAAGTATCTAAAATGCTTTTCTGGGATAAATACCGTATATACTCGTGTATAAGCCGACCCGTGTATAAGCCGACCCCCCTACTTTTGCCCCAAAAATCTGGAAAAACCTATTGACTCGTGTATAAGCCGAGGGTGGACCCCAGCACAGGTATACAGACCCCAGCAGTGTGGTATACAGGCCTCCCCAGTGGTAGTATACAGCAGCCCCAGTGGTAGTATACAGATTCCCCAGCAGCCCCAGTGGTAGTATACAGATTCCCCAGCAGCCCCAGTGGTAGTATACAGGAGCCCCAGCAGCCCCAGTGGTAGTATACAGGAGCCCCAGCAGCCCCAGTGGTAGTATACAGGAGCCCCAGCAGCCCCAGTGGTAGTATACAGGAGCCCCAGCAGCCCCAGTGGTAGTATACAGGAGCCCCAACAGCCCCAGTGGTAGTATACAGGAGCCCCAGTGGTAGTATACAGCAGCCCCAGTGGTAGTATACAGGAGCCCCAGCAGCCCCAGTGGTAGTATACAGGAGCCCCAGCAGCCCCAGTGGTAGTATACAGGAGCCCAGCAGCCCAGTGGTAGTATACAGCAGCCCCAGTGGTAGTATACAGCAGCCCCAGGGTACATATAGCAGCCCCAGGGGGTACCCAGCAGCCCCCTGGGGGTACCCAGCAGCCCCCTGGGGGTACCAACAGCCCCTGGGGGTACCAACAGCCCCCTGGGGGTACCAACAGCCCCCTGGGGGTACCAACAGCCCCCAGGGGGTACCAACAGCCCCCAGGGGGTACCCAGCAGCCCCCTGGGGGTCCCCAGCAACCCCTGGGGGTACACAGCGGCCCCCAGGGGGTCCCCAGCAGCCCCCAAATGCTGCCCCCCCCCCCGCTTCTCTTACCATTCCAGACTTCTGATCCGCGCCGCTCCTCGCTTCTCCTCGCTGCTCCGTCCGTCCGTCTTCTACATCCGGGATCCCCGGCCGCGCGATGACGTCACATGCCTGCGACGGCCGGAGATCCGGGATGTAGAAGACGGACGGAGGGAGCAGCGAGGAGCGCCGCGGATCAGAAGTCCGGAATGGTAATATAACCATCGGGGGGGGGGGGACCCTTACAAGGGGGGGCAGGTGCCAGCACTTGGGGGGGGATTTATTTAGTTATGCACTGCTTCCCCCTGCCGCTGATTGACAGGGGAAAGCAGTGCATATTTAATGAGCGGCCCCACGTGACGGGGCCGCTCATACAGCAGCCTCCCCCCCCCCCCCGCCTCCTGAAGCCTCCACAGCCCCGGACACAGCCCCCCCCGTATTGACTCGTGTATAAGCCGAGGGGGAGACTTTTCAGCCCAAATTTTGGGCTGAAAAACTCGGCTTATACACGAGTATATACGGTAAAATAAATTAAAAAAGAAAAAACTGAAAAATAAAGCTTACTACTGAACACTACCTGATCTAAATAACATTAAGGGCTGATCTAAATAACATTAAGGGCTATATAATAAAAAAAAAATGACATGACAGGTTCTTTATGAGGGTGATCTTCAAATCTCTGCAAATAAGTAACGGAAATTACATATAAACTAGCATTATCCTTATCCAGAGTAGGTACTCTTACCATGATATGTGGTATTATAGTAGCTGTTAGCTGCTTGTTGTTAACAGTAGTGTCTTTTGCTAGCATAAATATTCGTTCCGCTTCAGAAAAACAGGAGATATGCAACAAAACAGCACCTGGAGAAAAAAATAGATATAAAAATAATCAAGAATACAAATACTGTAAAAAACCTTTTGTACAGCTTCTGACTTTTCATCCTAACCTCTTCCCGACATGTGACATATTGGTCAAATGTTGGGTACCCATGTATGGAGCAGACTCATGTGCTGAAGCCACATTATACCTTCCAGCTACAGTGCACTTTGACTACTGTGACAGTTCAGTTTCACCTGCTAATTAATACCGCAAAATCAAATCAAATTACAAAAATCACGTTTTTTTTTCACATTGCAAATGTGCCACATTTTAATTTTTTTTCTACATATTTAGAACATTTTTGTAAAATCAAAGTGTCATTTAAAACTACAACTTGTCCTGGAAAAATAACTTGGTGAAGTAGGAAAAAAGGTATGGCTCTTGGAAGCAGGGGAGAAATAAACAGTAGTGCAAAGTGCAAAAACAAAGTTAATTGTCAGTGAAGGGTTTTTGTGGTGTTTTAACTTTTTTGTAATTATTATTATTATTTACTAGATGTGGACCTGATGCTATCGCATCGGGAGGGCGGTGATGTCACGGTGGGGGCGAGCTCTGTGGCGCTGGATGCGGCTAACTCCCCCCCACTGTCCACCCTCTCTCCCCTGTGCTGTCTTCTCCCCTCTGTGCTCTTTCCTTCAACCTGTTTAACCCCGTGTGCTCTCTTCTCTCCTCTGTGCAGTCTATCTCCACCCCTGTGGAGGGCTTGGCTTTGTGGGACAAGTTGTACTTTTGAATTGTAATGAGGTGAACAATTCAGACTGCCGCATTGAGATGGACATAGAATTGGACTTTGTTTCTGCACTTGTCCACCAGGGGGCATTAGTGGACTGTACAATCACAGAGGGTGGAAATCCCCCACCATCTCTTTTGTTTACCCAGGAAGAGAAACAGAGCTGTGCAGACTCAGATTTCAGGAAGGACAGACCTGTGTGTGGTGTCTCCCGACATAGGGCTCTTTTGCAGCCGGATTCTTGGGAATACCCCGTGAAAATCGTTGCTGCAACCCCCGGTCTGCAGGAAATTGTCTTACCGAGGGTCCAACTCAAATTCAGGACATTGCCTCCGGAATTCAGGACATTGCCACCGGATTACATGTGCAGGGGCTGTGACCGACATAAGGGAGCCATCTGTGCTACTGTGATCTCCCTTCTCCTGATCTGTGTGCCCCGGGACAGAGAGAGAGACTAACAAAAATCTGTTACCTGCGGAAGAAGACCGAAGAGGAGGACTGAGGAGTTTCCCCCCCTTCAGCGCTGCACCAGGACCCGTCATCGTGAGACCCCAGGCCTGCCACGTGGGAGCGACATCTCCTTCTGGGATAGACTGGTACGTGATTTGAGGGAAAGTTAGGGAAAGATATCTCCATTTTGTTTGTTTTCTTTTTCTTCTTCCTGCTGCGCACCCGGTTAAAGTGAAGATCCAGAGACTCCACCATATACATGTGTGCAGCTAGATCAGTTGACTGTGTTATAGATATGTTTTACAGTAAAGAAATGTTACTACCGGTTAAATCTGAGTATGGAGATTCTGTTGAAGCCAGACATACACACACACCCGCGGCCTTACCACCGGTCGCTACAGAATCACAACATTCATTTTAATATTGTGATGCACTGGAAAACTGGAGAAAAAAAATCCAAGTTTGGCTGAGCAGATCAGTCGATATGTGCAGGGAACAATGCGGCCAAACTTGTAAAGACAGGGCCATAACATAGGATGTAAACATACGTCATATGACATGTAGGGATTTGTTTTTTTATTTCTACTGTTTTCGGTTGTCCAAATCTGGGTGCCTCTTATAATCAGGTGGAAAAAGGAAAAAAAAAGTCTACATCAAAGCAAGACCAAGAATGTACCAGTATGTCTAGGTTGTGAGGGAGTTCAAAGTTCATTGGTGGGGATGCCCAGTGTTGATATTACCCAGGTTACCCAGTAATCTGATAATAATTACCTATCCTTAAGATAAATCATTAGTATCTAAGTGCGAGATGTAGTTAGAGTATGATCCATATCCATATTAGGATGGAGTAATCCTAGCAGGAAAGGACACCATGGGTATGTTTAATCTACCTATTTACAACTAAGAACATATTAGAATTTTGTAAATGTGATACATGACACTTCAATAATTCAGTGATAAATACTTCGTTATCAAAGTTTATCTTTTGCCATTTTCGACAATGGGATATATGTACAAACTGCTGTATATGTTTTTATAAATATATTGGACCTGCATTAACATTTTAGGTACATCTGTGATTTTTTTCCTGAAGAAGGGGGCTTGTACCCTTGAAACGTGTAGAAAATAAAAAATCACCATCAAATCTTCTGAGTTTTGGAAGTGAATATTTTCTTCAGGTGGTAGCGCGGTTTGGATACCCCGTTCCACTGTTTTCCTGCTTATCACTTTAGACATTGGGGGAGCTGCTGCAGACCCTCATCAGGATTAAAATCCACATATGTTTGGTGTGGTTGTGCCTGTCACAACCTGGAAAAGGTGAGCAATATCCTATTTTTGTTCTCCTTCTGACCACACAGGTATACCCTATTTGCGCTTTCTCCCCTTTTCAGACACTTCATCTGATTAACATTTTTATGGCAGTTTCTGTTTAGTTGTTTGCTACAAGATGGAACAATTTGATATTTTTATGTGTGCATTCAGATACAATCGTTTTGTGATAATGCACTAGTCGTTACATATACACTTCTCAACATTAACATTGCAAAGCTAAAAAGGAAAACTTGTGAAATTCTAGAAATCACACGCTGGACAGACAAGTTAATGATATGCAGAAATCCCTGCACTTACACACTTTGCAAGGCAACTTTGGAACTTGCATATAGGAAATGGCCACATTATAAATGGTACATTACCTTGAGGAGCATAAGCTGGAATGACAGTAACCACATTTTCTGGAAAGAAAACAAGACATTTTAAAATTATACATGTTATTACATTTTAAACATGGCTTACAGCTAAATAAATGCATTACCATGCACAAGATAGATGATGAATGATTGCTGGAGGTTTCTTCGGTCATAAGAATAGGAGTCCCTGAGATCCCTGTCTGATGGAAGGGCAGGTGTGTATATATGACACCACTCGATATCCAGTGTACGGGACTGATAGCCTCACATCCCATACAGAATGAATAAAGCATTGGTCAAACAATCCTGTCCCAGCAATTGTACAAAGGTTGATAAGTGTATTTCCTGGGAAAACCTCTTTAAAAGGAATCTGTCTGCAAGTTTTTACCACCTAATCTGAGAGCAGCTGATTAAAGGCCCTGTCACACATAACGAGATCGCTAACAAAATCGCTGCAACAGCGATCCCGTTAGTGATCTTGTTATGTGTGGCATGCACCAACGATCTGGCTGGGAGCGCTACGTCGTTGTGTTTGACAGGGACAATGACCAACGTTCTCAATGCTACGCTATGGAATGAAAATTCCCAACGACCTCGGTATAATTCTGGATCGCTTTTCACATCGCTGGTGAGATACCTGTTTGACATCTTACCAGCAATGTGAAAAACGACGCACCAGCGATCTCTGCACATTCGTTATCAGGATCGCTGGTGCGTTATGTGTGACTGGGCCTTTAGAGACACAGAGATTCTGTCGCTTACTGGGTGGCTTGCTGTAAGCTTTGATAAAAATCTTTTTATTTTCAGCAGCAGAATATGACTTAAGAACTAGTAAAGCTTCTGCCATGCAATCCTCCATATTCGTGAGCTCTGTATAAACCTGCCCCCACCACTCATAGGCAGAAAGCTGCCTATACATAGTGTAGCCAAAGCTGTCAAACGGTGGTGTGGGAGGGGTTATACAAAGCTCAGCTGCAAAAATCAGCTAATTAAATTATATATTTATGAAATCAGGGTCTCTGTCCAACATCATACTGCAAAAGATTATATTAATATAATCCGTGATTAATCTGGGAAGGGGCCTGCATGTGTGGAGAAGCTCAGAAGCTGAGCTCCCTCAAAGACACAGCAGACACCAGCTATGTGATATAACCGGTATCTCTCTCTGACAGCAGCATTTAAATAGAACGAGCACCGGTGCCCACACTTGCAAAACCCCAGCTTACAAGCCAACACTCAGCCCGAGCAACAGAAAAATAACTTAACATACGGGTCTTGATAAATGGTGACAACAAAAAAAAAAATGTTTACTATAATATAAAACAAAACTCAAAAAGCAATGGTGGCATTGCATTTTTTCCCCATAATTTATTATTACACATGGAACTTTTTTTTTAAGTTTCAGTACAATTTATAGTAAAATGAATTATGCTATTCAAAGGTACATCTCATCCTGCAAAAAACAAGCAGATGTATATGCTAACAGAAAATAAAAAAAAGTTATGGTTCTGGAAAGAAGCCGATGAAAATACAAAGGAGCACAAATGAGAAATTCCCTGGTCGTTAAAGAGTTCGCAATAGCTGAAATAAGTTAAATAGACTTTAAAATGTTAATTATCAATGTACGCAAAAACCTTAACATACGCTCTCTATTAGGGCTTAGTGGGAATGGATTTGCAGGACCTGGTCCATCTACAACAATTGCAATCTCTGGCTGTGGCATGGGAGTTGTAAGAGCTGCCTCTTAGGCTGCCTTCACATTTGCAGATGCCTCCGCAGCATCTGCAGAGGCATCTGCAAGCCTCTGCATGCAGACCGCAGCCCCTATCTTTATAATGGAGCGCACGGTATCTGCAGATGCTTGCAGACCGCCGTGCGCTCCCAATGCCCGCCATGAGTGATCTGTGCGCAGGCGTGTGCCTGCGCACAAATCACACAGTCTCGTCCGCACCAGGGACGCGACACATGTTGCGCAAGCATCTGCAAGACACCTGTGCGCCTCACATGTATAAAAGATAGGGGCTGCTGTCTGCATGCAGAAGCTTGCAGATGCCTCCGCAGAACGCTGCGGAGGCATCTGCAAATGTGAAGGCAGCCTTACCTGGCGGCATCCATGGCTCTTCTTATGATTAGCTGGCTTCACTCGATGTCATAGTTGCAGCATGAGTCACATGTGACATGGTGCAAGGCCAGCTGATCAGTTAAACTACAGCAAAAATAGTAAAGTATAAAGCTGGCTTCACATTAGCGTTTGTGTCTGCATGTGGAGGGAATGCAGATGCAAACACAGTGCAAATGCAGCCATACTGATGTGAACGCAGCGAAGAATCTCCGCATGCGTTCACATCAGTATGGTGCTCGGCCAGCCAATCAGCGATCTTGGCGGCGGCCGGGAGGCAGAGATGAGCGTCGGAAATCTCCTCCTCCTGGCCGCCGCTGATCTCCCAACAGTGTCGGCTCGGGAAATTTGAAGAAACAGCTGATCTGAAATTTCCCGCACCATCACAAAAGAGGTGAAATCGGCGTGGGAGATTTAAACAGCTGTCAGATCAGCTGTTTCTTCAAATCTCCCTCACCGTCACTGCGAGAGATTAGCGGCACCCGTGCTCCAGCTGATCCGGCCACCGGGAGAGATTTCAATGTGATCCGCAGCGTTCTCCTGAGCTGTCATGTGGAGGACACTGCGGATCCATTGAGATCCATGCATTGTTTGTGCGCTTGCAGGCGCTTGCTGATAAAACAAGTGCCCGTGAATGCACATAAAATGCAACAGGCTACGTTCGGAGGGTGCATTAATTATGTGCATCCACACGCAACCGCAACCGAATGCAGCCAAACGCAGGTACCATGCGTTCCCATGTTAAACATGGGAACGCAGTGTGCATGCATTTGGCTGCGTTCCGAACGTTAATGTGAAACCAGCCTAACGCAGCTGTCAAGGCTCCATCCTACACCAACAGATTACGGCCTGGGTCATGTGGATCATTTCACATCAAACCTATTGGCGATAACAGATTTACCAACACAATTGTTCCTAACTGTACTGTGAAAGCAAATGGTACTTGTCAGCATAGTGAAATCTCTCAGTTAATAATCCCATCCTTCTCATCTCATCTTAGGTTGCTTTAATGGGCTTTAGAAAGTATCACATTAAAATCAGATGCCTTCAATGTACAAACTAAGCTCTTTAAAGCCATTATCCTTTGAAAAGAGATCAATATTCTCTCTGTCCAAAATGAACACCAAGAAAATTTTACATTTCATTCCATAAGAAATTCTGCTCACCCTTTATTTCCAGGCTGTCTTTCAAGATATTGCTATACTCCTCATTAGAAAGTAACACTGGTAGGCCTGTGAGCAAGAGTTCTACTTTAATGTCAGGCTTTGTGTTTTCTTCTAAGTAAAATCTGGTCTGGTTCATTTGCCGAATAGAAGTCTAAAAGAAAAACAAATGGGAAGGAGTTACACAAATTGTCCGGATAGGCAACAACAAAAGATGTGTTGGTTCTAAATAATTCACTGTTAATGAGTTGTTTAGTCTGTGGATTGCCGCAACCAACATCATCATCGTTCTAAAAGATTACTAACCTTCCGTATATCTTTAAGTCTGTCAAGAATTAACTCTTCAGCTGGCAGAACCAGTCTCTGTACTAATGAAAAAAAGCGACAAAAAAATAAAAACATTATCACCAAAACTAAAAATTAATAAAAAAAAAAAAAAAAAAAAAAAAGCTAACCAAATTAATTCTTTACAGTATAGTATTTTGCACCCATTGTTGTAAAATATTTCCCCAAATGTTTGCTGCCCAAACATTTAAAAGGTTGAATATGTCCAGTGTGAGGTAAGATAACAAAAGGTAACTCAAATATTGGATAATTGTGTGCCACATCTTCTGATTTTTCAGGTATTCCCATAGACAATGAAACACATCTGCTATGCTTTTATGTCATTATTATTTATTGTGGATTCTAAGATATCGTTTTGTATAACAAATGAGAGTCAAGAGGTCTTCGCATCAGGGCCAGAAGACCGCAAGTAGAATTAATAAATCATTTTAGAAACGTACAATATTTATACACTACAGTATATTTTAGCTATTGCTGCATCACAATTTAGCTATATAAGTGCTAATACTGTCAGCAGCCATGATGTCCTAGTCTACTCTCCTCCTACAGTCCGGCTTTTCAAACTATGTTTTCTCCAAGATGTCAAAGCATTTCTAACTAAAACATTGCTGTCTGTAGTCGTGCTGCCATACAGATTTATGCAGCATAAGTCTAATTAAAGGGAATTGTTTAGTTAAAATATATCCTTCATGCAGGCTCAGTCACATGTCACATCTCTGGTAGTTTTTGGAGAATCTCCTATAAACTAATATTGTACAATAAATGAACCCTTTTGTTGTTACAATTCCAGGAAACAAAACAGAAAAGCACAGACTTGTAAGACAATGCACACAGTTATTGAATAAAGTTCTTTAATCTTTTGAGACTTAGATAAAAAGAGGCCCATAATATTGGGGATAAAGATTGTTTAGCTTCTTACCTTGTTTGCTGCTCATGAGAACTTCTACCAATCTGAAATTCTCTAGATTTTCTTTCTGTAAATGTAGACAATTGATTCCATTATGGCACTTCTACCACTAATCCCATCATTTTAAGAATCTATGATTCAATCTATATTTAGCACAAAAGACCTATATGTATAGATATTAACACGGTTACTCAAACACATCCAAATCATTTCTGGAACAGCCAGGATTGATTTTGGAATGGGTTACATACTGACTTTCGGCACATATCTGTAATAACAGTAGTATATGACATAAATCTATGCTCAGTGTTTGATATCTATAACCTAAAGGAAATATATAATAAAGAAGACCGTGGTCTATCTACTAAGGGCCCTTTCACATCAGCGTTTTTTTCAAATCGCGGCAGATGCGGTGAAAAAAACGCATCTGCCGCGATTACCGCATACAGGCTGCACTTGCGAAACAGTTGCGGCGCGGTTGCGGTAAACGCCATACAAGGTATAGGCGGACTTGCGGCAGGTGCGGCAAATGCGGTTTTGGCACTTGCGGCAGGTGCGGCCGCGAAAAAAAACGCGGCTGACACATTTTTTTTCGCGGCCGCCCTGCCAAAACCGCACTTGCCGCATCCTGCCACAAGTCCGCCTATACCTTGTATGGCGTTTACCGCAACCGTGCCGCAAGTGCAGCCGGTATGCGGTAATCGCGGCAGATGCGTTTTTTTCACCGCATCTGCCGCGATTTGAAAAAAAACGCTGATGTGAAAGGGCCCTAAGAGGCCCAATTGTGTTAAAGGGTTTATGTTACTCACAAGATGATAACAGACATTGGCCATTACATGAGGAAACCCACAGAGGATCCTAGCAGGGCATCAATCCCTCAGTAATAATAATAATCTTTACTTATATAGCGCCAACATATACCACAGCGCATCACAATTCATAGGTTCATATTCGAACAAACATAAGAAACAGTTATCAGAAAATACAATACAATACAATACATATAATACAAAGCATAATACAATAATTAAAGCAAAATAATGACATCCCTGCTCATAAGAGCTTACAATCTAACAATAAGGTGGGGGTGACAAAGTACAGGTGCTTATTTAAATGATGAAAAAGTCAATTTGAGGAGATGGGGAACAGATAGGAGCAGTACAAGTGGCCACCAACCATTATTTGTGATGCATTTAGACTGGTTAAGCGGATAGGCTATGTCTAAATTAGGATGCTTTCAAATCACGTTTTTTTCCTGTCCACGGGATCCTACTTTTTGTAGGATTCCACGGACAGAAACAGACACCACAGGAGGTGACCTTTTCTGTGTCCGGGTCCGTGATTTTCACGGACCGTGACAAAGAAAGCCGAGCCTGCAGGCAAGCCGGGCACTTTCACTCCCGCAATGTATGTTATATAAAACGATCTGATAGCAACGATCCGATGTTTTCATGCTCCATAGGCCCCCATGTTAAATGGCGCGGATCATGTCGGATCCGATTTGGTCCGATTTGGTCTGATGTGCACAAAAATCGGAGCAGTCTCCGATTTTGGGCACAGGGAAAATTTGGACCGAATCAAATCAACACAAATCGGATGGCAATAAGGCCAAATCCAAGCCGTGCCGATAGAGATACATGGGGGTAAAATCCGATCCGTGGCTGTCCGATTTACAACAGACAGCCACGGATCAAAAAAAATAATGATGTGAAAGCACCCTTACTTTGACTAAAGATCATGATAGTAGTAGGACTGGTATCTGCTTTGTGTGTGAATGAATAGTAGGAGCACTACCAAAGCGATATAGCAGCAGGCTACTGGTGTACATGTTTATATCACACTGTCAGAAGAGTTGAGGATGACATAAGGGATCGAAGTTTTGTAGGAAAACTTGTGCTCATAGCCAGGCATTATGAAGTTCTATTAAAATTTCCAAGCCATTTTCTTCACATATAAGTGCAGACTTATACTAACCACATGTGACAGACATGAGCGAGTCTGGAGAATGTTATGTTGCCTTCAACATTATCTAGAAGTTCTGGTTTGACAGTGGGTCAGCGTTAGTCTGGAGAGGCATATCTGTAGGGGGTTGCACAAACCTCAACTTGATAGCCAACAGTGCCCTGATTGCTGTTAGGTACTTGTATAAAATTCTCAGAGCCATTGTCAGACCATATACTGGTGCAGTGAACACAAAGTTCCATCTGGTGCAGTTCAATGTCCAGCCTAAAGTGGCTAGAGTGTTTAGGCATTTTTAACATGAAGTGTGTGTACCAAGGTTGGAAGATGCCCTTATCTAAGGAATAGGGGATAACTCCAATCACTGAGGATCCGACTGATAGCACAGCACCTAGAACAAGAAGCAAGACTCTAAAGAATTGAGAGGTGAAAAATTGAGAGATTGTTGATCATGCACACCTCCAGTTCATTCATTGGATGTACGCATTATAGACCATTGTTCCATTCACATGGGGCTCTTTGGAGCCCCCAGTCCTGCGATAAGTGCAGGTCCCAGCAAATTGAAAATTGTGGCCTATGTCTTTCAAACTTGGTACAACACCTTTACCTTTATGAGCGAGTTGGAATTCAACCCTCACATGGTGGACAATTTGGTTTTAACTATTAGGTAATTTGTTTCTTAAATACATAATATTTTGTTCATCTAGATCCAAGTGTTACCTTTATTTCTTTTGAGCATATTAAAAATGTTATTGAGTTAATACTTCCAATAAAATATGAAAAACGCCTTTGGAAGGGGAACAAACATTTTGCAGTACACCAAAAATAAATAAATAATTTACCAAACGGCCAAGCTGTGGCAGAACTTCTTGAATGATGCTTTGCACAGTGTTCTCATGATTAATCGTAATGGATATATAGGCCACACCGACTCTAAGAATAATAAATGTCAAACATAATTAAAGTAAGCAAGCAATATGGAAACACTTCAAGGAAAAAAAAAAAGAATTAACAGCTGGTAACAGTCATTTCAAAGGAGTTTTGACCTTTCTTTTAAAATATCCCGATCCTTGTTCAACCCGAAAAAATTATAAAGTTGACACTTTCTTTAGGTTTATATTAGAAGCATAAGCCAAACATTTTTCTTCAGAATTCTGGCATTAACCCCTTCCGGACCTTTGACGTTGTACAACGTCATGAAAGTTGGTGCCTTCCAGACCCATGACATTGTACAACGTCATGGCAGTTACCGTGGCACCGTTGCCATGGTAACCGCCATCAGTACCCGCTGCTCTGTGATTCCTGATCTGGTGATCTTGGAGCCGCAGGAAAATGTTTCACAGGAGTAAGTGGTACTGACCGCAGTTCCTGACCTAACCCCGCAATTAGAAGTAGCCGTGGGACGTGATTAACCATACCCTAGACACCTCAACACGGCCGGAGAACTAGCTACCCCTAAAGATAGAATTCCTGTTTCTATCTTGCCTCAGAGCAGAACCCCCAAAAGATAGAAAGCCCCCTACAAATATTGAGTGTGAGTAAGAGAGGAAAAGACACACTCAGGCAGAAAACAGAATCTAGCAAATGAGGCTACTTAGCTAGATAGATAAAGAAAGTACAGAATACTATTGCAGTCAGTATAAAAATTCTTTCAAAAATATCCACAGCAGATAACACAAAAATACCCCTGAGTCTACTCAAGACTCGGCGCCCTCTAAATCTGCAGAACTCCTGTGAATCCAACAATGCTGACAAAATCAAAAACAAATGAATAGCACTTAAATCCTAGGAAGAAAACTTCCTACAGAGAGCAGGTTAAGACAGACATGCAGACCAAATATCCACAAAAAACACAACTCTGAGCAGAAATAAACAATTCCAAAACAAGCACACAGCATGTGTGCCACAAGAAAACAAAACCATTCACTTAGCTTGGAAGATTTGCAGCAGGGCAGGAAGAGACCAGGCAGAGGTGAAGCACCTCCAGGAACAATTGCCAACTGGCAAGGACTGAGGAAATCCTGCAAACCTAAATACCCCAATCTGAATTCCAATTATCCAATTCACCTGACCAAGACTGCAAAACAGGATCCACTGAATTACCAGCCACAACCACAGAAGGGAGCCCACAAGCAGAATTCACAACAGGGGGTGGGTGGGTGGATTCCCCACCCCGCCGCCAGGATCACTGTGATTGGCTGTTGAAACAGTCAATCACAGTGATCCTGTCTCCACTATAGAAGGGGCGGTCAGAGTCCCTTCTCTAGGCTGAGCGCTGAAGGGGGAAATCGCCCCCTCCATTCAGCTTCACCAACATGGCGGCGGTGCAGGCACCTTTGCCGACCGCCACCTGCTTCTTTCCCGCCACCGCTTCTCTGCAACCTGATCCCCCTGCATGGGGGATCAGGCTGCAGAATGGGAATCTGGCAGCCCAAGCACTGTGATCCACTTAGTGGATGACTGTGCCTGGAGCTGTCAGATCACTTTCTGCAGCTCGATCCCCATGCAGGGGATCAGGCTGCAGAATAGCAATCTGTCAGCCCCGGCCCAATGATCTCACCATGGACGGTGGATGTAGCAGAGGTGATCGAGAGTCGTGGGACCTTCGCTGTGGACTACGTCGGAGGCGATCAAGCGTCGTGGGACCTTCGTTGTGGACTACGTTGGATCTTTATAATAAAGATGGAGTCAGAATTTTGTTTGTGTTTTTTTTTTTTTTAAATAAAAAGATTTTTCTCTGTGTGGTGTATTTTTTTGACTATTTACTAGAGATTCCTAATGGCCGCGTCTAACAATGGCCCGACATTATGAATCTCGGGCTTAGTGCCAGCTGCCAATAAAAGAGCTGGCATTAACCCGTTTATTACCCAGTTTGCCACCGGCACCAGGGTAACTGGAAGAGTCTGGGTACAGCTCCAGAAAATAGCACTTCAATGAATGTGCCATTTTCTGGGGCGGCTGCGAACTGCAATTCGCAGGATGGGGGGCCCAGAACACTTGGGCCTCTCCATACAGAGGCTTCCAGCCCCCGGCTGCCTAGTTGTACCTGGCTGGACCAAAAATATGGCGGAGCCCCACGCATTTTTTTTCTAGAATTAGTTCTAGAAAAGGGCTTCGCTGTATTTTTGGTTGCCAGTCAGGTACAACAAGGCAGCTCGGGGTTGGTGGCAGTCCGTAGCTGCCTTTTTGTACCTGGCTGGACAAAAAATATGGCGAAGCTCCACGTCATTTTTATTTAAAAATTACTTCTACAAATAAAATTACATGGAGCTTTGCCGTATTTTTGGTTGCCAGCCAGGTACAACTTAGTAGCTGGGGATCTGGAATCCTCAGCGTGGAGAGACCCAAAGGTTGTGGGCCCCCCACACTGCAAATTGAACCCACAGCCACCCCAGAAAAAAGTGCATTCATTAGAGGCGCCATTTTCTGGTGCTGTACCCAAACTCTTCCAGTTGCCCTTGTGCTGGTGGCACACAGGGCTCTTCATACGCGACATGGTGTTCGCTAACAAGTTGAATGGAAAATGAGCTCCAATTTTTAGCGGACACCAGGTCACGTTTGGAGAGCTCCTGTTTGCCTAAACATCGGAGCTCTCCAACAAGTAACCCCATTTTGGAAACTAGACTCCCCCAGGGAACTTATCTACATGGGTGATGAGCATTTTGAACCCCCAGGTGCTTCACAAATAATACGTAAAGCAATGAAAAAAGAAAATGTTTGTGGAAAAAATTATTTTTTCATTTTTATGGATCTATTTGTTAAACATCTGGGGTTCAAAGTGCTCACCACCCATCTAGATAAGTTCCCTGGGAGGTCTAGTTTCCAAAATGGGGTCACTTGTGGGGGATCTCCAATGTTTAGGCACACAGGGACTCTCCAAACGTGACATGAAGTCTGCTAACAATTTGAATGGAAAATTAGATGAAATTGTTAGCGGACACCATGTCGCCATTGGAGAGCCACTGTGTGCCTAAACATTGGAGCTCCCCCACAAGTGACCCCATTTGGGAAACTAGACCTCCCAGGGAACTTATCTAGATGGGTGGTGAGCACTTTGAACCCCCAGATGTCTTTACAAATTCATCCGTAAAAATGAAATTTTTTTTTTGTTTTTTTCCCCCCACAAAATTTTCTTTTAGCCTAATGCTTTTCATTTTCACATGGGCAACAGGATATAATGCATCCTAAAATTTGCTGGGCAATTTGCTGGGCTCAGAAGTGAAGGAGGCTCATTTCCGGGAAAGGCACTGATGTCACAGCAGGAGGTGGGACAGGCGGCCGAGGGCAGCGATAAGCAATACCTCGCTCTGCACCTGCGTCAACAGCACAAGGATGCGTAGAGCGAGAATTTCATGACTGGCACGAGGTCATGGGCGTCACAGAGACACAGGGGGTGTGTAATGGCCCTGTGCTACGAGGTGGTTATACTACAAGGGCCCGCCTCCACGGATTTTTACTGTAAGTTATTATAAGCCTATATCTCGGGGTAGCAGCCCCACAAAGCTATGGGGGACCCCTTGTCTAAATGCAGCAGACATGCTGCATTCAGTGCTGGACTTAGATTCTAATCCATGGGGGGGGTCCTCTTTAAAAGAACAAAAGAGGACGCAGTCGCAGAGGCTCCCCTTAAACACTTTACATGACATGCCCATTGCGAAAACCTCCCTTAAATACCTAGGAATACACATAGCGCACTTTGTGGACCGAGTTTATCTTTAACTAAATCTAAAAGAATAATAGGGAATTCTGTGTTGATAAAGGGTGGGAATCTTTTTGCCAAAGCAGAGAGCAAATATAAATAGCGTATCTTGGTTCCTGAAGACAAGTCCTCGGCATTATACAGACAGTCCATTGATTTTAAGTGACGGTGCTACAAGGAAATTAAATACCACACTCTTGATGTTTGACAGCAGTTTGACATCTTGTGCTTAGTTTCTCATCAAGGGGCTTAGGAGAAAAGTCTCTCCCCTTGATATGACAAGTCACTGACGGATCTGATTTATGTTTTCCAACACCCATCAGATGAACAGTATACCTGGAGATAATCTAATAGTTGGGCCCAACAAACTATCGGCATGGATGATGCTTCTATACACCATGTGGCTTTCACTGAGCGCTAAGAAACCTAAAGCAAAGAAGCCATAAGCAATGATAAATGGGCTTCTGTCTTCCTCCCCATTTTTCCCATGAGTAATAAAAATAAACTTGGACCATGGCTTCCACACATTTAAGAATTTATCTAGGGATGACCTATAAGTGTAAAGGTACCGTCACACGCGGCAACATTGCATGCAATTTCACTGGCAATTTGCTGGTTGCAGTGAAATCATGGACACATTGTTCCATTTGTACACAGCAACAAAATGGAACAATGTGTCCATGATTTCACTGCAACCAGCAAATTGCCAGTGAAATTGCAAGCAATATTGCCGCGTGTGATGGTACCTTAAGAGATCATTTTGCTGTGCATGTAAGGTAGGACTGGTCTCTTTAAAGCAGCATTTTTAATTTAAGTTGGGTTTTTTTTTGTCATTTCTTGAGTGCTTTTTCAACTTTTCAGACAGAAGATTTTTATTTTTTTTTATTTTAATACAATAATGGCCGGCTAACTGCTTTTAACCGCCTGGCATTTTTGGAAACCTGGAGCAGATAAAAGACGCAATGGTGAAACATACACAATAGCTTCAGCTAGGCAGCACAGAAAAGCAAATTGTTTATTATCACAGATAAGCAGACATACAAATGAAGTTTGCATTTGTTCACTTTCACAATGTATTGTTTATTAGATAAATGTACACAGGAACTCCTAGGGAAACCCACTGCTCAAATTTTAATTATGGACCATAACCCAGATAATCTTAATAACGTAGACATATGAAGTATATATTCAGTAATAACTCAGGGGCATAATAAGAATTTAGGAATCTACAGCATAAAAAAACCACAAAAATACAGCTTTCCGCAGTCACCACATCCTTCTTAAAATGGTCAATTGATCTGATGACAAATGTCATACACCTTCCTGTTTTGAAGTAGAGACATTTAACCAGTGGCTCCATGCATACACTAACAAAACTGTGAATGGCAGGGGAAAAAAAACCTAATTTTTAGGTAATATTAACTAAGCCAACAATGTTAAGTAAAAGATCAATTTACAAAAAATGGAGATAGTGGTAGCAACAGAGTAAAGAATTACCTGTCCGTGTTATACCATTTAGTAACTAATAATTAGAAATCGGCTTCAGCCTTATAAATCTAAAATGAAGGGCACAATTATAGAGCGCATAAGATGCAGCTGCCTCTGGGTCTTGGTGCCTGAAAGGGACTGCATATTGTATGGGAGGTCACAAAGGAAGATAAAAAGATGTTCTACTCTGGAAGAAGCTGTAATAGATTTTGCATTTTGGCAGAGAAGCCTTAAAAGCTTTTTTTTCCACTATCCCCTTCTCAATTACAATATTCTCCATATAAAATAACAGCCTGCACTCGCCTCCAGTGCCGTTCTTGCAACATTGGCACCTGGTCTCCCCATGATGTTGTTAGGTCACGCAATCCCTAGAACCGATCAGTGGATGCATCACTCTCGCCTCCTTTGGATGCAACGAACATTCGGATACAGTGTATCGTCAGCTCTCACTTCTTCTGGGTGAAAGCTTTGCCCTAACTAAGTGATTGGGTACAGGTCTCACATGAAAGACTGCCACAAAAGCGCTGGGAGACCAATGCAGATACAGCCGACAACAAAGGTGAATATAGGCAGTTTTTATTTTACAAGGAGGAAAATGACAATTGAGAGAGGACGTCCAAGTAACGGACAACTCTTTAAAGTTACATCCTTAAAATGTCATATAAGAATAACATTTTATATTTCAAGCTCTTTTTTATTGTCTTGACATCAATATATAAGGTAATTGTTGCTACTTTAGATGAAACTGAGTCACTAACAAGATAGACAGCATGAACATCAGTACTGTTACCTACTTCATCCAGCCAGGATAAACTTTGATGACTTCTCGCTCCTTTGGCTTTGCTCTGATCATCCAAGCCTCAGGTGTCGTTTCTTTGAACACAGAACTGCCTTTGCTATCATCAGTAGCTCCATTCCTGTTAATGATGTCATCAGAAACCAATGTCTGCTGAGTCAGTGTCTGAAGTTCATAATCCTGGGGGTCATCAGGAATGTAAAATGCCCTCAAGGAGGCCTCCTGCAACATGGAGACAAAAAAATGTTACATTTCTATTGTATTCATATCTAACTAGCTATTTAAATGTGTTTCCCATGGTTTTATAGTAGGGCAACAGAATATTCCAGTTTTGTTCCATGCACTGCTCCTGGGTGCATTTTATTTTATAAAATCCAACTGTGCTTTACCTACCTTCCATAGGTCCAGCATAAAGGCTCTGCTGCGGTCAGTGCCTGTTATGGTCTATAGAGCTGGCATCACTTTGACAGTCTAATTGAGCACAGTGGCTAGTTGGCTTGTGCCATCAGCTCTAACAAAACTGTGGAGCCCAGTTATAGCCTGCAGGGTTATTCACAATTGCAGAAACTGATAGAAGCAAAGACTCAATACTGGACCCAGTGAGGGTGAGAAAACTAAATATGTTTATTTTTTCATTAAAAAAAATTGCAACTGTTGACAAAGGGATTTCTAAATCCCTTTGAAATCAATATTTTTTTTTTAAATAAAACAAACCATATATACCAGCATACAATAAAGGCACACCCAATAGTATTAAAAAACAAAAATACAATCATCTTTATGACACATAATAAGTTTATAAACAAAACCAGAAATGATTTAAAAACATTTAGAAAGCTCAACAAAGTATACAAAAATACCCTCATTTCAATAATAAAACCTAATAGCAATAATATTTTAAAAACAATGCTATCTTTTAACACAAAGGAGACTAAATACAGCCTAAATAAATATTCCACGGAATCCAGACCAGAGTATACCGTAAGTATTTTGGGATATATCACAAGAAAGTTCATAGGTAACTAGAATGTAAAGGCTAGGGAAATCGACATTGAATACTTATGGTAGATTTTATTACACTGTAAAGACAGTGCCAAAAGCAGTGCTGGCACATTGTAGAACGCATGTTGGATAACAAAACAGGTGCCTACAATAATTGGATATACGTAGGTCTGATTCACTTACTATATATCAATTAAATGCTCCCTCTCTTCCACAGTGAAGTAATGCTCACTTCTTGTCATTACTGACACTTGGTAACATAATAGGCGCTAATCATGTGACTGCATATCAAAGTACATGTGCAATTATATTGTTTGCATATAGTAAAATGTAGTAAGTCAATTAATACAGATAACTGTGTTTCTATTGTCTATTATTATTTTGGATGTGCCCATATTACATGCTGGTGTCTTTTGCCTTTTTCTTCTGAAAGTATAAAGTATTTATTTGTTTACCATACCATGAACTATAAGACGCTCTTTTTTTCCCCAAAACTTTTTTGGAGGAAAAGTGAAGGTGTGTCTTCAAGTCTGGATGTACAGTACATGGCAGTGAGGAACATGAACAATGGAGTTGGTCACCAGAAACAAGGGCAGGGCACAGGCAGCAGGAAGAGATTGCAGAAGTGGTTGCCGGTAATCACGTGTGCCACTGTTAAAAAAAATAATAAATAATAATAATAATATGCACTGCTCCCTCCGCCCATCATCTCCCAGCACTGAAGCCGGCACAGAGAGGTATGCAGGATGATGAGCAGGAGGAGCGTCGCATATTAAACTTCATAAACAGTGGGCACACATGATCACCCAACAGCTGCCACTGCAGAAGTGAGCAGTCATGTGTGAATGGTATTAAAGAAAGTGGTTACTTATTGCTTCCTATGCACATCATCTGATGGCATGTGGGGGTCACTATGCATGACAGTGATGTCAGTATAAGAAGAGGATGTCGCACTGCGGGGGAGCGATGGACGGTAAGTACAATCATTTATTTTTCATGTGTGTGCCGTGGTGGGAGATCATATATACCAGAACAGAGGATCATATACTAGGATGGGGGATAATCAATTCCTGGATGGGAATCATATATATCAGGATGCAGGGCCATACATACCAGTATGGAAGATGATAAATGTCAAGATGGAGGATCATATAGACCACTATGGGGGATCATATATACCAGGATGGGGGTGGGGGATCATATATACCAGAAAGGGGGATCATATATATACCAGGGTGATGGTGGGGGTCATATACACAACAATGGAGGATCATATACCAGAATGGGGGGACATATACAAGGATGGGGGATCATAAATACCAGGAATGGTGATCATATATACCTGTATGGGGGATCATATATACCTGAAGTGGGATCATATATACCTGGATGAGGGATCATGTATACAAAGATGGGAGATAATAAATACCTAGATGGGGTCATATACCAGGATGGGGGATGATATATCAGGACAGGGGGAACTAATACCAGGATGAGGATGATATACCAGTATAGGGGAGACATATATATTAGGATGGGGAACGTATACTAGTATGGGGGACATATAGACCTGGAAGGGGCCCAGTGTGGGGGAAATTAGTACGGAATTTTGGGACATTACCCCCACAACAGTGACATCAACAGTCGCCCACCTCCCCCATTATGTGTTATGACCACATTTTTTTGCTTCAGTTTTGTTTATCGTATGTTCCTTCTCTAAAACTTGGGTGCGTCTTACAGTCTGTTGCGTCTTATAGCCCAAAAAACACGGCACTTGCTTTTTTAGCAGTCTTATGAATTGCCTATGATTAAATTAAGAAGTACCCAAGAGATAAATTTACATGAGATGGCTAACATTTTAGTGTCCAGATATTTATTTAAATAAATTTTACTTGGTAGTGACTGAGTAAGAGGTTATGTGCTTCTCAACGAGTATGTATGCTTGTACACAAGAAGCTGTTTTCTGCATTATTTCTGTCTGTTCTTACAGTGGATAAAACTCAACATTTTATAGCAGCATAAAATATATAAAAACTCATTTACGTATTAAAGCAGCAGGTCAGTGCTTTATCTGTTTTTCCAGCTAAGCAGAGAAAAAAAAAAGCTAAAAATACACCAAAAGTGCATAAAAAAAAAATACATAAAAATAGCACATATTACCGTGCAATTGACACTTTAGGGAGATTGGCCACAGCTTCAGTGATGACTTTTTACAGTCAATAATGTGCAGGAATTTATAGGACAAGTGACATGAAAATTAGTTGCCATCTAGCAGCGACAGCCATTAAACCTTGTATTTTTGAACTGTAGAAGATCCCCACATTAATATGTATTAGAAGCCATTTTAAAAATTATACAAGATTACAATTTAAATCATCAGAATGTGATATATAATCCGATTTTTGAAAGATTTTTGTTTTTTGCAAAAAACAGATAAGAAGTTTGGTGGCAGATACTGGAAAAATGATAATAAGAGTTAGTTTACCACCACTTCTTCACTTTTTGCAATTCTTGGAACAGAGATCATCCTAGGCTGATTCCGCTTTACTGCATCATGACCATCATATATCTTCAAGCTCTGCTTACCTAAAATAAAAAATAAATAAATATACCATATTGTCCAAAGGACACAATACCATAACTAACATATATGGGGCCGAATATAAAAAATACCTTTGTATGTACCTCAGTTGTTCAATCTTTGTACACGGCAATATTATATACCCTGTACCTTCAACTATATATACAGCATAGCATTTTCCAAAACATCCTCTTCTAGAAGGCTTTATTCTAGGGAAGGATAAAACCGACCTGGATGTGCCATACAGAGCTACACTTGTCAAGCTCATCTCATTTGGCTCTTCTACAATTAGACCTCCTCAGTTTTGTCTAGAGTCAGCTGGAGGCAACTTATGTCTGTGTCTCAAGACTTTTTTTTATGGCCTTTAGGGGCCAAGTTAGGTATTAACCGTTTCTCTTTTTTCTTATCAGATGGATCATTTAAATGATGACAGAGAGTAATTGTGCACTCTGCTTCACCTACATAGTGGTGGTGAGTATAAGCCAGACTGCCCTGGTTAACCCACAGTAAGCACAGGTTTTTTAGAGGTTCAAACAGTGGCGACTTACACTTCTCGCAACTGACACCATTATCACTTGCGAACTCCACTCCTGAGAAGGCTGTAGCTTTGTCTTAGCAGGGGGCAAGTTTGCAGGGGTTCATTGTCCTGGTTTGCAGCTGTAAAGAATCTAATGGTCACCTCCCAGTCCTTGACACACTGAGCACTAGCCTGAATAAGACAGACCTACCAGCGGAGGATGTACAGTTGGCCAAAGCAATCAAAAGAACCCGGTAAAGTATGTGCTGCTATGTCTACCATCCTGGGAACAACAGACCTTCCAGCTGAGATTTCACAATTGGGAGCATTCTGAAGGTGTCCTGGCTATCAATAGGTTATTCTGACTGCCTTCCAGAGTTAGACAGACCTACCAACTAGGGTTGTACAGCAGGGTGAATCCCATAGAGGACCCTGCAGGGGTTATTCAAAACCACCCTTTCTGAGAGAGTCAAACCCTCCAAATAAGACCTCATAGTCACACAGATTTCACAGGTGATCCTACATCTTTGGCACTATGTGGACCACCTCTCACAGCAGGTAAGGCAATGCATTGCAAAAGTGATATACATAGCACTCTACCTCTGTCCTGGGAGAGTTACACCCGCTGGGTGTTTTGTCTATTGATTTCACCACATGTTTAGCCATCTATAAGCACTCCAATCAGCTTACTCAAGCAGAGACTTCTTTAAGGAAGAAGTTTGCATGGGCAAATAAGAAAGCTCAAGTGGTACCTTATGATGCTCTGGCTACTTTCCACTGTTGATCAGACCTAGATTGCTCAGATTATCAGGCGCACTCCCTTCAATACAACATGACCGAGCAAGTGAATCTGAATGTGCTCAGATTGATTCTGAACTTTAAACCAGTGTCTTCACTAATTTTTAGGTCAGATCGCACAGGCGAGCTAAATGGCATCGAAGCAGACCAGGCGGTACTCTTTACGCTGATCTTAGCTGGTTCAACTAAGCAAGGTCCCTATAAAGGTGTATTGCAATGGTAGATAAGTCAATACTCTGATCTCCTCCCCTAATGAGTCAGTCCATTGGATTCTGACTCCTCAGTTGAAGGTAGCATGTAACCAGCTCTAAAGGTACCTTTACACGCCGCTACAAGAGGATGGATACAACCTGCTACAGGCTACGATTGTAGCTTGCGTCATCAATATAGCCCATAGTAGCGGCGTGTGAAGACGGTAGGAGGCAACCGGCAACAGATACATCTGTTTCTGAGCACTGCTCTGAAACAGGTGGCTACAAAGCCGATTGCAGCGAGCTGTATCGGCGTGTAAAGAAGGAACAGAAGGGTTGTTTCTACACCATGCTATGTAGCTGGGGCGAGACCCAGGCTCCGGGTTAACGCGCCCCCTTCAGCGATCATTGGAGGAAGCTCCTGCACGACGATTGGTAGTCACTGCATAGGGAGGCATATTTAAGGAGCTGACCAGTCACACTACACAATTGCTCGAGCGTCATGTATTAAACAGCCTCCTGCGATGCCTGCCCAATCATCATGTTATTGCTTTGTCCTATCAGCGTACGGACGTCTCGTACTCCACAATTGTGGCACGCCTATGTGCTGTCCCTGCTGCACCAGGTCCGCCCATATTAGCTTGTTGTAGCGGTGTGTAAATGAGGTAAGGTAAGCTACAGATGGCTACTTGAGACACGCGGCGATGTATCTAGCTGTAGATGTAACGTAGCGTAGCGCACCTTGTGTCGGCGTGTAAAGGTGGTGCGTTTCCCGTTTGTAACCGTTTGGCCGTGCTCGTGCACGTGAAGTAGCGGGTTGTATCCATCCTCTTGTAGCGGCGTGTAAAGGTACCTTAAGGGATCCTTACACTTCCCAGGGTAAATGTCTTTTTGGAGAGGAGTCAGCCTGAGATTGTCAGTTTGTCTTGTTGCATAGCCATTGTTTTATTTTTTCTCATCAGATAATCACCACAAGCAAGGTCATTGGCAGGTTTTCATTTGTTTATTTGCATGTTATTTAGTAAATTGAAATAACACAAAATAGAATATGAAATTGAGAAATAAAAAAAAGAAAACCTGTGTATTTATACTGCATTGTTCTACTTAATTTTACATGCAGTACATATACTGTATTTTTTGGGTATTATAAAACGCACTTTTATTCCTCCAAATTTTGGGGGAAAGTAGGGGGTGCGTCTTATAATCAGAATGTATGGAAAATATACTGCAAGGGAGGGTGAGGGCTCTGGAGTGTGTCCAGGGGCTGGGGCGGGTTGGTGCAGGCTGCAGCGGGAGGTCACGTGCTCCCGCTCATTAGCATCATATAATATAAACTGCATCCCGCTGTCCATCCCATCCCTCGGTGCTGAAACTGTGCCGAGGTGATGGGACTGGGCAAGCAGCGCATATTACATGTGCCTGCAACACCCTCATGGTGGCACATGGCCCCTCTGTGCTGGATATGGTCCCCCCCCCATACTAAAAAAAAACAAAAACAAAAAAAAAAAACAAGTCCATCACCTCGGCACGGTTTCAGCACTGAGGACGTGTGCCAGCACAGGGGAGGTGTTCGCGCCAGCCCTGGGGGGTGTGCGCGCCAGCCCTGGGGGGGCGTGCGCCCCCAGCACTGGGGGGCATGTGCGCATTTCAAAGGAAAAACACTTTAAACAAGGGCCTGCAATGAGATGACTGATTAGTCATTGAGGTAGGCCTCTGCTGTCTCCTCCCTGCTTGGATCTGTATGACCGACAAAATGGAGTAAAACCCAGCTCACCACCATGTGGGAGCTCAAGGGAAATTACTTATAGCAATAAAAAAGGGGTACCCTGGCACACCAAATAGGTAATGGTTATTTTAAGAAAATGGAGCATTTTAGTTCTTAGGTGAAGAACCATGTTTTTTTTTTATTATCATCACACACGCAGACTCTTGTCCGACATTTCAGCTTGTTAGGCCTTTATCAAGGATCTAGTCTGGTGTAGACAAGGGGTACTGGGGCAGCAAACATGGGTTTCAAAGCAAAACAAAGAGCAGCAGCAGTATTTTCAGTAGTGGGAGAGAACCAGAAGTAAGGAATAAGTCTACAGCACTCAAAGGGAGGACTTGGGCTTAGTACTCTCACAAGGTGTAAGAAAAAGCAGTCAGCAGACTGTATAGGGTCTGAAAGAGGGAACCACTTAGAATAGGAATATGTGCACTGACAAAAGTATGTGATTAAGCACAGGAGCGGAGCTCCTGGTGAACAAGGAAGCCAGTGGAGGCTGGTGTCAGTGCTCTGGTATAGTGCACCTCTTTCAGGCCCTATACAGTCTGCTGACTGCTTTTTTTTACACCTCATGAGAGTACTAAGCACAAGTCCTCCTTTTGAGTGCTGCAGACTTATTCATCACTTCTGGTTCTCTCCCACTACTGGATGACAGCAGCAGCTCCCTTAAAGGGATCCTGTCACCTCCAGAACGCCTCCTAAGCTAGCAAAACATGTCCCTGCAGCATCTTATCACTAATATCACACTCCTTTTGTCTCCTAAAAGCATCCTGTGAAAGTGCATAAAAACGTTTTAATACTTACTCATTAGTGATTATAATTAGCAAGGGCTATATTCTTTAGTCACCAGGGCGGGCTGTTTTGCAGGCTCCAGGATCCACCCTCTCTCTGTCTGTGTGCTCTGCTTGTGCAGGCATTACCCTCCCCCCCTCAATCACTCACAGAATGCAAATCATTAGCCCTGCCTTCAGCTCCACATCACAGCAGTACAGACAGAGAGAGGGTGGATCCTCGAGGCTGCAAAACCACATGCCCTGGTGACTAAAGAATATAGTCCCTGCTAATTATAATCACTAATGAGTATTAAAACGTTTTTATGCACTTTCACAGAATGCTTTAAGGAGACAAAAGAAGTGTGAGATTAGTGATAATATGCTGCAGGGACATGTTTTCCTAGCTTAGGAGGCATTCTGGAGGTGACAGGATCCATTTAATGTATTTTTGTAATATATCATTTTAATCATATCCTAACGAATTACCCTTTCTTTCTACAAGTCACATTACCATTTTTTTCTACCTTTCATGATGGGAAACATGATCTTCCCCAGCCTGAGCCTACCATTAAATTACATCTTAAGTGATGTCACAAGTAAGCGGAGGCTGTAGTGCTCTTTTTGAGCTGTTTGAAACATCCATGTATTTTAACAACTGCACTTCACACTCCTGGTATATATGACATCACTTTATGAAAGTACTAAGCTCATAAAATAAATTAATTTCTGTACACAAATCAGATTATACATAATGAGGGAAAACAGAATGCTTCTGACAATGATAAAGAATATGTGCACAGGGAAATGTCACAACTTCTAAGAAAATGTCTGTGCAATCTGCACATTACTTCCTTTTAGTGATAAATAACGAGAGAAAAAAAAAAAGAAAAGAAGTAAAACTGTGAAAGTAATGAGTGCTGAGATCCAGGCTAGAATTCAAAAATATTTTAAATGTCTCAATGTGGATGTCAAAAGGACCAATATCCTAGTCTACAATTGTCTGTGAGTGTGTGCTGCTATATATACATATACACAACTAGAAAAAATTCTCTGCAGCACTCAGTTACTACCAATGATGTACAAATGCTAACAAGCTATATATATTTGAGAAAAAAATTGAACTAAAAAATGCACCCTCATTGACTACAGGTGGTCTAGGGTCGTGATGGTGTTCGCCCACTGAGAAGTGGGGGGGTGGACAAGGAGGACAGGGATGTTAGCTTTAGGACTCATCAGACCTGAAGTCACTTTGTCGCAGTTGATGAGCAAGCAGACATTGGCCAATGTGTGTACCAAGAACTTCAGTAATAAAAAAAAAGATTTTTGAGTTTTTTTTTAAAAAAACGTAAGTTTTTTTATTTTTTTTCTCAAAAAGTACTGTAATATTTACCCTCATACACAGCATAATAGTATTGAGGATTATTGGAGACTTTGTGAGATTCACAACTCTGAATCGTGAAGGTCGTATTTCCTTTCCTTAGATCAATATTGATTGATTATTTTAGAATCTCTACTTCCTTCAAGGGCAAATATTGCCAGTCTGCTAATAACTTTACATCTGAGAAAATGGATTAAATCTGCCAAACGTCTCTTGTCTTTGGTTGCCTAAATTTTTGAAATAAGGTGTTAATAAAGGATCCATAAAACCGTATTCCAGGAATATCTGCGTACCACTGCATTACTTGTTCAAGATATTCCTTGAGCAAATTTGGTAAGGAGCATTTGTAGCTGCCTGAAACACCAATCTGAGAGATTTGTTCAGCCACCTAATTAAACAGAAATCAGGTGGTTAACCTCCAATACGGCATGGGGCCTACACAAGGACAAAGCTGCAGTGTTTAATATTTAGCATGTAGGCAGACAACAGGGACTCAATAGATAAAGCTGCTGCATTTCTAATGAGCACTTAGCACCTATTAATAATTGATGTAAGAAGCCTTGCTTCTCCACTGCACATTTGTACTATAAAAAAAATAACGTTGGAACCTGTATAAAAAAATTATTTTAAGCCAAAGTACATTTAAATAGTCCAGAATGAAAGTAAAAGTATACAGAGCTGAATCAGAATAGGTCAGATAGAAGTGGGAAAGCGACAAACCACAACCTCCCATATCTACCTAATCCATGTCAAAGCCTGAAAGCCAGTGACAGTGTGGAAGTGATCTATAGATCAGTTATATGGAATGTACCAGTATTTTCCTTACAGCTAAAATTAGAAACAATTCCTTGCAAGAACATTTACTATGCTAAAAGGATTTCCGGACACACACAACACACACAAAGGATGTGGAGGGTTCTAGGAAACTACTCCAAGGTCTTCTACACATCTCAGCTGGAGCCTTTCCGGTGCCTAACCATTTCTAAATTAGTTTCCTTCCACTTTTTATGTACATTTATAGGCACGGGTCAATTATGATTGTTACTAGGTTTTTGTTTAGACGGTTTACATCTTCGTTTTATTGGAGCTATAGGAAATCCTGTTCTACTTCTTATGTTATGTTAGACAAGACCTGTTATGAACTCTGTAACATAAGGCCAGACAGGATACTTAAAGAATATTCATAAATCTAACAATCATAACTTTTTATCTCTTTGCATGTGTATAAAAAAAGGGACGTTTTCCAAAATCTGGACTTCGTGTTTTGCTTTTTTAACATTGCTACCAAGAAACAAGTATCAATACATTGGGATATTTATTGTAAATATATAGATATTGCCACAGACCCAAGGAAGTGGACACTCCAGAAAATTGCATAACTGATTTTATATATATTTCATGTCTTTTGTAAAAGACAACTGCAGACTTCTGTGAAAAACATGAAATGACTTATACAGTTACAGAGACTGTCAAAATTACAAAAGATAAGCACTAGGGATGGGCGAACCCAAACTGTAAATTTTGGGGTCTGTACTGAACAACTAGTGTTCAGACAAACTTTCCTGAAAAGTCTGTGTTACTGTTCAGGTTCGGCTGGGGGAACTTAAAAACAAGCAACACAGTGATTAAACTGCAGCATACTTTCAGCGCTTGTACGTCCGGGCTGCTCATTAACTTCCTGATTATTCACTGCCCTCTGCCTCCAACAACTAATCACAGATGCTCACTCTCTCTGACAGCACCTGTGATTGGTTGTTGCGTTTGTGGGACACAATCGTGAGGTGGAATGTAATTTATTAGATATTTTAAACTTTTTTAACAAATAAACTGAAAAGTGAGGCATGTAATATTATTTGGCCCCCTTGAGTTAATACTTTTTAGCGCCACCTTTAGCTGTGATTACAGCTGCAAGTCGCTTGGGATATGTCTCTATCAGTTTTGCACATCGAGAGACTGAAATTCTTGCCCATTCTTCCTTGCAAAACAGCTGGAGCTAAGTGAGGTTGGATGGAGAGCTTTTGTGAACAGCAGTTTTCAGCTCTTTTCACAGATTCTCGATTGGATTCAGGTCTGGACCTTGACTTGGCCATTCTAACACCTGGATACATTTATTTTTGAACCATTCCATTGTAGATTTTGCTTTATGTTTGGGATCATTGTCTTGTTGGAAGATAAATCTCTGTCCCAATCTCGGGTCTTTTGCAGACTCCAACAGGTTTTCTTCCAGAATGTCCTGTATTTGGCTCCATCCATCTTCCCATCAATTTTAACCATCTTCCCTGTTCCTGCTGAAGAAAAGCAGGCCCAAACCATGATGCTGCCACCACCATGTTTGAAAGTGGGGATGGTGTTTTGAGGGTGATGAGCTGTGTTGCTTTTATGCCAAACATATCGTTTTGCATTGTGGTCAAAAAGTTTGATTTTGGTTTCATCTGACCAGAGCACCTTATTCCACATGTTTGGTGTGTCTCCCAGGTGGGTTGTGGCAAACTTTAAACAAGACTTTTTATGGATATCCTTGAGCAATGGCTTTCTTCTTGCCACTCTTCCATAAAGGCCAGATTGTGCAGTGTATTGACTGTTTGTTGTCCTATGGACAGACTCTCCCACCTCAGCTGTAGATCTCTGCAGTTCATCCAGAGTGATCATGGGCCTTTTGGCTGCATCTTTGATCAGTTGTCTCCTTGTTCAAGATTAAAGTTTAGAAGGACGGCCGGGTCTTGGTAGATTTGCAGTGGTCTGATACTCCTTCCATTTCAATATTATCGCTTGCACAGTGCTCCCTGAGATGTTTAAAATTTTGGAAATCGTTTTGTATCCAAATCTGGCTTTAAATTTCACCACAACAGTATCTTGGACCTGCCTGGTGTGTTCCTTGGTCTTCATGATGCTCTCTGCACTTGAAACAGAACCCTGACACTATCACAGTCCAGGTGCATTTATACAGAGACTTGATTACACACAGGTGGATTCTATTTATCATTACCAGCCATTTAGGACAACATTGGATCATTCAGAGATCCTCATTGAACTTCTGGAGTGAGTTTGCTGCACTGAAAGTAAAGGGGCTGAATAATATTGCACGCCCCACTTTTCAGTTTTTTATTTGTTAAAAAAGTTTAAAATATCCAATAAATGTCATTCTACTTCATGATTGTGTCCCACTTGTTGTTGATTCTTCACAAAAAAAATTAGAAATTATATCTTTATGTTTGAAGCCTGAAATGTGGCAAAAGGTTGAAAAGTTCAAGGGGGCCAAATAGTTTCACAAGGCACTGTGTATCAGGTTAACTAAGGACATATGTGATTGTAGCACTATTAAATAATACATACCGGTACTTGAATCCGTAGACGTAGGAGTTTCCTTTATTGATCCTTGTGTTGCAGCGTCTGTTTCATTGTCATCATCTGCCAATATAAGAATATATATTTCTATGCTATTTTGCAAACCCCTAAATTAAAATCGCTTCTCAAAAAGCAGTGTGTGGGCCAATCCATCTGGTGATTTACTATGTATGTTATGAATACAAGATAAGATTTATAGGGAGTTTACAACTAGATGTTGATTTAAAAAGAAAGTGATGTATGTCATTAATTTAAAGGGAACCTCAAAGCAGCATTGTGTAGACAAGACACTTAAGCCAACCATACATATTACATGGCTATCGACCAAATGATGCTTGGATCAGCAGATCGAAATCAGACATGGCTGATAATCATCTCTCCTAACAATCAGTGGGCCCTCATCTCCATCAACTTTAAACTGTTTGCTGAACCCATCGATATCAGTGGGTTTGGCACAGAGCCCACAGGGGAGTAATAAAAAGAACCCCAAGTCGACATAGTTCCTGCACTTATACTAATTTGCTGCACTGTTTTCCCCAATGTTTGATAACACTTTTCTCTGCAATCATACATGCAATCATTGAAGTAAAAGTATGATTGCAGTCAGTTTCCCAGTGCCTGTAAGGCACTGGCTTCACTTTATAGCCCTAAAACCTGCAGGTCGGCTCCCTTTAAGGAAAAAATAATTGAGGGTAAATCCGCTTGGATTTTCCACAGTTGCAAAAATGATTGCATTTCCTTTACACAATGAATTCTGCAAAGTGTTATCATTGTGGGAAATCTTCAGTAAATGGTGAAATTCACACAATAAGTCTGCATGCAAGGGATTTCATATCTGCTGTTCTTGTCACTTTACTGTAATACTGGGGATTTTCTCTGCGGGATGTGGATAGGACTTTGGAAAATCTCATCCACTAAGAAGTGGGTATTGTAATACACAGATTTTCCATTTGGCTATCCCCCCAAAAATATGCTGCATATATCTCCCATGTGGACATTCTAAAAATAGAGGTTCAGCTGGAACCCAAAGAATACTATAGGCAGCATAATTAGCCTAAATGTTGATGTACAGGTTCTAAGTGCCCACTGTGCGTTTGTTCTGCGCTTCTCCAGCAAAAACGCAGTACCCATAGCTTTAACATTACAATCATTGTGATTTTCCAAAAGTTGCCCACATGGGTGCTGAGTTTTTATTGCAGAAATTTCCTGTGTTTTATAATGTCCCTGCAAATAACATGCCCAATTTTGGTCTGCGTTTCCCCCATAGGCTCCATTCTAATCCCCCCCCCAAAAAAAAACAAACAGATGGGTATTCCCACAGACCGTGTGGCACATTTTACTGCGATTTCCAAAACAAAAATGCTACAATACTCGCCCTTTTCGGTGATCCCATGGCAATCCCCGTGATTCTTCCTCCGTGCAGCGGCAGCAGCTGTGTTTATGCATCTTCCAGAGCCTTTGCACCAGGTGACTCAACCTGTCACATGGTGCATACACTTGGAAGATAGACAAACACAGCTGCTGCCGCTGCACGAAGGAAGAATCACCGAAGATCGACAAGGGCTCAATGGCGAGTGTGAGAAAGTGTCTGTGTGGGTGTCTGTCTTTGTATGTCCCCTTAGTTGTGCTGAGTTTGTATGTGTACAAACGCAAAAGGTTGGTGCTGCTTTTGTTTATAGAGAGTTGCGTTTGTGTAGATGACAAAGGCAGCACAAAAAAAATAAGCACAGTGGGCACATAGCCTTACATTCAATTATGTATACAAGACAAATCTTGACATGAGATTTATGAACTCTCATAGTGTATGCTGATATTTTAAAACGCAATAGCTTTTCTGTGAAAAAAAACTGCAGCAAAAAAGAATTAAAAATGCTGCAAAAAATGCTGCATGTAAACATACATGAAGGCATTATTGTAAGGTAAAATTATGTTTTCAATATATTAAGTCTGATTTTTTGTTAAAATGTCTAAGACATAGACAAAATAATTATCAATATATTACTAGAAACAGCCGGCCAGTAAAGTTTAGAAGAGCAATACAAACCATGTTCAGCGTGGAGGCTCTCCGATATTCTAAAGCAGTGCATTTTGCTAAAGTTACGTGACTGTAAAACAATACAGTTTGGTGGAAGCACCATATTTCGGAGTCTTCCAAATGTACATTCATGGTTCAGTATCACATAACAAGCTGCATGTGCCTAAAAAGAAAGTAAAAATAAAATTAAGAAATACTACAAATATTTGTTAAAAAGTATATTCAATAAGCTCTAAGTCCATCACTGGGGCTCAGCGACCTGATATAATCACACTCTATTCCCAACAGGCTGCAACGGTACAAATACCAAGTACCAGTCATCATGTGCCAAGATGTAACGAGATTGCCAAGCAAATATAAGAAAGGAAAGAGGAAATCCAAGATGGTCTCAGCGGTGGAGTAACAGAGGGTGAGCAACGCTATTATTTTTTACCTAGAGCAAGCCTATAGCAATAGTAAACTTAATTCTAGAAAAATACATTAAAGCATCACTCTAGTGTTTTCTTTTCAATTTCCCTTCTGGTGCAGTGCTTTAATTGTAAGTGACCTGCCCCCTGTGTTATAGTCTCCTGTCGCCATCTTCATTATTTTCCAGCAACTCTATGGTCAGTTTCCAGGGATTTGTGACCAGTGTTTCATGAACCGCGCTGGAGGTCACAACTCAATACAGCTCTGCGAGAGCCTGGTTCCAGCTCTTATAGACTTACATTGAGCGCTTGTGACACATAACTCCTGACATCCAGGTCAGAAAAAATTACAGGCACGAGATGGGCTGCGGGACCAGAACAGCACAGAAAACCATTGAAACCAATGGAAGGTGAGTATATGACAAGGCATTTACATTTAAATCACCACTTCAGCGCTAAATAAAAAACCTGCTGGAATAGGACTCTGCTTTTTTGCTTTTGTGATGTTTTTCTTTTAGATTCACATTTTTACACTTTCATTTTTATCCTCCTTGATAGAAGAGCTGTATATTTTTCTGGTGACAAAGCTGCATAAAGACTAAAGACACCAATCTTCATCAATTTCTTGTGTAGTATGGAAAAACGGGAACAATTTTTCCAAGTGGGTGGGTTGGTGAACAAACTACAATTCTGCCATTGTTTTGGGGTTTTCTTTTTAGACTTACAGGCTATGTGCCCACTGTGCATATGTGCTGCATTAATTTGCTGCGTTTCTGCAGCAAAAACACAGCACCCACAGCTTTAACATCAAAGTCTAAGTGATTTACAAAAAGCTGTGCCTCATGCGTTTGTGAATGCTGCATTTTGCTGCAGAAATCATCCGTACACCAATAGAAGCGTGTTTATCGTCCTTCCAGGACCTGTGCCATGTGATTGGTCATGTGACTAAGGCTGTCACATGGCGTGCAGACTTCTGAACAATGGATAATACACACAGCTTCTGTCGACACAGAGGAAGACATCACCGGGGATCACCGTGGGATCACGGACCGGGGATCACCGTGGGATCACCGTGGAGGGTGAGTATTGCAGCATTTTTGCTGTGGAAATTGCAGGAAAAAAAAGCTTCACAAATGGACTGTGGGAGTACCAGTCCTTTTGAGATACTTTTTTGGGTGGGTTATAATGAGGAAAATTCAGGCAAAATTGGGCATGTCCATTGAAAGGGACATTAAGTAGTGCATGCGATTTTCATAGCAAAAATGCGGCACCCACAAACGCACATGTGGGCTCTCCTGGGTGGGGTGAAAAAGTGTGTCTGTGTCTGTCCCCTTATTTGTGCTGCGTTTGTATGTACACAAACCCAATACATTTGTGCTGCTTTTCTTTTACACAGCTGCGTTTGGGCAGCTGACAAAAGCTGCACAAAAAAATACGTCCAGTGGACACATAGCCTCAATCTGCAGTAAAAGTGACCTGGAATTAGGACTCTGCAGGTCGGTACAATTTCACCAAAACCAAATTTATAATAGAATAATCAGAACCTTGTAATAACATTCCTGAGACTTATAACTTTTTCTATCCATCATGCTTTGTGGGAGCTTTTTTACATGAGCTGAACTATTTTAACCATTCCAAATGAGTCTATTTAAAAGAAAAAAACTTACCGTATATCTTTTTGAAGGAAAGAAAAGGAAATAATTTGAACACTTATATTATATGTTGATTTTTTTTTTACTTTTTTTTTCTCGTTCCCCTGGGATGACCAAACACAGTATTGCAGTATAATGTGAAACTGCGTCTTGTGAAGCTCACTCTGATCAAAATGGTTACGAACACATTTGGGTGGTGGGAGTTCAGATAGGAGCCAGTGCACGAATGTATCATCAATGGCGTCATATCTATTGTTGTCAGCATTTAATTTGGTAAAACTGCACCCATCAAAGCGCAGTCTTGTGGCCGCAGCTAGAGGCAGAAGCTAGTTATGCAAGACAGCTGGGATCTTTCAAGTAGGCCATATAATCTGAGGACTACACAACATAGGGCAAGAAAGCCTTATACCAGAGATGTGTCCCATACTGGATGGCTTGGTGTAGTTTTCATAGAATCCTTTTTTCTCTGATACAGATGTAGCAGAGCTAAGGCTACGTTCACACATTTGCGTATTTTGCTGCACTTTTTTGCGCGCGCTTTTTGCCGCGTTTTTCGGCCGCGCAAAAAAGCGCAGCAAAATACGCAGGGGCTTTCACACACTGCGCTTTCTTTCCCCCAGAAAGCGCAGTGATGTCACAGAGGGGAGGAAGAATCCTGCTTCCTCCTCCCCTCTGTGACATGTGTGACCGCCCCATTAGACTTCACAGTGTTAATACACACTGTGAAATCTAAATTAAACAAAAGCAAGTGCGTGAAAAATAAAAAAGAATCAATACTTCACCTCTCCGACGCCTTCTCCCGGTGTCTGGTGCCTTCTGCCGCTCTCCGGTGTCCGATTCTAAGTGAGATGTCTTCTCACAGGACCTGTGGTGATGTCAGAGGGGGGCGTTCCCGGGGCGGTCCCATCGCTGATTGGCTGCTCGCGGTCATGTGGTATCACATGACCGCGAGTGCCCGGGAACGCCCCCCTCTGACGTCACCACAGGTCTTGTCAGAAGAGATCTTACTTAGAATCGGACACCGGAGAGCGGCAGAAGGCACCAGACACCGGCAGAAGGCGTCGGAGAGGTGAAGTATTCATTCTTTTTTATTTTTCACACACTTGCTTTTGTTTAATTTAGACTTCACAGTGTGTATTAATACACTGTGAAGTCTAATGGGGCGGCCACAGCTGTCACAGAGGGGAGGAGGAAGCTGGATTCTTCCTCCCCTCTGGGAAAATACGCAGAAGTAGCTGCGTAAACAATTGACATATCAATTGTTTACGGAGCTGCGTTTTCTCCCGGAAAACGTAGTGCGTATTTTTACGCAATGTCTGCACTGCAAAGTGAATTTCCCATTCACTTTGCAGGCAGACAAAAGGCACATTGCGTATTTTGAAAAGCGCGCGTAAAAAAACGCGGCAAAATACGCAATGTGTGAACGCAGTCTTAAACTTCTGCTCTATATAACCCCACCCACACCCTTAACTAGCAACTTCCTGTGTAGACTGTGCATGTTGAGCAAGCTGACAATCAGTGGGGGCAGGCTTACACAGGTTAGTTGTTCTGCTCGATGTGTGTGAAGTAGTAAGGTAACTATATTCTCCTGCTGATAAAATAAATGATTGTACTGAAACTATAACACACTGCTTGTTAAGTGACACATACCTGGCTCTTGTGCTACAGTGCCTTGTGAAAGTATTACTAAGATGGCCGCCGATGCTGATGGACGAGTGCAGGGAGGCTCCAGGCACTTGGGCATCATCCAGCGTATCCAAGCCAGCCTGTCCTCCCTTACACACTCATCCCCACCGCTGTCACCCCCAAGCACCCTACCATCCACCTGGGCCACTCTTTCCCACTGTGCGGCCAGTAGCTACGCCCCGCGGACCCTCCATCCCAGCCTGCGGCCCTGACCTCGCCAGCGCCTTGGTGCCTATAGCGGCACTGAGCCCCTCCACTCACCCGGAGGACCCTCACCCCCACTCCATCAAGATCTCCTCCAGCGGTGCCCTGTGGCCGCCAGGTATCGCAGCTGGAACCAGAGGCTGCACGATCCCAGCGCCACCCTGCTGACTGCTCCCCCGGTCCTGGCTCCCCCTGCAGCTGCCATCCACAGCCTCTCCTGGGACTCACAGCGGGTCCGCCCGATCCCAGCACCACCCCGCTGACGCCTCCCCCGGTCTTGGTTACCCCTGCAGCGGTGATCCCGCGGCCGCCATCCACAGCTGCTCCTGGGACTCACGGAGGGTCCGGCAGGTAAGAAGCCCAGCACCGCTCTCTGTAATTGTCTCCTCCGGCCCCGCTGTTGCCGTCGGGTACCACGAGCAGGACCTGCAACTGCGGCTCCCCTACTCTGTACTGCCTCCACTGCCTCGGCAGTCATCCAGAGCCGCTCCAGAGACTCTTGGCAGGTCCAACTGCCAAGCAGCCCCCAGTATCACTCCCTGAGACTGTCTCCTGTGGCCCCACTCCCGCCGCCGGGTGCCATGTACGGGGTCTGCAACCGCGGCTCCCCAACATCGTCCTGCTTCCCCTATAACGGTGGTCCCGTGGCTGTTGCCCAGAGCCGCCCCTGGGTCTCCCGGCAGGTCAAACATGCAATCGGCCCCAGCACTATTCCGCTCTCTTCAGTGGCCCCGTTGTCGCAGCCAGGTGCCACGTGTGGGGCCCGTGACCGCACGAGTCTGGCACTGGCTCCATCCCGCCAGCTGCCCCCCCAACTCCACTCCAGTTACTCCTACTGCCCAGCAGCAGCGCACCCGCGGCTGTCACTGATAGCTGCTCCTGCATCCTCAGACAGGTCCACCAGATGGGAGGGTGGCCTCCCTCTACACCGCTCCTCCGGATCGTCCTCTACCACGGCCCCGCTTCAACCACCGGGCACCAGGAATGATTCTGAGGCCGCACGAGCCTGGCACCGGCTCTATTCCACCAATGGCCCTCCCAACACCGCTCCACTAAGTCCTCCCTTCACGCTGCATTGCATCCCTGGCTGCACCTTATCCCAGACCACATCTCATCCACGGCTGCATCTCATCCATGGTTCCATCTCGTCTCTGGCTCAGTCACGTCTCTGGCTGCACCTCATCCACGGCTGCATCCCATTCCCGGCTGCATCTCATCCCCGGCTGCATCTCATCCCCGGCTGCATCTCATCCCCGGCTGCATCTCATCCCTAGTATTGTATCTACACCTGCTCTCAGACTGCACCGCATCATCCTGCTTCACCTCATCCCACGTGCTTCCCATTTTTTTGGACTCTGTATGCCTCCATTTGCCATTGAACCATAGCTGAATCGCATCACCCTACTGCATCTCATAGCTTCATCGCATCACCCTACTGCATCCCATCCCCATGTACTGTGCACCTGCTTGATTTTGCAAGACTCCTCCGCATTGGACATCTCTCTACATCCGTCCTCTGGCTGCATCACTCCACCACGTGCCTTGCGATGCATTCATCCACTTTACATACCCTTCCTGCTACACCTGTCCCTGTCGCTCCTGACCCCTGCCTCAACCTCATCCCCATTCCTGCTGCACCTGTCCCCCTGTCCCCTGCCTTCATCATAACCTCCGGCTGCACCTCCTCTCAGTTGCTGCTCCTCCACACTGCAGCTGTTACCCCCCGCTACCCCTCCTCCCCAATTGCATCTCACCCCCTGCCCCACCTCTCATTCCTACTGCATCCTATATCCCTAACCAATGTTTCCCCTTCTCTTCACACTCACTCCTATCCTACTCCACTTCCTGCTATTCCCCCCTATCCCTCCTCCTGACAACACATTAACACTCTCCCCCTCCATCCTACCTAGCCATCTCACCCACACCTCTGAACTTTTCCTCCACACCCAAGCCTTTGCCCCCAAACATGCTCGCCCCCACGCAAGCTCTCCTGCCCCCACCTCCTACTTGCTGGTGACATCTCCCCTAATCCTGGTCTCACCACCACATCCCCACAGTCACCCCCAGCCCACGCCCACTCCACACTACTAACACCCGAAACCCCTGCAACCTTACACCCATTCCCCAAGCCGCCTCTCCCCCAATCCCCCTATCTGGCACACTCTGGAACGCCCGCTCGGTATTCAATAAATGCTCATTCATCCACGACTTCTTCATTTCCAAAAAACTCTTTCCTTGGCATCACCGAAACATGGCTCACCCCTTCTGACACAACCTCCCCCGCCGCCTTCTACGGTGGACTCGCCCTCTCCCACACCCCCTGCCCCAGCAACACCTGCGGCGGAGGTGTTGGCCTACTCCTGGCCAACAGCTGCTTCTTCACCCCAATTACACCCCCCCCCCCCCCTTTGCCTCTCTCCCCTCCTTCGAAGCGCGCTCCGTGCGCATCTTCTCCCCCTGCAACCTCTACCTGGCTGTCGTCTACCGCCTCCCAGGATCCTCCTCCACCTTCTTCGACCACTTCACAACCTGGCTTCTCCACCTCCTCTCCTCCGACATCCCCACTATCATCATGGGCAACTTCAACATCCCCATTGACACCCCCCACACCGCTGCCTCTAGACTCCTTTCTCTAACCTCCTCACTCGGCCTCTCCCAATGGTCCTCCTCTGCCACAAACCAAGAAGTCACACACACACTGGACCTAGTCTTCACCCGCCTCTGTTCCCTCATCGACCTCGTAAACTCACCCCTCCTCCTATCCAATCATAACCTGCTGACCTTCTCTTCCCTCCCCCCCCCTACCACGCTCCCCCCTCTCCGGAATCTCCCTCACCCCCAAAGAAACCTCAAACTCATTGACTTCCACTCACTCTCAGAGTCCCTCCACCCTCTCTCTGACTTGGCTTCCTCCCAAGACGCTGACTCAGCCATCACCCTCTACAACATCACTCTCACCACAGCCTTCGACCAGGCCGCCATCCTCTCAGACAACAAAACCCGCGCACACAGACAACCCTGGCTCACCGCACACAATAAAATACTTCGACGAACGTCTAGGGCGGCTGAGCGGAGATGGACGAAATCCCACTCCTCAGAACACCTTGCCTTGTACAAACAGTCCCTCACCGACTTCAAGACTGCACTGACCTCCGCAAAACAAGCCTACTGCTCGTCTCTCATAACAACCCTCTTCCACAATCCCAAACAACTATTCATAACTTTTAATGCTTTACTCCGTCCTCTCCCGTGCCCCCTCCCTCTCGCCAAAGACTTCGCCATCTATTTGAAACAGGAGATCGACAAAATCAGGGAAACCTTTGATCCACAATCCCCTCCCCCCTCCCCCTCTATCACCCAACCCCCCTCGCCCAAAAGTAGCTTCTCCTCCATGACAGAAGAGCGCCTCTCCTCCCTTCTAGCACGATCACACCTCACCACTTGTGCCCTGGACCCTCTCCCCTCAGACCTCATTCTTAACCTCACCACAGTCCTCATCCCTGCCCTAAACATCTCTTCAACATATCACTTAATACCGGCATCTTCTCCTCATCCTTCAAACATGCCCTAATCACACCCATCCTCAAAAAACCCTCCCTTGACCTCACAGCAGTCTCCAACTATCGCCCCATCTCTCTCATCCCCTTTGCCTCAAAATTGCTTGAGCAACAAGTTTATTCCGAACTGTCCTCCTATCTCTCCTCCGGCTCCCTCTTCGACCACCTACAATCCGGCTTCCGACCCCACCATTCCACCGAAACAGCCCTAAGCAAAGTCACCAACAACCTACTGACTGCCAAGAGCAAGCGATACTACTCCATCCTCCTCCGTCTCGACCTTTCTGCTACCTTCGACACAGTCGACGACTCCCTCCTACTTCAAATTGTAGAATCTCTTGGCATCACTGACCTAGCCCTCTCCTGGATCTCCTCTTACCTAACTGACCGGACCTTCAGCGTCACCCATTCAGACACCTCCTCCTCGCCCTACCCCCTAACTGTTGGAGTTCCTCAAGGTTCGGTCCTGGGACCACTACTCTTCTCCATCTACACACTCGGTCTAGGCCAACTCATCGAGTCCCACAGCCTTCAATACCACCTCTGACACCCATCCTACCTGTCCGGTCCCGATATCATCTCCCTCCTATCCAAAATTCCGCAATGCCTGTATGCCATTTCATCCTTTTTCTCCGCTCGCTTCCTCCAGCTCAACATGGACAAAACAGAGTTCATCGTCTTCCACCCCCAGTCACTCATCCCCCCTACCCGACCTATCCGACCTATCCATCACGGTCAATGACAAAACACTCTCACCCGTCTCCCACGCCAAGTGCCTCGGGGTAATCCTCGACTCTTCCCTTTGCTTCACGCCCCACATCCAATCCCTCGCCACCGCCTGCCGAATCCAGCTCAAAAACATTACTCGAATCAGCTCCTTCCTTGACCATGACACTGCCAAAACATTTGTCCATGCCCTCATCATCTCCCGCCTCAACTACTGTAACCTCCTGCTCACTGGCTTCCCCGTAACCCCCCTCGCACCTCTCCGAACCATCCTCAATTCTGCCGCCTGACTCATCCACCTGAGACCTAATCCGCTGCACCATCTCACCCCCACCTCTCCCCCTCCTACTGTCTCCCACCCATCCCCTATAGACTGTGAGCCCTCGAGGACAGGATCTCTGCCCTACTGTACCTGTACAATTGAATTGTCATTATTTATATTTTCTTGTTCTCGTCTGCTCACACACATATAAAACACCATGGAACCAATGGCGCTATATAAATATATAATTATAATAATAATAATAATAATTTGGCCCCCTTGAACTTTTCAAAATTTTGCTATATTTCAGGCTTCAAACAAAGATATCAAATCTAATTTTATTTTGTTAAGAATCAACAACAAGTGGGAAACAATTGTGAAGTGGAACGAAATTTATTGGATATTTTAAACTTTTTTAACAAATAAAAAACTGAAAACTGGAGCATGCAATATTATTTGGCCCCCTTGAGTTAATACTTTGTAGCGCCCACGTTTTGCTGCGATTACAGCTGCAAGTCGCTTGGGGTATGTCTCTATCAGTTTTGCACATCGAAAGACTGAAATTCTTGCCCATTATTCCTTGCAAAACAGCTCGAGCTCAGTGAGGTTGGATGGAGAGTGTTTGTAAACAGCAGTTTTCAGCACTTTCCACAGATTCTCGATTGGATTCAGGTCTGGACTTTGACTTGGCCAATCTAAAACCTGGATAGGTTTATTTTTTAAACATTCCATTGTAGATTTTGCTTTATGTTTGGGATCATTGTCTTGTTGGAAGATAAATATCTGTTCCAGTCTCAGGTCTTTTGCAGACTCCAGCAGGTTTTCTGCCAGAATGGTCCTGTATTTGGCTCCGTCCATCTTCCCATCAATTTTAACCACCTTCCCTGTCCCTGCTGAAGAGAAGCAAGCCCAAACCATGATGCTGCCACCACCATGTTTGACAGCAGGGATGGTGTTGCTTTTACGCCAAAAATATCGTTTTGCATTGTGGCCAAAAAGTTCGATTTTGGTTTCATCTGACCAGAGCACCTTATTCCACATGTTTGATGTGTCTCTCAGGTGGCATGTGGCAAACTTCAAACTGACATTTTATGGACATCTTTGAGAAATGGCTTTCTTCTTACCACTCTTCCATAAAGGCCAGATTTATGCAGTGTACGACTGATTGTTGTCTTATGGACAGACTCTCTCACCTCAGCAGTAGATCTCTGCAGTTCATCCAGAGTGATCATGGGACTTTTGGCTGCATCTCTTGATCAGTCTTCTTTTTGTTGGAGATGAAAGTTTAGAGGGGCGGCCGGGTCTTAGTAGATTTGCAGTGGTCTGACACTCCTTCCATTTCAATATGATCGCTTGCAAAGTGCTCCTCGAGAAGTTTAAAACTTGGGAAATCTTTTTGGATTCAAATTCACCACAACAGTATCTCGGACCTGCCTGGTGTTTTCCTTGGTCTTCATGATGCTATCTGCACTTGAAACAGAACCCTGAGACTATCACAGAGCAGGTGCATTTATATGGAGACTTGATTACACCCAGGTGGATTCTATTTATCATTACCAGTCATTTAGGACAACATTAGGTCATTCAGAGATCCTCACTGAACTTTTGGGGTGAGTTTCCTGCCGAATAATATGGGGCCGAATAATATTGCACGCCCCACTTTTCAGTTTTTTATTTGTTAAAAAAGTTTAAAATATGCATTAAATTCCGTTCCATTTCACGATTGTGTCCCACTTGTTGATTCTTCACCAAAAAATTAGAATTAATATCTTTATGTTTGAAGCCTGAAATGTGGCAAAAGGTTAAAAAGTTCAAGGGGGCCAAATAATTTCACAAGGCACTGTATATATTATGCAGCTCTTGGTTTCAATAGCAATTAAACAGGCTGACAAATTCCCTTTAAGTGGTACTGACCAGTAGTGGACAGCCTCTTTTAAAAAGATCAAGAAGTCCAGCTGTACAGGCATGAGGGATTCACACATAATGGCTAAGAGATGAGGGTATCGTATGTACAAGACAAACAGTCTTTATAATATCCACAGAAACAGGCATAAAGCAGGTACAAACAAGAACATCCATACCTGAATGCCACACCATTCACATCTCATGCCCGAGAGAACTTCAGAGGAACCACACGTTTTTTTGCAGACTTCACAACGAGCGCTTGATGATAAATTTCCCTCTCGCCAGTGATGATGATGTGTGTCCTACAAACAGAGAAAAAAATCTTGATTCAAGGAAAGCTAATTAATGAATAGCACAAGAAGACATTATCATTTATTTTTCAGATGAAAAATGGGATATAGTCATATGAATAAGGCTTAATTTTGGGTTTGGTTTTGATTGTGAGGGGGGAGGCAATCTTAGAACAGTTGAGCGAGGGTTGGGAATGTTATAAAATATGAAAATAACTATTACCGTATATACTCGTGTATAAGCCAACTTTTTCAGCCCAAAAATTGGGCTGAAAAGTCCCCCTCGGCTTATACGCGAGTATATACATGTGTGTGACGGGGACGGGGGCTCTGACTGGGGGCAGGAGGAGGCAGGAGGGGGCTACAGTGACACCGCGCGGTCACGTGGGCCCGGCTCATTAATATGCACGCATCCCCCTGTCCATCCCCGGCAAGGGGATGCAGTGCATATTGCCCCACACAGCCCCTGGCGGCCCCCGGCAGTGGTATACAGCCCCCCCCGCCTAGTACCGGGCCCCCATGCTGCGGATACAGTAGTTCATACATTACCATCTCTCCCTGCAGCGCGCGGCTCCTCCAGTCCCAGCCGGCATCTTCCTGTAGTGTCATGTGACTGGCGCGTCACATGACACTACAGCAACAAGCCGGGCGGGAGATGGAGGAGCCGCGCGCTGCAGGAGATGGTAATGTATGAACTACTGTATGCTGTGCCGCAGCATGGGGGCCCGGTACTAGGCGGGGGGCTGTATACCACTGCCGGGGGCGCTGTATAAACCCCCGGGGGCCTGCTGTATAAACCCCCGGGGGCCTGCTGTATAAACCCCCGGGGGCCTGCTGTATAAACCCCCGGGGGCCTGCTGTATAAACCCCCGGGGGCCTGCTGTATAAACCCCCGGGGGCCTGCTGTATAAACCCCCGGGGGCCTGCTGTATAAACCCCCGGGGGCCTGCTGATACCCCCGGGGGCCTGCTGTATACCCCTGGGGGCCTGCTGATACCCATGGGGGCCTGCTGTATACCCCTGGGGGCCTGTTGATACCCCCTGGGGGCCTGTTGATACCCCTGGGGCCTGCTGATACCCCTGGGGCCTGCTGATACCCCTGGGGCCTGCTGAATACCCCTGGGGGCCTGCTGATACCCCTGGGGGCCTGCTGTATACCCATGGGGGCCTGCTGTATACCCCTGGGGGCCTGCTGATACCCCTGGGGGCATGCTGATACCCCTGGGGCCTGCTGATACCCCTAGGGCCTGCTGAATACCCCTGGGGGCCTGCTTATACCCCTGGGGGCCTGCTGTATACCCCTGGGGGCCTGCTGATACCCATGGGGCCTGCTGTATACCCATGGGGGTCTGCTGTATACCCCTGGGGCCTGCTGAATACCCCTGGGGGCCTGCTTATACGCCTGGGGGCCTGCTGATACGCCCGGGGGCCTGCTGATACCCCCGGGGGCCTGCTGTATACCCCCGGGGGCCTGCTGTATACCCCTGGGGGCCTGCTGATACCCCTGGGGGCCTGCTGATACCCATGGGGCCTGCTGTATACCCCTGGGGGCCTGTTGATACCCCTGGGGCCTGCTGATACCCCTGGGGCCTGCTGAATACCCCTGGGGGCCTGCTTATACCCCTGGGGGCCTGCTTATATGCCTGGGGGCCTGCTGTATACCACTGGGGGGGCCTGTATACCTTACTGCTGGGGGTTGTATACCTGTGCTGGAGTCCACCCTCGGCTTATACGCGAGTCAATAAGTTTTCCCAGTTTTTGGGGGCAAAAGTAGGGGGGTCGGCTTATACACGGGTCGGCTTATACACGAGTATATACGGTACTTAGAAACTACCATATACTTACTCCCTCGGCACCTGTGGTTCATGATGGTCCTACAGTGATTACATTGTTGAATTGCCTTCTAAAGACAATTACTGGCCTCAGCAATAAAACGCCATACATACAAATATCACTTCTGAAACCAGAGATTGGCTGCAGTGGTCAAATGCATAATGGACAGATATATAGTCATAACTGAAGGACCCATGGAGGAAGCAAACAATAAAAAATGGTTACAACTTATAAACATTCCCTACCCTTGGCCAACTTTTCTAAAGTAAAAAAAAAAACCTTTAAAGAGGACCTGTCACCAAAGCAGGCATGGTGATCTAATTACAGCACTGGATGCAGCATGTCTGCAGCATGCAGGCAAGGGGTCCCCCAGCACTTGAGCAGCCCTGTACCCCGAGATAATACAGTTAGAAAACTTACATGCTACAGCCACTAAGGGGGTGGCTAGGGGCTGCAGCCAAGGGCAGATTCACACCCCCTGCATGTTTAATCTGCTCACTGCTGCCAATCATTCTCTCCCTGTCTGCAGCATTTAAACACAGTTTTCTTTCTCTCCCGTGTAGCCCCGCCCCCTGAGGAGCGGGGCTAAACGGAGAGAAAAAAAACCTCTGTTTAAATGCTGGAGAAGAGGGAGACAATGATTGGCAGCGGTGGGCAGATTACACAGGCAGGGGGTGTGAATCTGCTCTGTCCTTGGCTGCAGCCCCTAGCCACCTCCTTAGTGGCTGTAGCATGTAATGTTTCTAACTGTATTATCTCGGGGTACAGGGCTGCTCAAGTGCTGGGGGACCCCTTGCCTGAATGCTGCAGACATGCTGCATCCAGTGCTGTAATTAGATCACCATGCCTGCTTTGGTGACAGGTCCTCTTTAAATCCCTACAAGGAGCTGTCGGTGTGATCCAATGCTACCAGCCTCCAGCTTAATAATAAAAGTCTTAAAGAGGACCTGTCACCAAACCAGGCATAGTGATCTAATTACAGCATTGGATGCAGCATGTCAGCAGCATGCAGGCAAGGGGTCCCCCAGCACTTGAGCAGCCCTGTACCCCGAGATAATACACTTAGAAAACTTACATGCTGCAGCCATTAAGGAGGTGGCTAGGGGCTGCAGCCAAGGGCAGATTCACACCCCCTGCATGTTTAATCTGCCCACCGCTGCCAATCATTCTCTCCCTCTTCAGCAGCATTTAAACAGAGTTTTTTTTTTTTTCAGAACTTGCCGTTTGGCTCTGCCCCTCAGGGGGCGGGGCTAAACAGACTTTCTGGGAGAGAGGAAAAAAAACCTGTTTAAATGCTGCTGAAGAGGGAGAGAATGATTGGCAGCGGTGGGCAGATTAAACATGCAGGGGGTGTGAATCTGCCCTTGGCTGCAGCCCCTAGCCACCTCCTTAGTGGCTGGAGCGTGTAAGTTTTCTAAGTGTATTATCTCGGGGTACAGGGCTGCTTAAGTGCTGGGGGACCCCTTGTCTGCATGCTGCAGACATGCTGCACCCAGTGCTGTAATTAGATCACCATGCCTGGTTTGGTGACAGGTCCTCTTTAACTTTCTGTGCAGTTTGTGAAATAAATAATGATGTTGGACATTTCTAAAGATGTAATCCAATATTTTTATTGTTTTTTATTCAGCAGTTTATCACATTTTCATGTGATTTTTGCAAAAATGAGTTGCGGCCTAAAATAGGTACTAATATGGCTAAAATCATAGATGTCTGAGTATTGTTAACCATTGTAACTACAAGTAAATTACAAATACCTGAGCTGAGTATCTGTATAAGCATGGTTGCTCACTTGCAATTACATGTCTAATATATTCTTATTGAATCAGGAGTCACTAATGCAGAGAAGATACTATAACCCACCCTGGCATGTTAATTATAAGATGGACACACAGTGGCACTTCTGCGACTATTAAATAACAGCTTCAATTAGTTTACTATTCAGTATGGGTAAATTACCTTTAAATTACCTTATATATTTGATCTTTATGCATGTCAGCAATATTTGGGTGGATATGGTTTATACATAGCGCTCATATTGCATTTTTTTGCTGTGGTTTTCAGAGCACCAAGAGTTTTCATAATTTTTAATAATTTCAGAAAAATCACAACCCAAACACATTTTATAACCACAGCATGCAAATCTACCTTGATTCCCTTATAAAGAAGGTTTAAAATAAAGTGAAATCACTCCATATATATAATATGAGATCATGCAATTTTCTAAAAGTCATTTGCTATACAGTTATTGTTTTCCTGTGTGAAACATATACTCAGTACCGGTTGTGACGTTACATCCAGGATCCAAAACAAAAACACCTCTTGATGGGGGCTGAGCTGCTCCCCACACACACAGAATGCTGGTGGTATCTAGGTAACCATGCAAAATGCCAACAGCGTGTAAATTACAAACCGTTAGCATTTTGCAATCTAGATACACTCACAGATTTTAGGAAGAGCCTGGACAACCCTTTTCAGCTTTCAGTTCAGCCATTACATCTAAGGGTAAATTCACATTCAGCAGATTGATTATGTTGCTGAAATTCTGCAACAGTTTCAATCATCTAAAGTAAATCTCACTTAGGGTGCTTTCACATCAGCGTTTTTCGTAATTCGCGGCAGATGCGGTGAAAAACCGCATCTGCGCGTTTGCCGCATAACGTTCCACTTGCGCGCGGTTGCGGTTTTTTCTATGCAAAGTATAGGGGACTTGCGGCAGATGCGGCAAGTGCGGTTTTGCACTTGCGGCAGGTGCGGCCACGAAAAAACCGCGGCTTACTGCGGTTTTTTCGCGGCCGCACCTGCCGCAAGTGCAAAACCACACTTGCCGCACCTGCCGCAAGTATGCCTATACTTGCATAGAAAAAACGCAACGCGCCGCAAGGGAACGGTTATGCGGCAAACGTGGCAGATGCGGTTTTTCACGCATCTGCCGCGAATTACGAAAACGCTGATGTGAAAGGGCAGTGTGATGAAGGAACAGTCTTTCAGCAGATTTTAGTAAAATCATCTGTTGCAGAGTTTGGTAAAATTATTCCACACAGGAAGAGTGCCATCTGCGTTGTTCAACCAAAACCGATGTCTAGCAGTACCAAATGTAAATGTTCTCTGATCAATACCACTTACATCCAGTTGTCACTTTCAGTTGCATTACACTGTGTGCAGAATTATTAGACAAATTAGTATTTTGATCACATGATACTTTTTATACATGTTGTCCTACTCCAAGCTGTATAGGCTTGAGAGCCAACTACCAATTAAGTAAATCAGGTGATGTGCATCTCTGTAATGAGGAGGGGTGTGGTGTAATGACATCAACACCCTATATAAGGTGTGCTTAATTATTAGGCAAATGCCTTTACTTTGGAAAAATGGGTAAGAAGAGAGATTTGACGGGCTCTGAAAAATCCAAAATTGTGAGATGTCTTGCAGAGGGATGCAGCAGTCTTGAAATTGCCAAACTTTAAAGCGTGATCACCGAACAATCAAGCGTTTCATGGCAAATAGCCAACAGGGTCGCAAGCAGCGTGTTGGGCAAAAAAGGCGCAAAATAACTGCCCATGAATTATGGAAAATCAAGCGTGAAGCTGCCAAGATACCATTTGCCACCAGTTTTGCAATATTTCAGAGCTGCAATGTTACTGGAGTATCAAAAAGCACAAGCTGTGCCATACTCAGGAACATGGCCAAGGTGAGGAAGGCTGAAAAACGACCACCTTTGAACAAGAAACATAAGATAAAACATCAAGACTGGGCCAAGAAATATCTTAAGACTTATTTTTGAAAGGTTTTATGGACTGATGAAATGAGAGTGACTCTTGATGGGCCAGATGAATGGGCCAGAGGTTGGATCAGTAAAGGGCAGAGAGCTCCACTCCAGCTCAGATGCCAGCAAGGTCGAGGTGGGGTACTGGTATGGGCTGGTATAATCAAAGATGAACTTGTGGGACCTTTTCGGGTTGAGGATGGAGTGAAGCTCAACTTCCAGACCTACTGCCAGTTTCTGGACGACAACTTCTTCAAGCAGTGGTACAGGAAAAAGTTGGTATCATTCAAGAAAAACATGATTTTCATGCAGGACAATGCTCATCAGATGCATCCAAATACTCCACAGCGCGGCTGGCAAGTAAAGGTCTAAAAAGAGAAAAAATAATGACATAGCCTCTTTGTTCACCTGATCTGAACCCCATAGAGAACCTGTGGTCCCTCCTAAAATGTAAGATCTACAGGGAGAGAAAACAGTACACCTCTCGGAACAGTGTCTGGGAGGTTGTGGTGGCTGCTGCACGCAATGTTGATCGTAAACAGATCAAGCAACTGACAGAATCTATGGATGGAAGGCTGTTGATTGTCATGATAAAGAAAGGTGGCTATATTGGTCACTCATTTTTTGTGTTGTTTTTGCATGTCAGAAATGTTTATTTCTAAATGTTGTGCAGTTATATTGGTTTACCTGTTGAAAATAAACAAGTGAGATGGGAATATATTAGGTTTTTATTAAGTTGCCTAATAATTCTGCACAGAAATAGTTACCTGCACAAACAGATATCCGTCTAAGATAGCCAAATCTAGAAAAACCCTACTCCAACTTCCAAAAATATAAAGCTTTGACATCTTTTGGGTTGATTGAGAACATAGTTGTTGGTCAATAATATAAATAATCCTCTACAATACAACTTGCCTAATAATTCTGCACACAGTATAAATAAATGACTTGTCGCCACATAAAAAGTGACCAATTTATTCATTATTGTATCCCTGCTGATCTAGAGTATTTTTTTTTCTGTTTCAAAGGAAAAAAACATACTATTACAGATATATGGGCTTTTTTATATAAGAACACCCAATGTATTAATTTTTTATGATATTCCCCAAAAGGGTATGTTTCTGGGTGCTCATTTTTAGGCTGCTCTGCATTATTGTCTTGTAAGCAACAGTACCTTGATAAAGACCATATAATTAGCAAACTGCAAATTTCCTCTTCAGAGAGAAAGAGGGCTTGCATCCTAGTGCCACCTATTGAAAATAGCAATCCTAGAAGTCAAAAAGGACTCTTTAATGAGCCTTGTCATATGATTTAGGATTAAAAAATAAACTAGCACAGTGTTGCCCCTCATCAGTTCAGAGTTCTGATGTGGCTAGGTGGGGGGCTAAGATCTGGGTTACTCCTTGAGCAGATCAGCATATATATTAAATGCTACCTTGTTTCAGAGAAAACAATTTTCTCTCAAATGCTGCAGAGAAACAGCCAAGGACCATTAATTTCGTATGACTAGTCAAGGGTCCCCAACTCCAGTCCTCGAGGCCCACCAACAGTCCAGGTTTTCAGGATTTCCTTAATATTGGACAATTTCTAATTCAATCTCCTGCACAAGTGACGATTTCAACTGTCAAATGCTAAGGAAATCCTGAAAACATGCACTGTTGGTGGGCCTTGAAGACTGAAATTGGAGACCTCTGGACTAGTCAACCTAACAGAGCTAAGCAGGGAGAAGACTCCAAAGAAACTGCCCCTTGAACTACTCAACCAATATGCGTGGTCCCTGGCTGGATGTCAAGTATGTTTTCTCTGAATCGCCGCAGTATTAACGTACCTGGCTGAAAAAATTCGGCCAGTGTCTGATACATGCTGCACATTGTTTGGGCAGCATGAATCTTCAGACAGGTTCCCTTTCAACAAACATGATGTAAAGAGATTGTCTAGAATCTTGCATTTGTGGCATATTGATCTGAATAGGAGCAGAAGAGCAGTACCCAGTTGCACCCACATACAGTGGAGTTACCTGTGCAGCTTCCCTACTCCAGGCTGCTGCCAGCACGATTACTAAATACAGTGGATCGGTGGGAGTGCTGGTTGTTGCACCCCCTGTGATAAGATCCAGATTATCTTTCCAAAGTAAAAATCCCTGAACAACACCTTAAACAAATGTTGATACAGTTTCTAATAATATATATTGCATCTGCATATGTAATTACTGAAAAGCACTCAGATCAAGATGCAACCTGCCAGTGATACTTTGCTTAGACTCCATTATGTGTGTTTACCTGCATTAAAAATCAAAGTTTGGCTTCACAGAAAAATAAACTCAACACATGCACTTCATACTGGGGAGTAAATGTGTATATTTGCAGTTATATACAGTCCCTGACAAAAGTTATGTTGCTTATCCATGTTATGTAAATAAAAGCTTATAACCTGACGTTAAATTAATCCATTGGTTGTATAAATTACTCTTTTGAAAGCTGAAACGCTCCCAAATGTGGTTTAGGTTAAGAAAATAAATTGGCATCAATGCTGAAATATTGATCATTTAATGAACACAGAATGGTCAGATTTTGGCAAGACAAACATTTTGTCGCCCACAGAAAGTAATGTGATATTCAAACAAATAATTAACTTAAAATACAAATATATGTTGCCTAACATTGGTGAATGAAGTTGTGGTGCTATTAGAGTCATATTTCATATTTTGTGTTACTTCCATGAGCTTGAAAGAGTGTATCCATGCTGTTCAACAATGATTCATACAAATTATTAATGAAGTCATCAGGAATAGCAAAGAATGCAGTCTTGCATGCCTCCCAGAGTTCATCTAGATTCTTTGGTTTTGTCTTCCAAGCTTCCTCTTTCATCCTACCCCAAACATGCTCAATGATGTTCATATCTGGTGACTGGGCTGGCCAGTCCTTAAAGTGATCCTAAACCCAGAAACTGACCCCCCCTTATCTTTAGACCTGTCCCTGCACCCCCTCTTACCATTTCTAGCCATCCCTTTTGCATAAAAAAATCGCTTTTGTAAAGTAAGAGAAAGGATTAATAGTTTGACCTGTGTGAGTTCTACCGTTCTGTTGGAAGCGAATAGGAGGCGCCTGTCTGCTGCTGCTAATAATTATTCAACCCTTTCTGCTTGCTGCCTTTGTGATTGTGGCCGCGTCATGAAAGGGGGCGTGGCTCCGGCCTCACGCGATTTAGCCCAGCCCGTTCATGACGCGGCCACACACTCACAAAGGCAGCAAGCAGAGAAGGCCATGAATAATTATCGGCGCAGCAGCAGACAGCGCTTCCTATCTCGGCTCAACAGAAACGGAGACTCACACAGGGTTTAACTATTATATACTTTTCTCTTACTTTACAAAAGCGATTTTAATGCAAAGGATGCTAGAAATGGTAAGATGGGTGCAGGACAGGTCTAAGATGGGGGTCATTTTGGTTTAGGATCACTTTAAGCACTGATCTTTTTTGCCTGGAGGACCAACATTGTTGTAAGATGGATGTACGAGATGGAGAACCATCCTGCTGCAAATTTGACCCTTTTATGATTTGGAATGTAGAGGTAGCAATACTTCTGATATTTAGGCATGCTTTGCCTTCCACTTGCAAATGTTTCACACACCCCATACTGAATGTAATCCGACATGATCTTTCACACCAATTTGGATCCATACGCTCCAGTAGATTCTGCAGTATTTGCGACAGCTGTGGTTTAATTCTACTGAAGATTCTCTGGAATCCACTTCTCCTTTTCCAGCGTCCATCTGTTTTAGCAGTGTGGACTTTCAAATCACACGGTTTTTACTTGCTTTTGTTTGTGCTGGCTTCTGGGCACAGATTGACATGGAGGCCATTTCGGACAAATTCTACAACTTTCTAGTTAACACAGGATTGAGGTGACCAGGCCTGTTTAGCTTGATGCATTGAAAGGGCTTGCTTTGGGTTTTCTAACCAACAAATGTTCCTCCTGAGCGTGTTTGGGGTCGCGGGACTGGCTTGTCAACATCTCCAGCTCTCAACTTTTTTAATTCTTTGTACTTGCCCTGAGCCATTAAAGTGCCAGCCACCTTTGCAGTGGATCTGTCTTCAGCCTCTTATATCAAGGCTTAGGTGCAGGGTGGATTTTTGGCATGTTGTTTAGACCTCAAGTTGCAGTCAAGTGAAGGTCTGGGTGCTGATTTCTTCTATACACACCCACTAATTAACATCATTTTGGAGCACAGTAGGATGTAAAATAGGATTGGGTGCATTATTGACCAGGCGACAAACTTTGTCTTGCTAAATTGATCTTTTGTGTTTTAAAATTTATCATATTTCAGCATTGATGCATTTTTCTTACCTAAACCACATTTTGGATGGTTTCAGCTTTCAAAAGAGTAATTAGAGAACCAATGGATGAATTTAACGTCAGGTTATAAGCTTTTATTTACATAACACGGAGAAGCGACAAAGTTTGTCAGAGACTGTACAGTAGGTGCAAGGTTTGGCAGCAAAATTTCCCCAAACAGATTGTGACATCTATTTTGTACTGGAAATAATATTGAGTGGGGGGGGGGGGGGGGCCAGAAATAGTAGTGGCTAGTGGCACTATTAAAAAAAGGATCACTAGTACATGCAACAATAACATACACAAAAACTTGAAAACACGACATCAGCAAACCAAATGTGTATTAGGAGGCAGCTTGATGTACTTACATGGTCATGTTGGCCATCATGGTGACACTGTCGACAGTCACCGCAAGTAAACAAAGAGCAGTCTGTGTGCACGTAAAGTTCGCAAACTAAAAGAAAAAAAAAACAAGAAGAGGGAAAAAATGTATATAACAAGTTTAGCAGTCTCTAAACATTTCTTTAGAGTTAGGAAATCATTGTTGTTCTTCACTACTGCTAATATCTTTACAGTCAGTATCTCCTTAAAGCAGATATATCACGCCAGATTTCACATCAACGCATTTCTTCAGCTTAAGGAGGATGCTGTACTTTTGAAAAACTTGGCGATAATGTCTATACAGTCTTTTTTTGAAAGGTTTAAAAATGAATCCTCGATACCTAAAGCCTTATGTCAAATCTTTTATTTTGAAAAACTAACCATTTGTTAAGCTACACTTATTGCCCTGTCATTCCCTCAGTAGGCCTTTATTTTGTTCTTTAAATTTCATGTAGTTCTGTTTAACACTTCCAACATGTACAGGACAGTCTGGGGCAACAAGTTATCACCAACGTTTCAGCATGGGCTGGTACGACCGTCTCATTTACGGAGAGTTCACCACATCATGTGCTCAGTGTTCTCTTCATCTCATCTGCTCACCGAATCCACATCCTTACTACTAGTATGTGATGCCTCACTTTGTAGGAGCAGTGTGCACCAAAGGGAAAGCATTGCTTCTGAATATGGAGAATATGGCAATGTCATTTAGACTGGCATGTCCAGTGAAGTTCAAGAGGAAAGAGGGCTACCTGTTAGTCTCATGATCACCGTCTAGCGACTAGTATTATAAGAAAGTGATTATGGGCAATATGATCTGTGCCACTATGTCATCACAGGTATACTGTAGCTGGGAACTATAGGGGTGGATCACTCACTAGTGAGTGGCAGCCCAAACGGAGGTAGTTCATCTCTGTACTGCGAGATTAGTCCTTTTGTTACAGCAGAGAGTCAGGCTGGTTGTGCACATACTGAATACATGTGGACTCCCGAGCTCTTTCAGTACCTCTGGAATAAGAGGACTCCTGTATTGGAGCTACAACCATCTCTCAACAGAAGGGTGGATCAAAGACCATCCATATAGCGATTGCCATAATGGGGTGCATCAAATTGAAACTTTGCTTCCTCCTTAATGCTTCTGCTAAAACCCTACCAAAGGGTAAGTCCAGCCTTTTTTTTTTCTTTTAGTAAAGTTGCTATAAAAAAAATAGTAATCCTGCAGTTCTTCCACAGGCAATTAGGGTTTTGCTGATTGGGTTCCATATTTCATCTGTCTCCTCATCCCAAGGAAACAGAAACCTTCTTTAGACTGGAAAGTTTAAGTATTTTTGTAATTTTCTCCTTTTTATTTTGTAACTGCTTTGCATATTTGTGTGATATTTTATCTGTATGCTTCATACGTATTATTTAAGAACTGTAATTATTCAATTAAAGCTTAAACTTTTAATAAAGTGGGTACAGAAAGTATTCAGACCCCTTAACTTTTTCACTCTTTTTATTGCAGCCATTTGGTAAATTCAAAAAAGTTCTTTTTTTTCCTCATGAATCTAAACTCTGCACCTCATCTTGACTGAAAAAAAACAGGAAAATGTAGATATTTGTGCAAATTTATTAAAAAAGAAAAAGTGAAATATCACATAGTCATAAGTATTCAGACCATTTGCTCAGTATTGAGTAGAAGCACACTTTTGAGCTACTACAGCCATGAGTCTTCTTGGGAATGATGCAACAAGCTTTTCACACCTGGATTTGGGGATGCTTTGCCATTCTTCCTTGCAGATCCTCTCCAGTTCCATCAGGTTGGGATGGTGAATGTTGGTGGACAGCCATTTTTAGGTCTCTCCAGAGATGCTCAATTGGGTTTAGGTCAGAGCTCTAGCTGGGCCAGTCAACAATGGTCACAGAGTTGTTCTGAAGCTACTCCCTTTGTTATATTAGCTGTATGCTTAGGGTCATTGTCTTGTTGGAAGGTGAAACTTCAGCCAAGTCTGAGGTCCAGAGCACTCTCGAAGAGGTTTTCATCCAGCATCTCTCTGTACATGGCCCCATTCATGTTTCCTTCAATTGTAACCAGTTGTCCTGTCGCTGCAGATGAAAAACACCACCATAGCATGATGCTGCCACCACGTTTCAATGTTGGGATTGTGTTGGGCAGGTGATGTGCAATGCCTGGTTTCCCCCACACATACCTCTTAGAATTTTCACCAAAAAGTTCTATCTTTGTCTCATGAAACCAGAGAATCTTTTTTCTCATAATCTGGGAGTCCTTCATGTGTTTTTTTGCCAACTCTATGTGGGCTTTCATATGTCTTGCACTGAGGAGAGGCTTCCATTGGGCCACTCTGCCATAAAAGGCCCAACTGGTGGAGGGCTGCAGTGATGGTTGACTTTCTGAAACTTTCTGCCATCTCCCTACTGCATATCTAGAGCTCAGCCACAGTGATCTTGGGGTTCTTCTTTACCTCTCTCACCAAGGCTCTTCTCTCACAATTGCTCAGTTTGGCTAAACGCCATTTTTGAAGACTTCTGGGGGTCCCAAACTTCTGCCATTTAAGATTATGGAGGCAACTGTGCTCTTAGGAACCGTGAGTACTGCAGAAATTCTTTTGTAACTTTGGCCAGATCTGAGCATTGCCACAATTCTGTCTCTGAGCTCCTAGGGCAGTTCCTTTCGCCTCATGATTCTCATTTGGTCTGACATGCACTGTGAACTGTGAGGTCTTATAGAGACAGGTGTGTGCCTTTCCAAATCAAGTCCCATCAGTTTAATTAATCACAACTGGACTCCAATGAACAAATAGAACCATCTCAAGGAGGATCACAAGGAAATGGACAGCATGTGACTTAAATATAAGTGTCTGAGAAAAGGGTCTGAATACTTAATACTTCAGTTATTTTTCAATACATTTTCACAAATATCTACACTTCTGTTTTCTACAGTCAAGATGGGGTGCATAATGTACATTAATAAGAAAAAAATAACTTCTAAATTTACCAATTGACTGCAATGACACAAGGAGTGAAAATTTTAAAGGGGTCTGAATATTTTCCATACCCAGTAAGTTTGATCCTTCTATGCTCTAAAAAATTCACAGCCTTTCAGTGTGTGTGACCTTTTTGATTGTCAGACAGTAGAATATTTGGGTGACTCATCAACTCTTGTGTTTGATGAGTGGTGGTACCATGTTGTGTAACTGGGGCGTGATTTATGCATAGGTTTCTGGATCAAGTGTGTGGAGATGAATTAACCCTTGCAGGCGCACCCCACATCATGTGCTGAGAAATATGTATGTGATAGGAATTTATAGCCACTTGATCTACCAGAGTGCACTACAGTGTAGCAATGCTATCCCACTCTGCCTTATATTCAGAAATAATGCTCGACTTTCATAGCTACAGCTGGAAAGTGCTTACTGAGTACACGCCAAAGCAATATGACACTGCACTCCATTCTGTCCATACTAACTTACATATAGGATTGATTCAGTCAGGACTGAGGATTTGTTACTATGTCAGCAACTTGGATATGAGGACACAGAGAATCATTAGTACAAAGGAATCTATAAAACAGGATGATACCGATGTTAATGGACATCAATCTGCTAATAGTAACAGGCAAGCAAATATGAGGAAATCTAAGAAGATATTTCGTATTGGACACGCTGGCAAAAAAAGTTTCAGTGTCCTCTTCTTTTTATTTTAATCTAATATATAATGCTGTGTGTGTGTGTCTCTGCTAAATGGATCCCCACCTTCCCATTTACTATTAGGGCTGTGGAATCGGTAAGCCAAACCACTGTGTCAGACTCCGCAATTTCCCTAACTTCGACTCCACAACTCCCTCATACACGGCTCATGTTTAAAGTGTAACCGCCATTTATATTCACTTGCTCTACATCGCTATTAAATAAAAATGTAAACAAATTTCAAATACACTTTATGAAAGAAATCAGGAAAGAAACGCCTTTTAAAAAAAAAACTTCCACATGAGGTCCTCAGTAGGCTGATTCTGAACCACACACATGCTCGTTGTCAGGCAGCTCCGTCTTCAGAAGGCATGGCCTACTCTATGCTCACAATACAGCTGATAAAACTCTCCAGTTACCTCATGTCGGCACCATGCTGAGCTCAAACAGCTCCTGCGAGATCTTATCTGACTCCTCCATGCACATGGCCTCTGCTGTGTGCTCTGTGATATCACCAAGCAAAGCCATGTGAATGGAGCTGTCGGCATGGGGTAACTTGAGAGACTTATCAGCTGTGTTCTGAGCATTATGTAGGTCATGTTCCCTTGCAGACAAAGTTGCCTGACAATGAGCATATGTGTGGTTCAGAATCAGCCTACGAGGACATCTTGTGGAATTTTTTTAAAAGGTGTTTCCTTCTTGATTTCATTAATAAAAGTATATTTTAAGGTTGTTTATATTCACTTGCTCTACATTACTATTAAATACAAATTTAAACTGTGATCACACTAAGTGATACATGTATGGTAGTACAATGTGAACATCATGCTTTAATCATTATTATGATACAATCAAGCTATTTGGAGAGAACATAATAATTAATATAATATTCAGCACATACTATACTGAACTAGCGTACCCAATTTATTATATATTTTAGGAGTCGGAGTCAGCCTATTTTATACCAACTCCACAGCCCTATTTACGATCGCAAACGTTTGCACAGTTACCTCTTTTGACTCAGGGAATGTCATAGACTATGTTTTGAGAGGAAATTGTCACCCCCACGTTACAGTAGTTTGCAAAGAAAAAACACGTACTTACTGTTTGTATGTGTGAGATAATATACTGCCTTGGCTGTTTTGACAGTTAGCCTGAATATTTATCAGGTGGATAGCAACCAATCACAGCTCAGCTTCTAGTTTGCTACAGGTCACTAATAGGGGCTCTGATTGGTTGCTATAGGATACAAAGGACATTCTTAGTATAAAAATACTTATATGTGAGAGAATATGATTTTGGTGGTGACACTTTGCCAATGTTGTTGTGGAGGCTAATGTACAGTAAGTCACATGACCTTAGCTATATACTAGTTGTTTGAGGTTTTAGATACTGTCAATTACAGACAATAGTGCCCTGTAAGAATAGGAATTTGATTGGATGATTGTCATCAGATGCTAAGAGAAAAGCCGTATTATGGCTCAATGATTGATCTGGAGAAAGGGAAGCAAGGCTGACAGACATGAGAACAAGAGCTGCTTCCTCAAGAGCTTCTGAAACCTCTCAGCAGAGAGAAGACCGACCCACCAATATGAGAATCAGAATTGCTTCCACCAGGACACTGGAAAAGGGTTGAAAATTTGAAAGACTGACTTTTGCTACCACTCATACATCAACTATCTGGACAGTCTAATAGTTAATATAGGAAAAATGGATGTGGTCTGCATGTACTGCAATGCCCTGAAGTGGAAAGATGAACAGCCAGCCAGGATTATGCTGTGCAAATGGCAAGAAAAACTTCTTCCTCTCGTGTCACCACCAGATCCCCAGAAGTGTCTGATGATAGACACCACTGTAACATCAAAGCATTTCTTGGACAACAACAGGAAGTACAACTCCTGCTTCCAAATGACATAATTTGGTGCAACACGAGAAATGTTTACCACTGGATTTATGCCCACATTCAAAGTTCAAGGACAGATTTACCACTCAATTAGCTCACTGCTTCCATTATAAGGAAAAGAACCTCAATTTCCTCAACTCTACTTCATGGGAAATGTGGAAGCAGAGGCTCAGAAGAGATGCTCTTTAATTCCAAACACTCGCTTGATTTTGTCACTAACTTGCAGCAGTTCCTTCACGTAAACAATCCATATCTACAAATTTTCAAGACCGCACTTGAATGCATACCAAGTGATGATTACAAAACTGTAATCAGAGCTGACAAAGCACCACAAGGTGAGCATCAGTGGCATTTCAACACCTCCACATTTGATGGGGTAGGTATCTTGATTGTAGGTAATGCGTTTCAAAGCCGTAACACTGTGCTATCCTGGGCAATGCCTGGTACTACAGCTAGTATGCAATAAAATTACTACATTTTTATATGTATATTACAAGGGGAAAAAAACAAGGCTTGTACAGCAGTGAATCAGCAATTCTATAACTTTGTAAATGTACAAAAGTCTTATTTTCTCCAATTTTTATTTCAAAATGTTTATAATAGTGAGATTTAAGGAGTTGGAAACGGCTCTCCCGGAGGTGTAACTAGAGTCTGGTGGGCCCTGGTGCAAAATTCAGACCTGCCCCCGCGCGCGCGCGCACACACACACATTGGTAAGATGTATAGGCTCTTTGTAACATTCTATGTTGAATATAGACTCACAAATTGACTCCTCTTCCCCTTCATTATGTATTAATTTCCCTCTTGCTGCTATAGACTGTGAGCCCTCGTGGACAGGGTCCTCTCCCGTCGCGTATCAGCAAGCATTGACTGCTCATATGTACTGTACCTGTTCTTGTCACCCCCATTTCTTATGTAAAGCGCCATGGAACCAATGGCGCTATATAAATAAATAATAATAATAATATATGGTCATCCTACTGGAATATGGAGCTCATCCTTTTATATACACTCTGTGCAAAATTATTAGGCAAGCTGTATTTTAGAGTATTACCGTATTTTTCGCATTATAAGACGCACTTTTGTTCCCCCACATTTTGGGGGAAAGTGGGGGGTGCGTCTTATAATGCGAAACACTGTTGTGTGGTGGGGAAGGGGGGGGGTTGTGGAGCGGTGTTTGGGGCTGGCAGGAGGCTGTAGGAGGCCAGGAGCGGACTGCAGCAGCGGCCCGTGGTCACGTGGGGCCGCTCATTATCTCCTGTAATATGCACTGCTTCCCGCTGTCAATCACCAGCGGGAGCAGCCCATATTACAGGAGCGGGACCGCAGCCCAGCGGCTGCGGTCCCGTGTGGATAGTCAGTGCTTTCCACGCAATGACAGCGTGGAAAGCACTGACTATCCCTGGGAGGATAAGCATACTCACCGCTCTCCTCACTCCCTGCCGTCCGCGCCATCCCCGATGTCTTTGCCGGCATCCGGGTCCTGTGAGCGTCGCTGCAGAGTGACGTCATCACCTGCGCGATGCTCACAGGACTGGATGCCGGGCACAGCAGAGAGCGGATAGCGCGGACGGCGAGGGAGCGAGGAGAGCGGTGAGTATGATTGTTTATTATTTTAACTGTGCGGCAGCCTTATGGGGGACAGTGCCATCAGAGGGGACAATGCCAGCAAGGGGACAGTGCCAGCAAGGGGACAGTGCCATCAGAGGGGACAGTGCCATCAGAGGGGACAGTGCCATCAGAGGGGACAGTGCCAGCTAGGGGACAGTGCCATCAGAGGGGACAGTGCCAGCAAGGGGACAGTGCCATCAGAGGGGACAGTGCCAGCAAGGGGACAGTGCCATCAGAGGGGACAGTGCCAGCAAGGGGACAGTGCCATCAGAGGGGACAGTGCCATCAGAGGGGACAGTGCCATCAGAGGGGACAGTGCCATCAGAGGGGACAGTACCAGCAGGGGAAACAGTGCCAGCATGGGGGACAGTGCCAGCATGGGGGACAGTGCCAGCATGGGGGACAGTGCCAGCATGGGGGACAGTGCCAGCAGGGGGGGGACAGTGCCAACATTGGGGGGACATTGTGCCAGCATGGTGGGACAGTGTACCACCATCGGGGACTGTGCCAGGATGGGGGGACAGTGTACCAGCATGGGGGACTGTGCCAGGAAGGGGGCACAGTGCCAACATGAAGGCTATGTGTACCAGCATGGAGGATATATATACCAGGATGGAGGACATATATATGGATTGTAAGACGGACACTGGCATTATAAGGCGAACCCCATTTAACATTAAAAATTATTTTTTCCTCTTTTCCTTCATCAAATGTGGGGGTGCGTCTTATAATCCGGTGCGTCTTATAAAGCGAAAAATACGGTATTTTTATTATTGATCAACAACTACAGTACAGAACAAACGTTTGGACCCACCTTCTCATTCAAAGAGTTTTCTTCATTTTCATGACTATGAAAATTGTAGATTCACACTGAAGGAATCAAAACTATGAATTAACACATGTGGAATTATATACTTAACAAAAAAGTGTGAAACAACTGAAAATGTGTCTTATATTCTAGGTTCTTCAAAGTAGCCATCTTTTGCTTTGATTACTGCTTTGCACACTCTTAGCATTCTCTTGATGAGCTTCAAGAGGTAGTCACCGGAAATGGTTTTCACTTCACAGGTGTGCTTTGTCAGGTTTAATAAGTGGGACTTCTGGCCTTATAAATGGGGTTGGGACCATCAGTTCTGTTATGCAGAAGTCTGGTGGATACACAGCTGATAGTCCTACTGAATAGACTGTTAGAATTTGTATTATGGCAAGAAAAAAGCAGCTAAGTAAAGAAAAATGAGTGGCCACCATTACTTTAAAGTGATCCTGAACCCACAAACTGACCCCCCCGCATCTTTAGACCTGTCCCTGCACCCCCTCTTATCATTTCTAGCCATCCCTTTTGCAGAAAAAAATCGATTTTGTAAAGTAGAGGAAGAGTTATATTTACTTCGTCCTGTGTGGGTTCTCTCTTTCTGAGGAAGCCGCAAGTAGGCGTGCCTGTCTGCTGCTCCCTTGTAATTATGCATGCCCCTCTCTGCTTGCTGCCTCGCATAGAGTCTGGCCGCGTCATGAAATGGGGTGGGGCTCCGGCATGACACGATTTAGGCCCGCCCCTTTCATGACGCGGCCAGGCTCTTACCAAGCAGAGAGGGACGTGCATAATTACAAGGGAGCAGCAGACAGGCCCACCTATTTGCGGCTTCCTCAGAAAGAGAGAACTCACACAGGACAAAGTAAATAGAACTTTTTCTCTACTTTACAAAATCGATTTTTTTCTGCAAAAGGGATGGCTAGAAATGATAAGAGGGGGTGCAGGGACAGGTCTAAAGATGCGGGGGGGTCAGTTTGTGGGTTCAGGATCACTTTAAGAAATAAAGGTCAGTCAGTCCGAAAGATTGGGAAAACTTTGAAAGTGTCCCAAGTGCAGTTGCAAAAACCATCGAGCACTACAAAGAAACTGGCTCACATGAGGACCGTCCCACTAAAGGAAGACCAAGAGTCACCTCTGCTGCGGAGGATAAGTTCATCCGAGTCACCAGCCTCAGAAATCGCAGGTTAACAGCAGCTCAGATTAGAGACCAGGTCAATGCCACACAGAGTTCTAGAAGCAGACACATCTCTACAACAACTGTTAATAGACTTTGCGCAGCAGACCTTCATGGAAAAATAGCTGCTAGGAAACCACTGCTAAAAACAGGCAACAAGCAGAAGAGACTTGTTTGCGCTAAAGAACACAAGGAATGGACATTAGACCAGTGGAAATCTGTGCTTTGGTCTGATGAGTCCAAATTTGAGATCTGTGGTTCCAACTACCGTGACTTTGTGTGACGCAGAAAAGGTAAACGGATGGACTCTACATGCCTGGTTTCCACCATGAAGCATGGAGGAGGAGGGGTGATTTTGATTGCGTGCTACGCCAGATGACCTGGCCTCCACAGTCGCCAGACCTGAACCCAATCGAGATGGTTTGGGGTGAGCTGGACCGCAGAGTGAAGGCAAAAGGGCCAACAAGTGCTAAGCATCTCTGGGAACCTCCTTCAAGACTTTGGTGTTACCTCTTGAAGCTCATCAAGAGAATGCCAAAAGTGTGCAAAGCAGTAATCAAAGCAAAAGGTGGCTACTTTGAAGAAACCTAGAATATAAGACATATTTTCAGTTTCACTCTTTTTTGTTAAGTATATAATTCCACATGTGTTAATTCATAGTTTTGATGCCTTCAGTGTGAATCTACAATTTTCATAGTTATGAAAATACAGAAAACTCTTTAAAATGAGAAGGTGTGTCCAAACATTTGGTTTGTACTGTATGTTCTCAATCAACCCAAAAGACTCAAATATCAAAGCTTAATATTTTTGGAAGTTTGAGTGGGTTTTTTTTTTTTTTTAGATTTGGCTATCTTAGGAGGATATCTGTTTGTGCAGGTAACTATTACTGTGCAGAATTATTAGGCAACTTAATAAAAACCTAATATATTCCCATCTCACTTGTTTACTTTCACCAGGTAAACTTATATAACTGCACAAAAATTAGAAAAAAACATTTCTGACGTGCAAAAACAAAACAAAAAATTAGTGACCAATATAGCCACCTTTCTTTATGACACTCAACAGCCTTCCATCTATAGATTCTGTCAGTTGCTTGATCTATTTATGATCAATTTTGCGTGCAGCAGCCACCACAGCCCCATACACTGTTCCGAGAGGTAAACTGTTTACCCTCCTGTAGATCTACATTTTAGGAGGGACCACAGGTTCTTTATGGGGTTCAGATCAGGTGAACAAGGGGGCCATGTCATTATATTTTCTTCTTTTAGACCTTTACTTGCCAGCCACGCTGTGGAGTAGTTGGATGCATGTGATGGAGCGTTGTCCTGCATGAAAATCATGTTTTTCTTGAATGATACTGACTTCTTGCTGTACCACTGCTTGAAGAAGTGGTCTTCCAGAAACTGGCAGTAGGTCCGGGAGTTGAGCTTCACTCCATCCTCAACCCGAAAAGGTCCCACAAGTTCATCTTTGATTATACCAGCCCATACCAGTACCCCACCTCGACCTTGCTGGCATCTGAGCTGGAGTGGAGCTCTCTGCCCTTTACTGATCCAGCCTCTGGCCCATACATCTGGCCCATCAAGAGTCACTCATTTCATTAGTCCATAAAACCTTTGAAAAATGAGTGTTAAGATATTTCTTGGCCCAGTCTTGACTTTTATCCTATATTTCTTGTTCAAAGGTGGTCGTTTTTCAGCCTTCCTCACCTTGGCCATGTCCCCGAGTATGGCACACCTTGTGATTTTTGATACTCCAGTAACGTTGAGCTCTGAAATATGGCAAAACTGGTGGCAAATGGCATCTCGGCAGCTTCACGCTTGATTTTCCTCAATTCATGGGCAGTTATTTTGCGCCCTTTTTTGCCCAACACGCTCCTTGAGACCCTGTTGGCTATTTGCTATGAAGCGCTTGATTGTTCGGTGATCACGCTTCAAAGGTTTGGCAATTTCAAGACTGCTGCATCCCTCTGCAAGACATCTCACCATTTTGGACTTTTCAGAACCCGTCAAATCTCTCTTCTGACCCATTTTGCCTAAGGAAAGGCATTTGCCTAATAATTAAGCACACCTTATATAGGGTGTTGATGTCATTACACCACACCCCTCCTCATTACAGAGATGCACATCACCTGATTTACTTAATTGGTAGTTGGCTCTCAAGCCTATACAGCTTGGAGTAGGACAACATGTATATAAAGTATCATGTGATCAAAAAACTAATTTGCCTAATAATTCTGCACACAGTGTATGTCTACCATTCTGCTATATATGGTCCCTCCTCCTGGGATATGGCCCTTATCATGGAATATATGTCCCCCATCATGGTTTGTATGGTCTTCCTCGCCCCGTCACAATAGCCCTCCTATTATTATAATGCATCCCCACATTCCTCCATATATTACAATATACCCCCATAGTCCTCTATGTATTATAATGCATCCTATAGTCCCCCATTCATAAGGTAGCCCCAATATTCATCCAATTATTATAATGCACCACCATTATCCTACTTATGTTAGCCTCATAGTCTTCCATATAGTATAATACAGCCTCACAGTCCTCTATACAGTATAATGCAGGCTCAGTTCTCCATGTATTGCAGCCTTATATATGCAGCCTCATAGCTCTCCATATAGTGCAGTCTTATATATGCAGCCTCATAGACTCTCTATATGGAGCAGTCTTATATATGCAGCCTCATAGCCTCTCTATATGGTGCAGCCTTATATATGCAGCCTCATAGCCTCTCTATATGATGCAGCCTCATAACTCTACCTATAGTATAATGCACCCTCTACTTCCCCCATAATCCTCCAGCCACCGAGCATTCATGTACAAAAAAAAAAAAATAATAATAATCTGTTCTGACCTCTCCTCATTCCCCCGCTGCTCTGGTCTCCTTATTGAAGAGAAGGCTTAGGAGGCGACACCTGACAGCTGTAAGCTTTCCACACAGTGGAACGCATAATGAAAGAGAAAGTGAGGGGGGGAGCAGCAAAAAGCAGAAGGCTCCCTCCTCTCCCTGACATAAGGGCCCCATAGAGGCATGTGCAGCCGCTCAGTGACATGGATGTGCTTCCTCGGGGATGCACATCCATGTGAAGCGGGCACCTGGCGCTGGGATCTGCGGGAGCAGGGAGCGGCTGGTGACGCGAGCCCCGTCGCAGCCGCGGCTCCTGCGACCGTGAATGTTACACCACTGGGCTCTCCCCACAAAGGGTTCTCTACAATCATTAATTAGATTAGATAGCCGTCTATCAGCTTTGCTTGTATCATAGGTTACTTTAAAGAGTATTTGTCAGCAAGATTTCACCCCCCAAAACTATTTTTATGTACATGTATCTCTTTCAAAGTTCAGCAATACCCTTAAATGACCGTTCTATTGAACAATGAAGCGTGAATTGTTATTTAAATCAAGCTGTCCATCTGAAGCCTCTGTCATTCCAACTCTATTCAGTGCCCATCATGCCCGCCTCCTGCTTGACTTACAGCCGTTATACAGTGAGACTTCAAGCAAAGGAGCTGTTGGTCAAGAAGGAAGCGACCCTGGGCAGTGAATAGAGCTGGAGTGACAGACTTCAGATCTACTACGGTCCTTCAGCCTCATTTACACATCAAATGAAACACGGATTTGTTAGTACTGGAAGAACAGACTGGCCATATAAACGTATTGCTAGACTTGACTTTAACCCCTTCATGAGCCAGCCAATTTTGGCCTTGCTGACCTTGCCAACGCTTCAACGGATCCTAGCGATTTTGAGATTGTTTTTTTTGTGACATATTGAGCTTCATGTTAGTGGTAAATTTAGGTCGATAATTTTTACATTTATTTGTGAAAAAAAGCGAAAATTTGGCAAAAATTTTGAAAAATTAGCAATTTTAAAAAATTGTATTTTTATTCGGTTAAAACAGAGTTATGTGACACAAAATAGTTAATAAATAACATTTCCCACATGTCTGCTTCACATCAGCACAATTTTGGAAAAAAAAAATGCTTTGGTTAGGAAGTTATAAGGGTTCAAAGTATTTCAGCAATTTCTTATTTTTGCAGCAAAATTTACAAAACCATTTTTTTAGTGACCACATCACATTTGGAGTCCCTTTGAGGGGCCTACATGACAGAAAACACCCAAAAGTGACACCATTCCAAAAACTGCACCCAACAAGCTACACAAAACCACTTTCAAGAAGATTATTAACCCTTCAGGTGCTTCCCAAGAACTAAAGCAACGTAGAGGGAAAAAATTGACATCTTAATTTTTCCAACAAAAATGTTCTTTTAGCCTCAATTTTTTCATATAAATATGGGCAACAGGATAAAATTAATCCTAAAATGTGTTGGGTAATTTCTCCCGAGTACAACGATACCTCATATGTGGTCATAAACCAATGTTTTGGCGCACGGCAGGGCTCGGAAGGGAAGGAGCGCAATTTGACTTTTTTAATAGATAACACAGGTCAACAAAAAAAATTTTTTTTTTCTGGTGCCCAAAATATTTTAATGAATTTGGGGTATTTTTGGGGTGCCGATTCTGAATATGCTATCAGTTTTGCCAGATTGGCTCAAGTTTTTGAGATTTTTGGTATCTTATTTATAGCACTTGTTCGTAAATGCGACGCATCATCTCATTAATTTCTTTGGATTAGTACTTGAACTGAGCAGTTCTCAATATAGTTTTGTGTTAATTAGTGTTCTAAAAGTTTGTTCATAGCTTGGTTTTTGGCACTAACTTTATGTTGTTGTCTGTTGTCCAGTGAAAAGCATGAACTCATCAAGAAGAAGTCGTCTTAACGATCCAGACTCATTCTGTTACATTTGTGGTGAATATACACTGACAAAACATAGAAGAAACATAACAGACTTCGTTAAAAAAGTAGCAAAAAACGTCTTTTTTGTTACACATTTTACGAAAAATCTCAAAAACTTGAGCAAATCTGGCAAAACTGATGACATATTCAGAATCAGCACCCCAAAGTTACCCTAAATTCAATGAAATATCTTTGGCACCAAAAATGCTGTTGACCAGTGTAATTAGCTTCAATTGTTAGCGGACACCATGTCGCAATGGAGAGCCCCTGTGTGCCTAAACATTAGAGCTCCGCCACAAGTGACCCCATTTTGGAAACTAAAAACTAGAAAGAGAAGCAAGCGCAGATAGCGTCTTATCTTTTAAACAAACAGCTTAAGAACTGTAATGATCACTGCTCACCTTATCAGGTTGTGTGACACACAACCAGTATGAAAGGCATGAAATGGCGGTGGCTGCTGGACTCACACCTCCACGTGCTATGTGGTCAAAATCCAGTACTTTCCAGGGACAATGTGCTTTCAGTCCGTGCTGCCACAAACGACAAAGAATCAAGATCTCACTCTATACATTTATTGGATCCATCCAACGCGTTTCGGAGCTTGAGATCTTGATTCTGAGTCGTTTGTGGCAGCGCGGACTGACAGCACATTGTCCCTGGAAAGTACTGCATTTTGGAAACTAGACCCTCCAAGGAACTTTTGGAGCTAATTTTCCATTGAAAAAGTCAAATGGCGCTCCTTCCCTTCCAAGCCCTGCCGTACACCCAAACCGTGTTTATGACCACAAATGAGGTATCTGTGTACTCAGGAGAAATTGCCCAAGAAATTTTAGGAACCATTTCATCCATTTTTTGCCTATGTGAAAATGAAAAATTTAAGGCTAAAGGGATGTATTTGTAAAAAAAAACAAAAAAAAAAACAAAAAACAAAAAAAAACGTTTTCATTTTTATGGATCAATTTGTGAAGCACCTGTGGGTTCAAAATGCTCACTATGCATCTAGATACGTACCTTGGGGGGTCTAGTTTCCAAAATTGTGTTACCTGTGGGGGAGCTCCAATGTTTAGGCACACAGGGGCTCTCCATACGCGACATCTCGACTGCTAACAATTGGAGCCAATTTTCCATTCAAATTGTTAGCAGACATCATGTCGCGTATGGAGAGCCCCTGTGTGCCTAAACATTGAAGCTCCCCCACAAGTGACCCCATTTTGGAAACTACTCCCCCCAAGAAACTTATCTGGATGCATAGTGAGCACTTTGAAGCCCCAGATGCTTCACATATTGATTTGTAAAATTGAAAAAGTACCGTATATACTCGTGTATAAGCCGACCCGTGTATAAGCCGACCCCCCTACTTTTGCCCCCAAAATCTGGGAAAAACTATTGGCTCGTGTATAAGCCGAGAGTGGACCCCAGCACAGGTATACAGCTCCCAGCAGTGTGGTATACAGGCCCCCCCGATGGTATACAGGCCTCCCCAGTGGTAGTATACAGCCCCCAGCAGTGTGGTATACAGCAGCCTCCCCAGTGGTATATACAGGCCCCAGCAGTGTTACAGCAGCCTTCCCAGGGTATATACAGCAGCAGCCCCAGGGTATATACAGCAGCAGCCCCAGGGTATATACAGCAGCAGCCCCATGGTATATACAGCAGCAGCCCCAGGGTATATACAGCAGCAGCCCCAGGGTATATACAGCAGCAGCCCCATGGTATATACAGCAGCAGCCCCAGGGTATATACAGCAGCAGCCCCAGGGTATATACAGCAGCAGCCCCATGGTATATACAGCAGCAGCCCCATGGTATATACAGCAGCAGCCCCAGGGTATATACAGCAGCAGCCCCATGGTATATACAGCAGCAGCCCCAGGGTACATACAACAGCAGCCCCACGGTACATACAGCTGCAGCCCCAGGGTACATACAGCAGCAGCCCAGGGTACATACAGCAGCAGCCCCAGGGTATATACAGCAGCAGCCCCAGGGTACATACAGCAGCAGCCCCAGGGTATATACAGCAGCAGCCCCATGGTATATACAGCAGCAGCCCAGGGTATATACAGCAGCAGCCCCATGGTATATACAGCAGCAGCCCCAGGGTATATACAGCAGCAGCCCCATGGTATATACAGCAGCAGCCCCAGGGTATATACAACAGCAGCCCCACGGTACATACAGCTGCAGCCCCAGGGTACATACAGCAGCAGCCCCAGGGTACATACAGCAGCAGCCCCATGGTATATACAGCAGCAGCCCCAGGGTATATACAGCAGCAGCCCCAGGGTACATACAGCAGCAGCCCCAGGGTACATACAGCAGCAGCCCCAGGGTATATACAGCAGCAGCCCCAGGGTACATACAGCAGCAGCCCCAGGGTATATATCCTCCATCTTCATTCACCGGCTTCCGACTTCCTGTGTTCTGCGCCGAATGACGTCATTGTCGGCGCCGACAGGAAGCCGGAAGATGGAGGAGCGCGATGCAGATGGAGGATCGCGATGCAGAGCGGGGACGGCACCGGGACAGTGATAAGTATAATCATCTTCCTTTACAGGTTTACGGACCATGGGGGGGGGCCTGTATACTGATGGGGGGTCTGTATACCTCTGGGGGGGCGCCCGTGTAGTGACTCGCGTATAAGCCGAGGGGGTAACTTTTCAGCCCAATTTTTGGGCTGAAAAACTCGGCTTATACGCGAGTATATACGGTACTTTCTTTTTTTACAAAAAAAAACTTTTTTTATTTTTACGGATCAATTTGTGAAGCTCCTGGTGGGTCAGAGTGCTCACTCTGCATCTAGATAAGTTCCTTGGGGGGGTCTAGTTCCCAAAATGGGGTCACTTGTGGGGGAGCTCCAATGTTTAGACACACAGGATCTCTCCATATGCGACATGGTGTTTGCTAACAATTGGAGCTAATTTTCAATTCAAATTGTTAGCAGACATCATGCCGCATATGGAGAGCCCCTGTCTGCCACCAGCGTTGCCACCAGCACAAGTGCAACTGGAAGAGTTGGGGTATAGCACCAAAAAATGGCGCCTCTAATGAATGTGCTATTTTCTGGGGTGGCTGGGGTTGCAATTTGCAGCATGGCGAGCACACAACGTTTGGGTCCCTCCAAGCTGAGGATTCCACCTCCCTGGCTGCCAAGTTGTACCTGGCTGGCAACCAAAAGTACGGCAAAGCTCCGTTTCATGTGTAAAAATAATTTTAAAGAAAGTTATGTGGGGCTTCGCCATATTTTTAGTCCAGCCAGGTACAACTTGGCAGCTACAGACTGCCACCCACCCCCAGCGGCCTCGTTGTACCTGGCTGGCAACCAACAATACAGTGAAGCCTATTTTTTTATTTAAAGAATTTAAAGAACTAATTTGAGAGAGAAAAAAAATCATGTGGGGCTCCGCCATATTTTTGGTCCAGCCAGGTACAACTTGGCAGCTACAGACTGCCACCCACCCCCAACGGCCTCGTTGTACCTGGCTGGCAACCAACAATACAGTGAAGCCCATTTTTTTATTTAAAGAACTAATTTGAGAAGAAAAAAAAAATGATGTGGGGCTCCGCCATATTTTTGGTCCAGCCAGATACAACTAGGCAGCTGGGGGCTGGAATTCTCAGTATGGAGAGGCCCAAGCGTTCTGAGCCCCCCATGCTGCGAATTGCCGCCTGCAGCTACCCCAGAAAATGGCGTCATTTTCTGGCGCTGTTCCCAGACTTCCAGTTGCCCTGGTGCCGATGGCAGACTGGATAATAAAGGGTTTAATGTCAGCTTTTTTGTTGGCAGCTGGCACTAAGCCCAAAATTCATAATGTCGGGCCTGTGTTAGACCCAACCATTAGGAATCTCTATAAAAAAGTGAAGAAGAAAAAAAAAAAACACCACACAGAGAAAAATCTTTTTATTAGAAAAAAAAAACACAATCAAAATTTGGATTCCATCTTTATTATTATCCGACGTAGTCGAAAACGAAGGTCCCACGACGGTCGATCGCCTCTGCTACATCCAGAGACTGCAGCAAGGGATCAAGTGTCCTCTTATTGCAGTCTCTGGTGTCATAGTGATGGTGCACTGTATGGCAGATCATTGCCATGTTATGGCAATAAATAGTTAATAACTTATATAAGTTTATTGAAGTCATTCAGAAATGTTCCAGCAGCACGTTAATATGAATCCGTGCACTTTCCTCTAGTTATCTCCTCTTCTCACTCATCCTCCCCTCCTCTGGAAATTCTTCTGTCTTAGAATTAGCTGCACAGAAGCTCCTTATCAGAATGTCTCCGGACCGAATGTACTAATCAAGGCTGAATTGGAATACTAACCCACAGAATATAATTGAATGTTTTTTTCAGAATAAAATGTAGATTCAGCATAATATGACCCAGTTGTTGCTCCACTGAGGTGAAGAGGGGGCCGACTCAGTTTGATGTTTTATCTGTTTGGCGACAACCATTCTAGTTCCAGTCTTCAGACTGACTGACTGACCTCAGTGACGCAACCAGTTCCAGTCCTCTGACTAACTGCCTTCCTAACACCACTGACTAGTTTCCATAACATGCACACAGTGTAAGCAAGGTGTGAAGCTTGCTATTTCTGCTGACATGGTTACAGACCAATTTCACCTCTTCCCCCCCCCCCCAAGGTTTAGAGTGTTCAGAATAAATATTAATGCCCAGCTCACTGAAGGTATCCCAGTTGACTCCCCTTTATACAACCCTGCTGACACTGGGGACCTTGAGGGGTGGGCAGCAATAGCCAAGATAGAAGCATAGAGACTTGGGTTTAAGCTACAATATGGGTGTTAATCAGTCAAAGCCTCAGCAAATTAACCCCAAAAGACCTGGTGGCGGAGAGGAAAGGGGAGAAGTATGTGAAGAATATGAAGGTCCTCTTAAAGTTAGTGGGATCCACAACCCATGGAGGACGCTTAGATGAGAAGGGGTGGAAGGAAGTGATAACAAGTAAAAGAGGGCTTTTGAAGGACGCCAAGGTATTGGAAGATGCAGAAGCATGGTATAAGACTGCTCGGGATATAAGGAAGTTATTGTGGATTGAACATCGTGACACAGCTACTGGTGAATACACGTATACTCCACCACCTGACAAGATGACACTGGCAGAAGCTGCCTCTTAGCACAGACCAGACCCTGCTCTGCAGCAGTATCCGGAATATACATGAACAGGGACGGGGATGAAACAGGAGATGGAGAGGAGGAGGCTGCCGAAGAAGAATACCAGATGGCATGGGGACAGGAGAATTTCCCAGTAGGGCCTGGAGCTAGGCCAAAAATTCCACAGTATCTCTCCCCAGCCTTAATGGATCCCCTCTCATCACTAGGAAATCATGGAGGCATGCCTTTAATGAAGACAGAACAGTCACAATTGGGAGCAGCAGGTGGAGACGAGCAGACATCACCGGCTACAGTCTACTGCCCCGGCACAGCACACTCCCCAGGATAGGGGAGGTGGGAGACAGACCTTATCAATGTACAGGGGTACGCAGGCCACAACAAGCAGCTCTATGCATGGCTCAGATCAATCACACCGATTGGCACAGTATGAAGACCCTCCACAGCATGTTTCCTGTCCTAGGCGAGGCAGATATGTCTCCTGGAAGCCTCAGGAAGCTGCCACATTGGTGAACACCTTACCGAACCCTGACAAGCAACCTATGCTCTTTCATCGGAAGATGAGCCAGATTCAGAAGACTCACGCTGCCTCATGGGAAGATCTTATGGGATTGGCTTCTACCTGCGCCACGAGCGCCCGACCTCCAGAGAGTCTGGAAATCTACAAAGAGCCCGTGATCCTAATGTGAAACAAATGGGGTGAAAATACCTGCTGAGCGGAGGATTGAAAATGGGGTGAATGGCCACAGAATGGACATGACTCTGGCTGAACTGCAGGAGATGGCGGCGAGACAACAGCAGCAGATTGAGGCCCAGCAGCTAATGCTGGCTACAAAGGAGCAGCGCTTGAAGTACCTGAAGCAGCAGGACCAGCGTCAGCAGCGAGGCCAGTGAGCAGGAAAAGCCGAAACGTCTGCGGGAGATTGCAGAAAATCAGGAGGCAAAGCTGAAGAAAGTGCGGGCCCTGAAGGGCCACGTGGAGCAGAAGAGGCTCAGCAATGGCAGGCTAGTTGAGGAAATCGAACAGATGAATAACAGGTTCCAACAGAAGCAGAAAGAACTGATGGTGGCCATGACCAAAGTGGAAGAAATGAGTCACCAGCTGGAAATGCTGAAGAACGGACGTATCGAGGGCTATCACGACAACCAGTCTGCTGTCGCTGAACTCGACCGTCTCTACAAAGAGCTTCAGTGGAGGAACAAGCTGAATCAGGAGCAGAATGCCAAACTGCAGCAGCAGCGGGAGAGCCTGATCAAGCGCAACTCCGAGGTGGCCGCCATGGACAAGCGTGTCAACGAGCTGCGGGATCGGCTCTGGAAGAAGAAGGTGGCTCTGCAGAGAAAGGAGAAAGTGTAGAGAAGTTTTACTACTGGCTGAATTAGATGTTCACAGATCTGGGATTTGATCACCATGAGAAGTCCCATAGCCAGATATGGATACAAGCCTTTATCCAAGGTCTTCTTGAACCCATACAGAAGCAGGTCCAGACGACTAGACCTGAATACAGACGATTGGACTGATATTATATTTCAGGTGGCAAGGAGCATAGAAATGAACAGGCCTTCAAAACCTCCCCTGAACTGTAATGTTATGGTGTCGCAGAACCCAGGAAACAGGGGAGGACCAAGAAGTGTAGTCACCTGCTACAATTGTGGGAAGATAGCCACATAAAGAGGAACTGCAGATCTTCTCAACATCGCAGTCAGACAGCTGAGTCCAGAGCACTGTTGCAAGAACAGCTGCCGCAGGATTTCCCTCCACCGCCACCCACCCCCTCCAGCCAGCTTATAGGACATAGGCAAGCCGGATCCACCAACTTACAATATGCTCTGCAAAGCCAACAGACAACCTTGCGGCCCGACTCCTACTGTATGTATGGAGCTAGAAGGAAGATCCATGCCCTTCTTAGTGGATACCGATGCAGCAAGAAGCGTGATAAGCTGAGTCCAGAGCACTGTTGCAAGAACAGCTGCCGCAGGATTTCCCTCCACCGCCACCCACCCCCTCCAGCCAGCTATAGGACATAGGCAAGCCGGATCCACCAACTTACAATATGCTCTGCAAAGCCAACAGACAAGCTTGCGGCCCGACTCCTACTGTATGTATGGAGCTAGAAGGAAGATCCATGCCCTTCTTAGTGGATACCGGTGCAGCAAGAAGCGTGATCAGATTTGCTGACTTACCTGACTCAGACTGCCTCACAGAAGAAACCATCCCTTTGTGTGGGTGTTAATGGAGTCATCAAGTATATCCCTATGACCCGCCCATTGCGTGTCAGCCTGCAACCCACACTGAGCATTTTATCTCGATTGGTTGTGTCCAACACCTGTCCAGTGAACCTACTGGGAACTGACTTACTGATGAAGTTACACGCCAATATCTCCTTTCAGGAAACTGGTACTGTCACACTTACTACGGCTCTGGACCAGGAAGAAGTTTCACGGGTTTTCAGTCTCTTTCACTTTGCTGAGACAATACAACCTACAGATGCAGCCTGGCTTTCACAGATACCAGACATCCTGCGGGCCCAAGGCCCTGAAGACATTGGAAGGCTCCCAGTCCAGCCAGTGGAAGTCAAGCTTAAACCAGGAGCCCGCTTACCCCGTAAGCCCCAGTACCCTCTCTCCATTCGGATGCTATCACACAACAACTGACGCCCTACGTCAAGAATGGAGCAGTCATCCCGACCAAGTCACCATGCAACACCCCACTGTTTCCAGTCAAGAAGAAAACACCAAAGGGACAACCTCCCAAGTTTCACATGGTGCAAGATCTATGGGCAGTGAATGAAGCCACAGTCTTGGATACTCCGATTGTGCCATCCTTGGATCCTGGATGCATTAGTCCACATGCAGCCTCTCTATGACTGCCTGAAAGACATTCCTTTCAGTTTGACGGCTGAAGCCATTGATGGATTCTACATGCTGAAGGATGCCATCATATGCTCCCTGCCCTTGGACTCCCTGACTACAAGAAACCCTTCTGCCTGTTTGTAATGGAGAAGAAAGAACATGCCACTGGAGTCCTAACACAGTTCTATGGGGGAAGACAGAGCCCACTGGGATACTACTCTGCAGGATTGGACCCAGTTGCCCGTGGAGCACCTTCATGCCTGAGAGCTGTCTTTGCTACACACCTACTGCTGGACAAGACTGCTGATGTTATTCTGAGCCAATGCCTGAAGGTGAAGGCACCACATGATATCACTGCCATTCTGGCCCAGTTCCAACCTAAACATCTCTCTGCTGCACGGCACCTACGGCTACAATGTTCCCTTCTACTCCCAGACAACATGACAATCTCCAGGTGTGATGTCCTGAACCCTGCAACTCCCCTCCCTCTTCCAAGGGGGGAATGTGATGTCTCTGACACTTCAGTGGAAGAGGAAGCCGACTTTGAAATGGCTCAGCACAACTGTCTGGCGCTTATGAGAAAAGAAACCTCCGGATTTGACACAGTCACAGACACGCCACTGGAAGACCCAGATATGACTCTCTTTGTGGATGGATCAAGATATGCGGACCAAGAAGGACGGTTTCACACGGGTATGGCGGTGGTCACAGAAGATACTGTGTTGATGGCCAAACCACTACCCGCGTCCATGTCTGCACAGGAAGCAGAATTGATTGCATTGACCGCAGGTTGCAAAATGGCAGCCTAGAAGAAAGCGAACATTTATACAGATTTCCACTATGGATTTGGCATCTGCCATGACTACGGGCCTATCTGGAGGGCAAGAGACTTCATTACAGCCAATGGAACTCCAATACACCACCATACAGCGGTGAAGGAATTGCTGGAGTCCTTGCTGATGCCAGAAAGAGTTGCGGTACTTAAGGTAAAGGCACACACTGGAGGGACCTCCAGAGAAGCCGGGGGGAATGACTTGGCTGACAGGGCAGCTAAGGAAGCAGCAGTAAAGCCACTCATCACAGAACCTTCCAACTTGTATCTCTTGACAGAGTCAGGACAAGAAGACAACTCAGGACAAGAAGACGACTCAGGAAAAGAAGAAGATTCAGACAAGAAGAAGGCGGATGAACAATCCTGGGAGAACATGGTCCTGACCCTGCAGAGGCAAGCATCCAATGAAGAGAAGGAAAAATGGATCCAAGATGGAGCTGTGCAGGATGAGAAGCATCTGATACTACTGAAAGGAAAACCATGCCTCCCACGAGCCCTTTACCCAATGATTGCCAGATGGGCCCATGGTCCCACCCATCAATCAAAAATAAGATGCACAATCTTGTGAGACAGTACTACCACGCACCTGGCTTTTCAACAATGGAAGCAAATTACACCAGAGGATGCCTAGTCTGTGCTCGGTGTAACCCAGGAAAAACAGAGAAAACTCCACAGAAGTGTACACCTAGACCCTTGTACCCCTTCCAACGCATACAGATTGACCACATTCAGATGCCATCCTCAGGAGGATTTGAATATGCACTAGTAGTCGTGGACATATTCTCTGGATGGCCAGAAGCTTTCCCTGTGAAGAACCAATCTGCTAAAGCCACTGCAAAGAAACTCCTCTCAGAGATAGTGTGCAGATATGGGGTCCCAGAAACCATAGAGAGTGACCAAGGGCCAGCATTCACAGCCAATCTGACCAAAGAGATACGGCAGGCCCTGGGGACAGAGTTAGCTCTTCATACTCCGTATCATCCATTATAGTTATCCCAAAAATTCAGGAAGGGTCGAGAGAGGAAATGGGGTATTAAAGGAAAAAAAAATGCTGAAAGCAGCGCAGGAAACGGGTAAGCCGTGGCATGAAAGTCTTCCCCTCGCATTGTTCAGTGTCAGACACACCCCAGCTAGTGCAACTAAGCTAAGTCCCTATGAGATTCTGTTTGGAAGTGCCCCCAGACTGGGTTGTATTTCCCCCAACAGTTAACCCTACAGTATGACAGGTTGACTAAGTTTGTTACAGAATTAACAAAGCATTTGACTAAAATACATACTTGAGTTTTTTCCTCTCTCCCAGATCCTCAAAACTTGGAGGGAACCCATCAGATCCAGTCAGGAGACTGGGTTCTCATCAAAAGATTCAGCAGATGTGTTCTTGAGCCCAGATACGATGGCCCCTTCCAAATCCTGCTAGTCACCTCCACGGCTGTAAAAGTTGAAGGAAGACCTACATGGATCCACGCATTCCACTGCAAGAAGGCACCAGATCCAGAAGCCAAAAATGTTGTTTTGCTCCTTAATCCTGATATACATCAGCAGAGGGGAGCAGGTCACAAGATGGTGGAAGGTCATGTAGGAGAGAATATGGGAGATCATACGGGAGGTCATGTTAGTACCACAGCTACAAGGGTCACATATCAGTTTGACTTCTACACCATAGTAAACAGATGCACACGACACGAGATCTACAACAGCTATGGGTAATATGGGGGATATAGACCAGTCCAGGTAGAAGAACGCAAAGATAAATGGGGTAGAAGGCTGCCAGACCACATGATCCTGACCAAGGGTAGATGGGAGCATAGCCAAAGCCCTAAAAGGACTTACAGGCCTGTCAGAAGAATTAGCTCATAATTCTGGTGTTAAGGATCCATGGGACACTTGGTTTGGGTGGTGGGATGGATGGCAGAGAGCACTTATTAAACTAGGTATAATAATCCTTTGTGTTCTATTCATAAAGTACATTTTCTAAGTACAATACTTAGAAATAGACTAGACATCTATGAGATATTATTCCATTCATCACTATTTGTATCTGCTGAATCATCAACCTTATGATCATCATCATCATCATCTAATTGGGCTGTTTCCTCTTCCCACAGGCTTTATGAACTTCCAGCCATCCACCCAGCTTTGCTAAACTCACTGCTTATATACTGTGCTTATAATGTGTATTAGGTACGCTTTATGAACTTCCAGCCATCCACCCAGCTTTGCTAAACTCACTGCTTATATACTGTGCTTATAATTTCTATATATGTTTTTATTTTCTTACATTTCATGCCTCTGCTTTTCACCATTCCTCATGATCAGTGTTGCATGACCTAGAGCTAGTTCTCCAGCCCCTTCCCATTTTTATTACCTCTGTGTAACCCCCATCATCTGCTCACTTCTTCCACACCCAGCCACTAATCAACACCTGAAACCTATTCAGCTACAGATATACTCTGAACCACAAGTCTGATCCAGACTTAGGCGGCCGTCACACGGGACGATTTCTTGCCCGATATCGTATAAGCGATCTCCTTTTTGATCGCTTAAGCGATATCGGGCAAGAAATCGTTGCATGTAATCAAGCGATTCACGATGTGAAATCGCTTGATCGTGACATCGCTGATCTGAGCTCCGGTTCTCAGATCTAGCGATGATCGATTTCACGATCTCCTTCATCGTGGTGTATAACACCACGATGAACGATCTCCCAGCAGCAGAGCCTATGCTGGGAGATGGTAACTATGGTACACGTCGGGTAACTAAGCGACGCGCGGCGCCTAGTTACCCGATGTGTACCATAGTTACCAGCGAGATCGTGGCTCCGCATCGCTGGTGAGTCTGTCTGTGTGACAGCTCACCAACGATGTGAGCGATATTGTAAGCGATCGCGCGTGCACGTGATCGCTTACAATATCGCTAAAGATATCTGTGCGTGTGACGGCCGCCTTAGTCTGATCCATCTACCTTTCAAACTACATCTTTCAAAGTACATTTTCTAAGTACAATACTTAGAAATAGACTAGGAATGGAGTGGAAAAGACTGGCAGGTAAAGGAAATTGAAAGCCACCACAATGTTTCCATTCTAATCTCTACCACCCTTACTACTTCACTTCATATTAACTCCTTCAATCCCTTCCACAAATAAAGAACTAGTCATCAGTCCACCCTTCCTCCCCAGCCATCTTACCTCCTCTTGAATACTATTTCTCCCCATAATGGCTGCATCACCTTGTCCTCCGCTCCACCATCCTGTCCCGGACTGCTAGATCTCATCCCCAGCCACATCTCCCCTGGACTGTAGTTCATATTTTGATGGCATTCCACCCCAGACTGAACCCTGGATGCCTCAGCTGTCCCACGGCTGCTCCATCAGCCAACCCAGCAATCGCCTCTGTCAACCCTGACCGCCTCGACTGATCCCCCAACTTCCCCATCTGACCCATCCATCCAACCCCCCACCTTGCATCTCATCCCCGGTCATCACCTCATCCCGTGACCACTCCCCACTGATGACCATTCACCCACTACCACAACTTTCCCCACTCTGCGTCTGACCGCTGCTGCCACACTCACTCCCTGTTCTCCGTATGCAATGTTCCCGCTACTCCTCACTCTCACTCCCATCCTTCTCCACTTCCTACTACCCCCACTTATCCCCCCTCCCAGCAACAAAATACTGCTCTCACCCTCCATCCTGCCGAACCACCTCACCCACTTCACCAACCTTTTCATTCACTTTCAATCCTCAATCACCAAACAAGCACGCCCGCCTCGCAAGCTCTCATGCTCCCACCTGCTAACCCTCTGCCTACTCCTCCTTGCCGGTGACATCTCCCCCAATCCTGGCCCCCCCCCGCAACATCCCCACAACAACCTTCATCCCGCGACCCACTGCTGACCCTCACAACCTCACCACCACTAGCCCTCGCAACCCCACCAACATCAGACCCATTCCCCCAACCCGTGCCCCACCTACCGCTCTACTTGGCGCACTCTGGAATGCCCGCTCAGTGTGCAACAAACTCCCCGACATCCATGATCTCTTTATCTCCAGGAAACTATTGTTCCTTGGCCTCACCAAGACCTGGCTCACCCCCTCCGACACGGCCTCCCCTGCTGCACTATCCTACGGCGGCCTCAGCCTGTCCCACACCCCCCGTCCCTCTGGCAAACACGGCGGTGGAGTCGGCATACTGCTGTCCAACTCCTGCACCTTCAGCCCTATCCCCCAGCCCCCATCCGTCACTGTCCCCTCCTTCGAAGCCCACTCAGTCCGAATCTTCTCCCCCTGCAACCTCCAAATAGCCATCATCTACCGCGCCCCCCGGACCCACCGCATCCTTCCTTGACCACTTCACCACCTGGCTACTTCACTTCCTCTCCACTGACATCCCCTCCATCATCATGGGCGACTTCAATATCCTCCAACCTTCTTTCCTTGACCACTTCCCTAGGGCTCTCCCAATGGTCCTCCTCTCCCACCCACGAACAAGGCCACACGCTTGACCTCATCTTTACCCGCCTTTGCTCCCTCTCTAACCTCAAAACCTCGGTACTCGCACTGTCCGACCACCATCTCTTGACCTTCTCCGCCCTCTCCTTCCCTGCCACACTATCCCCTCTCCGCAAACTTGATCACCCTCGCCGAAACCTAAAAGACCTTTATCTTCCTTTATTCTCTGAATCACTCCTCCCTCTCACCGACATACCCTGCACTGACGACATTGACATTGCCACCACCCTATACAACACCACCATAACGAACGCTCTCGACCTAGCCGCCCCCCTCACTCTCCATGCTCCACGCATTAACAGGCAACCCTGGCACACCACCCTCACTAAAAACCTGAGACGGGCGTCCAGAGTCGCCGAGAGGAGATGGAAAAAGTCTCACACCCCCGAGCACTTTGCTCTGTTCAAGCAATCCATCACTGACTTCAAGACAGCACTTGCTACGCCAAGCAAGTGTTTTCTCATCCCTTATAACCTCTCTGTCCCGCAACCCCAAACAGCTCTTCAAAACTTTCAACTCCTTACTTCGCCCGCCCGCTCCTCTCCCTTCTCCCCTCATCTCTGCTGAAGACTTTGCGACCTTCTTCAAGGAGAAGATCGACAAGATCAGAAGCAGCTTCGGTCCACTATCCCCACAACTCCCCTTCCCACCTACACTGCCCTCCTCCTCCATCAGCCACTTCCCCCCTATAACTGAAGACCAACTCTCCTCCCTCCTGTCAAAATCACACCTCACCACCAGCGCCCACGACCCACTCCCATCCCACCTCATTCCCACACCTCCATTTTCATCCCAGCCCTCACCCACCTCTTTAACCTTTCACTTAGCACTGGTACCTTCCCCTCGGCCTTCAAAGCACGCCCTAATCACGCCCATCCTAAAAAAAACCTCACTTGACCCTACCTCTGTCTCTAACTATCGCCCCATATCTCTTCTCCCATTCGCCTCTAAGCTACTTGAACAGCACGTCCACTCCGAACTGTCCTCTCACCTCTCCTCGTGCTCCCACTTCGACCGCCTACAGTCTGGCTTCCGACCCCTCCATTCCACCGAAACAGCCCTGACCAAAGTCACCAACGACCTACTGACCGCCAAGAACAAACACCACTACTCCATCCTGCTACTCCTTGACCTGTCTGCCGCCTTCGACACGGTTGACCACTTCCTTCTTCTCCGGATCCTGGAATCCCTTGGCATCACCCACCTTGCCCTCTCCTGGATCTCCTCATACCTAGCGCACCGGACCTTCAGCGTCTCGCACTCCCACATCTCCTCCTCACCCTACCCCCTTTCTGTCGGAGTCCCCCAAGGTTCGGTCCTGGGACACCTACTTTTCTCCAATTACACTCTCGGCCTAGGGCAACTCATCGAGTCCCATGGCCTCCAGTACCACCTCTACGCCGACGACACCCAAATCTACCTGTCCGGCCCTGCATCGCCTCCCTACTCTCGAAAATCCCACAATGCCTTTCCGCCATCTCATCCTTCTTCTCTGCTCGCTTCTTTAAACTCAACATGGACAAAACTGAATTCATAGTCTTCCCCCCAAGAAATTCCCCTCCACCTCCCAACCTATCCATCTGCATCAACGACTGTGCCCTCTCCCCAGTCCCCCAAGCCAAGTGCCTCGGGGTAATCCTTGACTCCTTCCTATCCTTCAAGCCCTACATCGAGGCCCTCACCACATCCCTCCGGCTCCAGCTCAAGAACATCTCACGGATCCGCTCCTTCCTCACCCACGACACCGCTAAAACACTCATCCATGCTCTTATCTCCCGCCTTCACTACTGCAACCTCCTTCTCAATGGCCTCCCGCTTAACTCCCTCACACCTCTCCAGTCTATCCTCAACTCTGCTGCCCGACTCATCTATATGTCCTCCCGCTACTCCCCTTGTCTCCCCCCTCTGCCAAGCCCTTCACTGGCTCCCCGTCTCCAAGAGATCCCAATTCCAAACACTAACCTATGGCGTACACAACCTGGCCCCACCATACATCTCCGATCTGGTCTCCCGATACCTACCCTCACGCAACCTCCGCTCCTCCCAAGAACTCCTCCTCTTCTCCCCCCTCATCACCTCTTCGCACAACCGAGTCCAGGACTTCTCCCGGGCATCTGCCTTACTCTGGAACTCCCTGCCCGAACACGTCAGACACTCTCCTACCCTGAGAAGCTTCAAGTGTCACCTGAAGACTCACCTGTTCCGTCAAGCCTACAACCTGCCATGAGACAGTCCGCCACCTACATTTCCCCATCCTACTGTATCCTAACCCGCCCCTCTTAGACTGTGAGCCCTTGTGGACAGGGTCCCTGCCCCTCCTGTACCTGTACGTCCTGATCGCCTAGATTTAGTGTACTTGTTCTTGTCTCCCTCATCCTCATGTATAGCGCCATGGAACCTAATGGCGCTATATAAATAAATAATAATAATAATAAAAATAGTGGCTCTAATTTCATGCTGTGTAATACCTTGCATCAAGAAGATGATGTCTCACGTCATGAAGGAGACAGTGACCACAATGTATGCAGATCTCAGAGGCCCTGATGATGAAGGAGAAATATACGCCTGAGAATGATGCCATTGCCATTGCTGCAAGATCCCTTGGAGAAATACGAGAACTTGAGACCCATCTTAGAAGATAGAGTAGGGACAGTTTAGGATGCGGCTAAGGCCAACTGCAAAGGATTCCGACATTACGGTTTGTCTCAATGTTGGTGAAGTCTCCTCCCCTTTCCTCTACCTTCTCCCCTTCCGCTGCCTAGGGCAAAGATTTAGAATGTCTCCAAAGGGGGAAATTTCATGGCAATAAATAGTTAATAACTTATATAAGTTTATTGAAGTCATTCAGAAATGCTCCAACAGCACGTTTATATGAATCCATGCACTTTCCTCTAGTTATCTCCTCTTCTCCCTCATCCTCCCCTCCTCTGGAAATTCTTCTGTCTTAGAATTAGCTGCACAGAAGCTCCTTATCAGAATGTCTCCGGACCGAATGTACTAATCAAGCTGAATTGGAATACTAACCCACAGAATATAATTGAATGTTTTTTTCAGAATAAAATGTAGATTCAGCATAATATGATGCAATCACCTAGTAACACCCCTAAGTAATAAAACTGCTAACCCCTCCTAAAATAAAGGTCTTTGTCATTAAGCTCTACTTTGACTTGTTGTCAGCGTGGTTCTTACGGTGGCGTGCACACACTTAGACAAAGCATCAATTTGGCGGCAGACAATAGAGGACAGCCCACCCGAAAGGTGTGGAGGGCATCCACTACAGCCATACAGTGCACCATCACTGACACCAGAGACTACAACAAGGGATCAAGTGTCCTCTTGTTGTAGTCTCTGGGGTCACGGTGATAGTGCACTGTATGGCAGATCATTGCCATACAGTGCACCATTACTATAACACCAGACTACAACAAGAGGATATTTGATCCCTTGTTGTAGTCACTGGTGTCAGTGATGGTGCACTGTATGGCAATGATCTGCCATACAGTGCACTATCACTATGACCTCAGAGACTACAAGAAGAGAATATGTGTTTCCTTGTTGTTGTCTCTGTTGTCATGGTGATGGTGCACTGTATGGCAAATCATTGCCATACAGTGCACCGTCACTGTGAAAAATCCAAGTCTCAGAGATGACATGATCTCTGAGGCATGGGTCAGGTGACCCAGTGTTGCCATGACAACACATGGTCACCATGATGATCGACCCTGCTGTCCCTCTTCCCAGACCCTAAGTGCTGTGATCGTAAGATCACAGCACCTAGGGGTTGAGAAAGCCCTTGCAACATGGCTGCGGTGCAGGGCACGACTACCTGCTTGCGCCCCCTGCTTCTCTGCAGCCGATGCCCCTGCATGGATATCGGTCCTACAGAGAAGCGATCAGACACCAAGACACAGCGATCTGCTGTGCCCAGCAGTCAAATCGCTTCTCTGCAGCCGATCTGCATGCAGGGACATCAGCGGCAATGAAGAATCTGACAGTGGGGTATAGTGATCACATAGCGGATCGCTGTCCCTGCTGTCAGATCCTTCTCTGCAGCCTGATCTCCTTGCAGAGAGATCAGCTGCAGAGAAGAAGCGAGCAGATGTAGGCGGCGGGCAGGCACAATGCCCTCCACTGCCGCCATGATACGTCAGATGATGGGAGTGATCATCAGATCACTCCCCATCACCGTGGAGGGGCAATCCCCACCCCCTCCAGTGCTCCAGCCTATGGAAGGGGCTGTGACAACCTTTTCCTTAGAAGATAAAACTGGAATGGTATCCACGGTCCGCGCTGCTGCTCTTTATCCAAGGAATCCACAAGAGGTTATTACCATCAAAAGTTCTTTATTTCATCACACCAACGCGTTTCGGTGCTGACCCAGCACCTTTTCCTTAGGTAGAGACAGAATCATGGTGATTGACTGTTCAAACAGCTAATCACCGTGATCCTGGGGGCGAGGTGGAGAATCCATCCCCTGACCTCAAGCCTCGGTGCTCTGTGATAGGAATCACAGAGCACCGGGGCCCGATGGCGGTTACCGCAGGCAACGGTGCCGCTTTAACCGCCATGACGTTGCACAACATCATGGGTTGGGAACACATCGAAACCCATGACGTCTGTGTAACGTCAAGGGTCAGGAAGGGGTTAAAAGAACTACATGTTCATAGATATAGCTGGGTGGATGGGGTTAAATCCTGCAGATATATATCTTCAGTCAAAGGGAATCTAATCAAAATGTTAATTAAGAAATACATAAAAGTGTGAGAGCAGTGCCAGGGTTCATAGGTTTATTTTTAGCTGGAAAAAAAAAATGACCAAGCAATTTTAAGTTTAGAAATCAGCAGTTAAAAAATATCTTTAGTAGGGACCTGAACACCCATGATATAATCATGCCAATCAGTTATTTTATCCTGAAGGTTGTCAAACCAGCCTCTCTGGTGCCTGGAATAACCACCGTTTTTCTTACTTTGCATGATGGGACTGATGTATGTAATTTAAAGCCATCTCCAGGGAAGTGGTTAGACTAACAATGTATTTGCACTATTTTAGGCTGGTGTGAATGCTTTTCTATAGCATACTCTGTCAATTGTTACCATATGCAAGAACCCATGAGAATAATTAGCTTGAAGCCTGGAGGGAATGCCAGTATGAGATTTGTCAATTATCTCCTGCAGAAGGTCTAAACGACTGACTATGCTGCAACAAATGGGCATAGCTTATTAGTTACTAAAAAGTCAAAGCCATAAATATACCAACACAGCAGAGTAGTTTGACAAAACACAATACATCTTTGTGCATACGTTAGCTTGTAAACTCAGGCAAACTCAGTTTTTCAAGCAGAACAAGCTGATTGGCGCTTTTCTTTTTTTCTGAAGCATCTTTCATGTCTTCAGTTGTTTGTTAAGCATTTTTCAGTTGGTTTTGGTTGTGGCTTTATTTTAGGGGGTTTTCATTTGTTTATTGTGTCGCCTTTTTCACTGTTCTCCAGGTTTTTTTTTCAGCACCCTGAATAAAGAGGAAACCGCTAGCGTTTTTTTTAAACAAAAACAATGGCAGAATGCTTACAAAAAAAAAATCTTAAGTGTCTTCTGGGCATCTTTTAAGCCTTCCCATTTACTTGGAAAGTAATGAGCACTTTCTGGGAGGAAAGTGCCAGACGACTTGACATGTTACTTTGTTTTAACAGTTTATATAAATATGATGGGGGTATAGGGCTGAATATATGCATGGCAAGTTGTTTTAAATTATTATTGTTATTATTTATCATTATAGCGCCATTAATTCAATGGCGCTTTACATGTGGTAAGGGTATACAAAGAAAAGTACAAGGTACATGGACAGCATATGGCATACAGGTACAGAAGGAGAGAGGACGCTGCTCGTCAGGGCTCCCAATCTACAAAACCATATATATGTTTACTCTTGAATGTTTTTTGGTTTCTCAGGAGGAAACCACCTTAAAAAGACATCATCTGCACATGCCCTGAATAAAGCCTCAAAATTATCAGCAGGCTGAGAAGAACAGATCAAACAACTGTAACCTGTAGGTGGATCGAGGGGCAGTGCCAGATCATGGCAAATGGCACATGGGGAATAGTGTTTCTAGAACAGAGAGCAAACTCAAAGATATTTAGATTGATGCTGGTGTAAACTATCGTTTTGACCTTTTCAATTAAATCAGAAAATACAATGTGCATACATATATCCGAACACAGACAGATGCCCTGTGAGAGTGAAGAGGTCACATGATGGCTAGCGTAAGCTGTCAGAAAGACAACATATTACGGCACTGACACTGCTGTGATATAAGAGCCATGTTTGGTAAGAGTAAGCCGTTGAAAAATTACTAAAGTGAATATAGTAACATAGTAACAGTTTTTAAGGTTGAAGGAAGACTTTAAAGGAAAACGGTCAGGTCAAAAATCCACATGTAACGATATCATTTTCTAATTCCTCACTCTAAACTCTATTGATGTATTTCTTTTATTTATATTCTCCTCCTATCTTCTGTAAACATCAAATAAAGAGAATTATTTCATCTGTCACTCACAGTGACTGATCCACTTCATGAATATGCATGTCACATACTCACACCACATCACAGCACAGGAGATCAGTGGGGGGACTGTATTCTCCTTTGTGCTCTCTGTGTGCAGCATCACAAGAGGTGAACTACAACACTGAAACTGTCACAGCCAGCAGGATATCTGCTTTACAGAAACAAATGGAGTCTAGATGAGGGAGACCTGCAGTAGCTCTCTCCCACCATGGTGATATCATCTGAACAGACCTGTAAATGAAACCTGACACTGCAATGTTAGCAAAGGGAGGAGAGAGCTGCAGAGAAGGCGTGCATAATTACATGACAGTTTATACAGCACAGGACTAACCGTCTCTGCTTATAATGGAACAGGACTAATGCGGCAGCTCTCTGCAGAGTCTGACAATAGTGATAACATGGAAGCTACAAAGGGTACATTAATGATTTTGCATGTTTTAAAATGGTCTGCCAGGCCCTATTCAAGGGTAATATTAGTATCATACTGAAAAATGACCTGACAGTTTCCATTTAAGCGTATCTAGTTCAACCCATAGCCTAACATGTTGATCCAGAGAAAGGCAAAAAATAAAACTAATAAGTGGGTACGTAGTTACTGGTGACTATCTCAAAAAATGTAAAAATGTTTTTGCATTTTGCATAATACATACTATATAGACTTTTTTTCCTAGTGGAAAACTGAAAAGATTTTCTACCTTCACATCTTAAAGCCAAACTGTCCTCGAGAAGTTTTCGACAAACTGCGCAGAACTTCCTTTTGTAATGTCCTGGGGGTCGGAAACAATGTGAAACTGGAACCTGGAAAACAAGAAAAATACTTTCTTTTTTTGTTTGACTAACCAGCATTAAACAAGTATTCAGAAAAGATCTTAAGGAGGCTGCAATAATGGTATTTGAAGCAAATCCAGTTCTGAAACAAATATTTATTATTGGACCTACAACCATACCCACACTAATTCTTGCTCAATAATATGTGGCAAGGAATCTTGGCTGCCTACTCCGAGCTGTGGCTTGGATGACATTCAGGTTGTTCATCATCTTTGTGCCAAAATCCAAAACAAACACATTACATGTGTGTTTCTGGCTAAACAAAGCGAGGTGTTAACAAGCTTCTGCAAGCTTCCCCTTAAGGGAAAGACTACCTTGATGGAAGAAACTTACTATATAAGGTAGACAATTCTATAGATCAGCGCCTGCCAACATTATTACATTCCAGTTGGAAGCAGAAGCAAATGCCAGACATCATTTATACTACTAGGTTGGAATGAGTCAACCATAGCATCAATTGTTTGGTTATTAATTCAGATTTTATTGAAGCAGAGGGAAAATACATTTGCATTTATCTTAGAAAATAAGGATATTGTACAATTGGCTTCAATGTATTACAAGCCAGAAACATTTTTGACGGGAAAACACGAAGTATCAATGAAGCATACAAATTTGTTTTAGTTGTTCATAACTCAGTTAACACATTATATTGTCTGAACTAGTTTTGATTATAATTGAAAAATACTCCTCGAAAATTACGAGCCTGACCTGAGTAAATCTTTTCAGAATTTGCTTAATGTAACTGCAATATTCTTAGGACCCATGGACATAACTGAATGAGGGTGTGGGCAACTAGATGCAGTCTACTAGGACTAGGTTTCTGGTTCCAGTAGACATATACTCCAGAAAATAATGCATGACGGCACAGGGTGACCCTGTCTGCACTATTAAAATCAATTTGGGGGAAGGTTGGATGTAAGCCCCGACAGGACCGCTGAACGTGAAAGAGAATGCAATGTAAACGCACCCTTGTGGATCACATTATTATCAAACGTAATAAATTTTTGAACAACTAATTAGTAGAAAATGGTGATTAGGTATACATGCGCGTGTAACGACAATAGCAGACACCTTAAGAAAGAAAATAAAGTTAGACTGGGAAATGTTCTTAATAGTTCATTTTTGAAAATCTATAACAAAGATCGATCATCGGTCTCCCTCATGCTTTCATGAAAATTCTTAACACTAGGGTAGATTTCTCAGACACTGCAAACGGACTAATCACTTTTAAAATGCACCAGATTTATCATAGTGTTTCATATTGTTTACTGCATCTCTACACTGTCTAAATTAAGTTTACAACACCTATGATTTAATATTGGCACACAATGTAATTTTAAGGCCATGGCCTTTGTCTAACAAAGAAAACTCACTGTAAAGGATAGTCATCCTACAGTTTAAACTGAGGCAGTGAATATTTCTACCAACCAGTTGATAAGCACAACATTTTTTTAAGCACAAAGATTGAGAAAAAAAAAAATCACCAAAAAATTGCCAGGTAAATACCCAAAAACACAAAGCACAAAGATTAAAAGATATCAGCAACACACGGGGGGGGGGGTAGTTTGGATGCTAGCAGCTTTAGGTGAGGAGCGGTGCGGGGGGTGTTGGCAGCTTTAGGTGAGAAGTGGGGGGAGGGGGTTGGGTGTTAGCAGGGCGGTTTGTGTTGCGAGCGGCACCTACCTGCGCCGAACCGCACATTGCAGGTCTGGGAGCCCGGGCTACAGAGGGGAAGAGGGGCGGTAACAGCCAAGGGAAGCTTCCCCCAGTTAACCTCCACTCCTCTGACACAGGGTCATGGGGGGCCCCTTACAGGTGCTTGAGGGGCCCCCTACCCAGTCGGGGCCGTGGTGCAGCTGAACCAGCTGCACTACGGTAGGTCCACCCCTGAACACATGGCTGGTTATCAAATTTTGTCACGATTTGAGGACAAAAAATTATGGCATGATAAGGTAAGCAATCGTTTTGAAGGGAACCTGTCAGGTGGTTTATGCCCCCTCAGCTATCACTATCTATATCTGTGACCAACCTATCTGTGATCTGTGACCAATTTATCTGTGTGTGTAACGTGGCCTTAAGAAATAATACCTATCCATTAGGACTAGGAATCAAATTAGCCTCCATACAATGTCAAACAGCAATTGCAGCTTGAAAAAGAAGAGCCAATAGAAAATAGAAAAATAAGTAAATGTCAGACGACTGGCAGGAAGGTGGGAGAAGTAGTTAAGGGGTTAAGGGGGGAGTATAGAAGAAAAAGTGTACTAAAGAAAAGAATAGAGAGATGGGGAGATGGGGGGAGAATGGGAATCAGTGACTGGGGCCTTTGTCCTCATCCCTGTCATGCAACACTTTGTATTCGGCTATCTGCTGGAATTCCATCCAAGTAGCCCAGGTATTCCAAAATTTTCTATTAACGATATATATTCTTACCTGTCTGCTGTCCCCTCCAACTCTCCCTCTGCAGCTGCATCAATCTCTTCCTATGTGAGCCGGCATCCTGTCAAGTGACCGGGCACAGCAGTGTGATGTCATCACTGAGCGTCCCAGTCACATGCCGGCTCACATAGGAAGAGATCACTGCGGCTGCAGCTCCCGAGGGAGAGATGGAGAGATAGAGCTGAGACATGGCACCATAGACAGTCTACTTTATGATAAGCTGTAGCCTGAAATCCCAATCCAGTCTGTGAGTGGGGAAATATTTCTATCATAGTGTACAGAACCACCAAATACTCATGAGATGCTCTACATTCATAAATCATTAGTTTCTGACTGCACCATGTCCACTTAACAACGGTAAGAAAACAGCCGATATTGATGAATTAGTAACATAGTTTAAAAGCCAAGCAGCAATGGACCAAGTTGCAACCCAGTCAGAATAGCAGGCATACGCATATGGTAGCTTCATGCCTGGTACCATTGGTCTCCTAGTGTCAGTTATGAACTAGTCCAACTAGTCTTTTATGCTGCTCTATCAATAGTGGCTTTTAAACTTATGGGGACTTCATCAAGACTGGAATAGCACAAATTCATGCGATCTATACCAGTCTTGCTGGAGTAAAAGGTGCCTAATTCACTGAGAGGTGCACGCCCCTAAATTAATTTAACACCTCTTCTGAGGTAAAAAAAAAAACCATAAAGCTACGGGGGCGTGGCCTGGCCATGAGAGGGGACAGACGCTGACTCCTGAGCTCCTGCTCCTCGCCCGACAAAAAGTCCTAAATCACAGTTACAACTGATCGCCTTATGTCGGCGAGAAAGAAGAGGAGCCGACAAGCTACCCCCTCAGGACCTCCGGTACAAAGTGCGGCCAGTATTACAAGATTCCTCCGGAGTTCAAGCAGGAGGCCCCAGGACAGCACTGCATCTAAGATGGCGGATCCCTCCCCTGCACCAGGCAGCCTGTTGGGCATGGCGGGAGGCAGCAGGGGAAGAGACTGGTCAGTGGACACAGACGCCTGCGCCTGACTCGCATCTTCTACAGACTGAGGGAGGAAGCAAGAGCCCGGTCAGGACAGCGGGCACAAGAGCAGTGGCAGCAGAGGCGGGTGAGAACTGTGACACCTCGGAGGAAACAGCCAATCGCCAGCAGACAAGTGGAGTACAAGGTAATGGCGGGGAGTGTGCGGGGGAACGGAGCCCTAGACAATCTACCCCAGGTGAGGAGGGGAGCGCTTTGGAACAAGAAGGCTGCAAAGGAATATTAAATGATAACTATGCTGCAGACTGGAGACATGTATGCCCAACCCAGTATGGGGTGAATATGAACAGGATCTTACAATCCCAGTCACAGCCACCTGTCACAGAGGCACTACAATCTGTCATGTTGCCTGAAGGCATGGGTCCCTTTGAGTTTGGTTCCATAGACATCACAGAGGGTGTGCAGGATCAGAGGGGAAGATCCGGGATGGACACCAGGCAAATATGTAATACCAACAGCGCCTCACATAAAAACAAGCCACAAGACTTATGTCCCAGGAAGGGAAATGTGGGACTCCTTTAGGGCTCGCATACTTGTCCCTACTAAGGAGGAACTGGAGGACTTTGTCTCTAAGCTTGAGTCCTCTTTTAAAAAGGAGGCAGCGGCGTTGAACGGTGAAGTCTCTGTTCTGTCCGATAAAGTGTCCCATACCGATTCTACCGTTGAAAAGCTATCACAGCGGGTCCAGATGTTGGAGGATCAGTTAGTAACACAGGCATCAACTTATTACAATTTTTGGGATTCTATGGAGGACCTGGAAAACCGGGAAAGGCGCCAAAACATCAGAGTGAGGGGCCTCCCTGAGTCAGTCTTACCCGGTGAGCTGAGTTCAACTCTACAAGGAATTTTCAATTCTATAAGAAATGCGCCTGCAGGGACTGCCATAGAGTTTGACAGGGCCCATAGATCACTCGGTCCACCCCCACTAGACGGAGCGAGACCAAGGGATGTCATCTGTCGCCTCCATAGATATCAGATTAAGGAGGAGATATTAAACTACTCCAGAAGGAAAGACGAGATAAATTTCCAAGGTTTTCAGATACAACTAATGGCGGATCTCTCCAGAAGAACCCTCCAAAAGAGACGTGCCTTGCGACTGCTATTGGATCTCCTCAGACAGAGTCAGATACCGTATAGACAGATTCTCTTACCCATCCCAGGGAGTTTCGGGGGTTTTTTTCCTCATTGGACCTTTCAGACCCGGGCCTTCAGTTTCCGGACTGGTCAGGCCCTCACAACACCAGATATCCTCCACTGCCGCAAAGCACACAAAGAGCCCAACGTAGAAGGGGAGAAGGAGGCGGCAGAGCACGGACACAGTGATAGCCGGGACGATCGAACAAACGATGGTTGACTTTCCTAATTCTCTGTCTCTTGGTTTTCTTTAAATTTCCGGTGATAAGGCTAAGCCCCTAAGGCCATGGCCAACAGTCTATCAGTTCATACTGTGGCGGGGTCATAAGTAGTGACTTATTGTCTTTTTGATTCTTGCTCCCCAGCATGCATGAATCTCTTCCCTCCTCACATCCAACCTTCCCTGAATCCTTTCCCTCCCTCCCCCTTATCTCCTATTTTTCCCTCTATCCACCCCCTTCCCTATGCCCTCCCCTGTACCCAGACCCAGTTAAAGAATTTTATTGTCTTCGATATTTCTGCACTATGAATATGATACAGTGGCGGGAAGATATGTTTTGATGTAGTTCAGAAATTCTAATGTCAGAGGGTGTTACAATTTTTACTTAAACTAACGGGGACACTTAGTCCTTGAAATCCAAGGGTAACGCCCAGACACCCTGTTTAAAGGTCCCCCCGCTTTGATTGGTACTGTTATAGACTTCAACGGGCAGGTTAATCATTATTGGAATTCCTAGAGGTATCAATAGAATTACCCATTAAATTAGACGGGATCTGTAGCATTATATAAATTCTATTGCTCAGTTACTTTGGTTGTTATAGTTGTAACTTCAATTTTGAGTAATTTACTAATGTCAGGGCTAACGGTCGGGTAGTGAATTTTCTCTGACCATAATACTATCCGTGACATCTTCAATATAAGTTATTTGTTTTGTCGGTGAGTTTTGGTGTCTCTTCCCTCTTCAGGGGGAAAGGCCTCATCCCACTCGGGGTAACACATTCTTGCTTAAGAGTGTAGGTAACCTGTAAAAGTTTATACCCCATAATATTTATATTTGTTTATAGTTGCCTTGGTCGCCCAGGGAAATTTCCCCAAAAACCCTACCCCTCCCCTCTTTTCTCTCTAAGAGAACACCTGATAGGTGTGTACTCTATAACAGTCAAAGCATTGCTATTTCAGACACTCTAGTGACATGGGCTCTATTAAGTTCGGATCCCTTAATGTGAGGGGATTTCACACGCCCCAAAAGAGAACACAAGTGGTAGGAGACATGCACGGGCAGGGAGTGCGCATTTTGTTTCTTCAGGAAACTCATTTTAAAACTGATCACGGGACTTCCGGTTTCCGGCCTGATGGGAGAGGGAGGAAGGGACTGAGCTTCCAGAGCCCGAGACTCCATACCCGATCCAAAGGCGAGAATCTGCCGCCAAACGCAACCGGAGTCACGCTCCCCTATTCTCGTACTACCCCTGCATGCATCGGTGGCTCAGGAGCACCGGCACCAGGCGGGTAACGGCGGGGATGGCGACGAGAAACTCCGGGCCCCCCTCCAAGATGGCGCAGAGCGGAGGAGGCGGCAGAGGCAAGGAGGTGGCGAGCAAACAGCAGCCCCGCTCGCAATGGAAAGATCCCGGTGTTCATCCTGGCCGGAGCAGCGGTGGGAGAGGTGAGGCTAAGGAGCAGGCGGAGGGGCCGAGCCCTGAACCCACCATTGACTATAAATTGCTGGCCACAGAAGTCTCAGCACAGCTGGTGGGAGAGCTAAAGCTGACTTTCAGGGATCTAGTGCAGGAGCTGCTGCAAGATTCCCTCACTGACATTAGAGAGGAGTCTGCAGCTCAGGAGGCCAGAATAGCAGCACTGGAGCAGAGAGTGTCAGATGCTGAAGACAGGGTGACATGGCTGGAACAACAAGTCTCAGAATACAAGGATAGGGAAGAACGCACAATTAATAAATTGGAGGACCTGGAGAACTGGTCCCATCGGAACAATCTGCGACTGATAGGGCTCCCCGAGTCCATCACACCCACGGCTCTGCTAGACATCTTTGAGACTGAACTCCCCCAGATCCTCGGAAGTAGGGGCCCCTGTATGGTGGAAAGGGCACACCGGATAGGTCCCCCTCCAGACCGTCCCGCCAAAGCGAGCACAGCGTCCCAAGAGAAAGTGAAGCCGCGACAGGCTATTGCTCGCTACCTAAACTACAGGGACAAGGAAAACCTTCTGCACGTATATAAGAGCTCGAGGGCCCCACTGATGCTTCGTGGACATAAGATTCTGCTATTTGGTGATTACTCTCCTGAAGTGGCAAAGAAACGGAGAGCCTTTGGGGAAGTATGTAGTATACTTTACAAGCACAATATACGCTTTCAGCTATTGTACCCAGCCGTATTAAAGTACAGGGGTCTGGACGGTTCCATCAGGGTGCATCACAGCCCGGGGTAGGCCCTCAGGAGCCTGACACAGCGGAGCCCAGAGGGAAGCCATGACTGAGGACAACGAAGCCGACATTCAGGAGCCCGGAGAGACAATGAGGATCATCGCCCGGGGACCCTAACGGCTAGAGAGGACTCTCCTCGCTGGTCAGCTGGGAGGGGAAGCCCGGGATCTAACTCCCCAAAGGAACAAAGGACTGTGCGACGGGATGGTAGTGGAGGGAGAAGGCGCCCTTCCGGTACAAATGGGTCACAAGTGGAGGACAATCGCGAGGAGTCCTGATCTGGTGATCTTTTTCCTTTTTCTTTTCCTATTTTTTCAGTACTTTTATACCGGAGATGATTGTTGTCATAACTCTTAAACTCCAAGCCCTGGCCTGGACGGCTTGGTGGCGTTCAACCCGGACGCCTCACCAGATGCGGGGGGGTACGATATGATACGGTATAACACTGACGAAATGTGATACTAGACTTTAGTGCACGGTATTAATTATCTCCTTGCATATTGGAGTCACAGGGCGGGAGCAGAAAAGGAGAGCGCCCTTCAGAATATGGGAGTCCATAACTTGTATTTGGGGAATTGTTGGTTTGGGAAAATATTGGTGAGAAGGGGGTTTAATGTGGGTACGAGGGTTGGTATGTGGCCTTTTAGCCACCTGTTGAGAAGTTGTTGGGGTTATAGGTTTGGGTGTTCTTGAAGTCTCAGCACTGTATATACTCTGTTTGTTATGTGTTGTATGGATTGAGTCTTTTCAAAACACGGTGGCGTTGACTATGACCCATCCAGTGACAATTGATAATGGTTAATCTGCTGTCCTGTAACGTTAAGGGCCTTAGGTCACTGGAGAAACATTCCATGATACTTAAAGGGAACCAACCACCCCAAATGACCCCCCCGGACTGTTAATATGTGTCCGTACACCCAGCACACACATTTGGGGCAATCGTTTTTGCTAAAAAAAACTGTTTAGTAGAAGCTAAGATATAGCTTTATGAAGTTTAATAAATTCTGACGAATGGGTGTTACCTAGCTTTGTCCTCGTGCATTTGTTCGTGCCTGTCAGCCTCCTCTTCCCACCTCCCTTCAGTGAAGCCCTTCTGTGCAAGCCGAAAATGCCCCGCCTGTGTGCTGCTGCCTGATAAATTATGCACGCCCATCTCTGCTTCTAAGAGACTGGCCGTGTCATGAAAGGGGTGGGGCTAGATCGCGTCATGAAAGGGGGCGGGGCTCCGGCATGACGCAATCTAGCCCCGCCCCTTTCATGACGCGGCCAGTCTCTTAGAAGCAGAGATGGGCGTGCATAATTTATCAGGCAGCAGCAGACAGGCGGGGCATTTTCGGCTTGCACAGAAGGGCTTCACTGAAGGGAGTGGGGAAGAGGAGGCTGACAGGCACGAACACTGCACGAGGACAAAGCTAGGTAACACCCATTCGGCAGAATTTATTAAACTTCATAAAGCTATATCTTAGCTTCTACTAAACAGGTTTTTTTTAGCAAAAACGATTGCCCCAAATGTGTGTGCTGGGTGTAGGGACACATATTAACAATCCGGGGGGGTCATTTGGGGTGGTTGGTTCCCTTTAATCATCTTAAGAGGTTAAAAGTGGACATTGCTCTACTTCAGGAGACACATCTCCAAGATACGGAATTTTTTAGGATGCATAGACTCTGGGTGGGGGTGGTATATGGATCAGGATCAGTAGGGAGGAAGGCGGGAGTACTGGTACTGATACATAAAAACTTTCCTTACACTATAGTCTCCGAGACCAAAGATGATGAGGGTAGATATGTGCGATTGGTTATAGATAGCCCGACTGGGCGGTTTAGTGTTACAAATATATATGCTCCTAACCAATCACAAGATGCTTTTGTCTCCCAACTACAGGTAAAATTACTAGAGGACATAGAACACCTTAGGATAGTGGGGGGTGACTTCAATACAGTGTTCTTTGAGGGTGCTGACCGACGAAGTGAAAAGACGACGACCGGTTCTAACCTAGACGGGCAGACGTCAGGCTTGTTGCAAACCCTAGCTGAGGGACTGGCCCTACATGATGTGTGGCGATTGCACCACCCCACTGAACAAGAATTCACTCACTTCTCCCATGCCCACGGGTCGTGGTCACACTTAGATCTATTCCTGCTCAGCACCCAATTGCTATCTAGAGTGGACAAAATAGACATTGAACCTATGGTTATCTCTGATCACAGTCCTGTGGTAGTGGAAATACGTGATGGGCATCCAAGGGGGTCTGACTTTATATGGCGCTTCCCTCTTACTTGAGAAAGGACAGTAACTTTGACAGACTTTTGGGGGAGTGGTGGTCTGATTTCGCTCTTACCAACGCAGTTCATGTGACAGATCCTAAACTATATTGGGAGACGAGCAAAGAGGTGATGAGGGGGAAAATATTGGCTTATACAAGCACTCAAAAAAAAAAAAAAAAAACATTTACTCAGTTCCAACTACCCAGCACCAAAGTGAGAGATGCACATAAGGAATTTCAAAACAATCCTTCATCGTCAACGAAAGAGGAATGGCTGGGAGCTAAGAGGGAATTTGACGTATGGGCTAAACGTAGAGAAATGTGGAGTAAAGACCAATGAGAGGTGGATCTCTATAGATTTGGCGACAAGGCGGGGAGGAAATTGGCGAATTTAGCCAGAGGCAAAACCAAGCCCACGACATTTACCTCTCTATTAGATTTTGAAGGACATACACTACATGACCCAAAAGACATCAACTCTCATTTGGGAAATTTTTTTGCTAAACTGTATAAGCAGGGCCCGGGGCAACATGAGATGGAAGCGGGAAGGGAGTGGCTTGAGAGGGTCTCCTTGCCTGATCTCACAGAAGATGACTTGGCTAGCTTGAACGCTGAGATATCTCTAACTGAAGTTCAAGCGACCATCAAGAACCTTGGTGCTCATAAGGCACCGGGTCCAGATGGTTTCACTGGAGACTATTACAAATCTCTGTGTGACAAGGTGGCCCCATGTCTAGTTTCTTTATTCAATGGCATTCTCGCGGGTGATAGTATCTCGAATTACACTAACACAGCACATATTAAGCTACTGCCGAAAGGTACCGTGGGCTCACCTGACCCGTCCAGCTATCGCCCCATCTCCCTGATTAATCAGGATCTAAAGATTATGGCCAAAATAATGGCAGATCGCCTGGCAGGATTACTACCATCTCTTATTGGCCCTCAACAGACGGGATTTGTCAGGGGCAGATCGGCGGTGGGCAATATCAGACATACCATGCTGGTATTGGATACCGTGAGTCATCGTGAGAATTTACATTCTGACCGTCCGGCGTTGGTACTGTTGGACGCCGAAAAGGCGTTCGACAGTGTCAATTTTCCGTAGCTGCACTTGGTCCTGGATAAGATAGGTTTACAGGGGGCATTTAGGACATTTTTAAGGATATTATATGAGAACCCGAGCGCAAGAATATGCACCTCCAGCTTTTTGTCCGCCCCCTTCCCTCTGGAGAGGGGGACGAGACAGGGATGCCCTCTTTCGCCCTTGCTCTTCAATTTGGCCATTGAACCTCTAGCACGATACTTGAATGGCTCTAGTTCACATGAGGGCATTGATGTTGGAGGGGTAATGATGAAATCAGCACTATTTGCAGACGACGTCATTATCTATATGAATAGACTGGAAAGAGACTTAGGTACATTACTTCAACACCTTCATACCTTTGAAACATTTTCGGGCTTTAAGCTCAACAAGGCTAAATGTGAGATATTACGTCTAGGGACACCACACCACAGACCAGGGAGAGAGGGGGGTGGACCAGCGGGAGAGATGGAGGGCATCCGAGTAAAGTCTCATCACATAAAATATCTGGGTATCATTCTTAGCAGCAACACAAGTCTTATATATAGCCTGAATTTCACCCCATTAATTACTAAAATAACACGAGAATTGGAGAGGTGGAGAGGTCTGCCATTGACTCTTCTGGGAAGGTGCCATCTAATTAAGATGGTTAGTTTCGCCAGACTTCTGTATCCGCTGCAAACTATACCACTGTTGCTTAAGAAAGCGGACATCCACAAACTCAACGCAGCGTTCTCCAACTTTCTCTGGAGGGGAAAAAGGGCCAGGATAGCCAGTCGTATCCTGATGCGCCCAAAACGAGAGGGGGGACTGAACTTCCCGGATGTCAGGGCTATAACTTAGCTTGCCTACTGCGCCATGTTATTGACTTGCTCAGAGGGACTAGCAGATACTCTAATTATACAGCCGAGGCTGCGATGTGTAGACCCTGGGAACCGGCTAGTTTACTACATTCATCATGGTCCAAGGTGCCCAAGACCTTAAAGAACACAATCATTTATAGGGACACGGCCATGTGCTGGAAAGCGGTTAGAAAGAAGTTGACGATGGCGTGGAAAACATCTAAATATCTTAACCCTTGGAGACACGCAGGGTTTAGCTTGGGCAGAGAAAATGCTTTATTTGCAGCTTGGTTAGAGAAGGGGGTCCGAACACTGGGAGACCTCATTCACATACCAGATAGGCGGTGGCTGACTGAATCAGAGGTCCTGGAGAAATTCCAGTTGGGTCCTTTCCACATCATACAGTACAGGCAGTTGCATCACCATGTTTTACGCCATCTTCATAATGTTTCTCAGGAATGCAGACCCTCGATATGGGATGACTGGTTGGGATCAGACCCTTTGACCATTAATGTGTCGTACATCTATAACAGCTTGAGGGAAACGACCTTAACTATGAGGGAAGACACCACATTTAGCGGATGGTCCAAGTATATACCTAGATCTGATATTGGGGATGTGATTAGAAGAGGATGGGAGGTCATGAGGAAGAATATAATCAGTGAAAGATGGAGAGATGTGCAATATAGAATCATTCATAGGGCGATATATGGTTGTACTTTGCCTCCAACTGCAGGATTTCCAGACAGGCAACAAAACTGCCCGAAATGTGGCCAGTCGAAAACAGATATGGTGCATGGTTTATGGTTGTGTGGGGAAGTACAGAATTTGTGGAAGCAGGTTGAAACCCTGGCGAGGGAGGTCACAAGTACACATGTCACAATGGACATATTGGCCTGGCTTCTCCATTTCCCGGTGTCTGGGGTATGGAATGGCAAATCTGCCCGAATACTTCATATACTGGCAATGGTCACCAAGCGATTGCTTCTCCGCAACTGGCTCTCGGAGCACGTCCCAAGTATGTCAGGCATACTCAAGGAATTGAAGGCTGTGATGCATATAGAAAGTCTAGAAGCTGCGAGAGATAAAAACACACTGACAGGGAAGTTTTTTGAAACATGGAGAGGGTTTATACTCTCCAATCTGTCTCCTACTGAGCTTCGAGCGATGGTTCTCCCATTCGTGCAATCATCATGGTATCTGTTGGGAGAGTTGCAGGGGTCTTTGGGTGGGCTTCAGATATCTACAACCACGGATGGAGCAGACCAGGAGTGACAACCTACTTTCTTGGGGCCCTGAGTCTACTGGGGACCAAGGTCAATACTCAGTACTGTATATGAACATGGTTTACCGCCGTATGTTTTGAACTGGACTCTAGCACTTTCGGCTGGACTCAAGGGTGGCTGAGGTTGGGGGGAGGGGGGGTGGATTGTTTAATTGTTTATTGGTCTATTTATATGTTACCATACTGAAAACTCAATAAAAATATGTTACAAAAAAAAAAAAAAAACTGATTACGTGCCAACCATTGGAGAAAAGTATTTTACTAGATGGTTTCACAGCACGAACCCCGAATCTAGAACAAAGGTAGTATCAATTACCATGCATAAAAGTATGAACCTCACAATTGTAGATTCAGTGTTAGACGAGGGGGACGTTACATATTCTTAAAAGTAAAAGTGGCGGAAAAAATGTTGACTCTTGTTAATTGGTACCTCCTGAACAGGGAACAAACCAGGGTATGTAGATCTCTTCTCTTACGATTAACAGAATTTGCAGAAGGGTAAGTTGTAATTGGAGGTGATTAACTTTGTTCTTGACCCTACAGTAGGCACCTCATTTGGGCGGGGAGTGGTCCCTTCGAGAAGAGTGAAGGCATATGGAAGCTTCTTCATAAACTTCAACTGGTCGATGTGTGGAGAATCCTCAACCCAAAGGGTAGGGATTATACCTTCTTTTGTAGGACCCACAGCTCATATTGCAGAATTGACCTTTTCTTGGTCAGTCAGGGGATTCTCTCTTGGAGGCCTGAGGCCACGATTGGAAACATTGTCCTGTCGGACCACGGCCCTATTTTTCTATCCTTGGAGGTCCCCGGGCTGTAAGAGAGAAGGTGGTCATGGAGACTAAACAGCAACCTTTTACAAGATGCAGCCTGTCTGGAAGACTTAAAAGCAGACATACACACCTTTGCTCAAACGAATGCGGCAGATAACACACCCCAAACTATTAAATGTGAGGCACTAAAATGGATAATGAGAGGCACCTCAATCAAACACGGAGCCAGACTAAAAAGAGTTCAGAATGAACATATTAATGAATTACTGACACAAATTCAACTCTTGGAGATCAGACATAAAGCATCAAACACCCACGAGCTGCTGATAGAACTCACCACCAAATGTCTTGAATTAAAGAGTATATTAGATAGACCGTTCCAAAGGGACAGAGAGCGGACAGCGTTGTCAAGGGCCGAGAGGCGTGGGACAACATTATTAGATCCCTTCTTATCATAGATAGGGCTAAGGTGTGGAAATCCCCTCTTTGTCGGTTGACGCAGAAAAGGCCTTTGACAGAGTCCATTGGAGTTTTTTAAGGGAGGCGCTGGAAAATATTGGGCTTCGACAAAAATGTTTAGGTAAAGTCATGTCCCTGTATTCGAAACCCTCAGCTAGGGTTAGGATCAATGGATCCTTATCTGACCAGTTCTGTATCCAGAATGGCACAAGGCAGGGGTGTCCTTTGTCCCCTTTGTTATATGTTATTGTAATTGAACATCTGGCTAAAGCCATCAGGGATAACGACGATATTAAGGGGATAAAGGTGGGAAATACCAATCAAAAGACAGCCTTGTTTGCGGATGATGTGCTCCTTTACGTCTCTCAACCAGTTATTTCCTTTCCCGTCCTACTAAAGGGAACCCCAGACAGGTTGCATAAGTTTACATCAATAGCATCCAAATGTTGCTGGAGGTGTGGGTCCGAAGAGGGTACGTTGCTCCATATTTGGTGGGACTGTTCCCTGATCAGAGAGTTTTGGAAGGTGTTCCGAAATTATAATTTGGTAACAGGAAAACATGTTGAAGGTACTCCACAGATAGCTTTACTCTCGGTTCTGCCTGGTTCGGTGAGGGCCTAAAAGAGACATTTTCTAAGATTCTGCCTTTCTGCAGCTAGAGCGGTGATTCCCCGCCATTGGAAAGACCAGAATACACCCAACATATTAGAATGGTACTCAGAGTTGGAGTCCATTTATAGAATGGAAGAGATTTCAGCTGGGATTCTACAGACAATTAATGCATATACTATCACCTGGTCCGACTGGATCTTATTCAGAGATGCCACTAATTACAATGAGCTATTTTCCTGAACTGAGCAAGGCGTTACCCCTTTAATTATTCATGTCAGATTTTAAATACTCCACTCTCCAGGTCTCAATAGCCATGTCATTGGGGTCTGATTTCCTTATTATCTTTACTCTCTTTCTCCTGTCTTTCTCCTATCTTCCCCTTTCCCCATCCCCCTGGGCGGCTAAAGGCTAAAGGTATAAGCGTAGGTCAAAAACGACCTATTAAAGATTTTATTAAGATAACTAAGATAAGCAGGATTGCTTGCTAAAATCCTAGATTTGTAGAGTATATTTGTAAATAATTACATACATGTTGCATTTTGAGTTCTTTCCTACAACATTTGTCTCGTTATAAAGACAAAACTCTAAAACATAGATAAATCTATCCACTATATCATAATGGAAAAAGCGTTATGTGCCAAGTATACTATTGTTCAATTTTTGTGAAAGATGAATATTGTATCTGTAATACAATAACTGTATTGCTAAAATACATTTGCTTGTTTAATAAAAACATTTATCAGAAAGAAAGAAAAAAAAAAAAAAAAAAAAAGCTACTCCAGTGAGTGACTAGAGTAGCATTTCTAGCACATAAAACTCCAGTCCTTCTGAAGAATTTAATGAGCAGGCTTGGCCATGCTCCGTCTTCTGTCCCGACTCCTCCTCAGCACAACTGAATTAACTGGCTTATAAATGCTAAAAGTCTAAAAACGAACAACTTTCCATTGCACAAAAACATTTCGGCTTTTCAAAGCTTTAATGGCACTTTTTGGGGAGTAAAAGTATTTAATAAATTAGCCTAGATGTTTTTATCTGACATGCCTAAGTGCTTCAGAGTTAAAGTTAACTGGGTCTCTTTTGTTTTCATTTTATTATGCTCCAAAGCACTACCAGAGTTGCAAGCTTATTTCCTGCTGTGCCCTTGTTGGATATGGGACGCCAGTTATCAATCAGCAAGACACCAGCAGTTACCTTCGTTAACAGAGCAGCCCAGAAGAAAAAGAGCTGCACTGTTGACAGGGAGCAGCTTAATCCCCCGCAGGAGAAGTTGGTAATCACTCTGTGCTGGTGCCGATACAACAGACAGATAGCTGTCTCTGTGAGTTAGTAAATAAAAGTGTCTAATAGAAATGGTGATAAAAATAAACATCTTTACCAGCAATGCTAGTTGCACCAATGTAGCTGTTCTAAGTGAAGTCTAGTGGAGGATAGGGCCAGTAAATGTATTTCCTGTCCCGTCAGATAAAGGCATATTGGTGGGCAGCATGATTCTCATGTGGAACGTGGACACTGTTTAATTTGAAACAGCTTACCGGTTTGTGCTTCATGCCACATTATACAATTCCAGATACACAGTATAAGATACACGTCTTAATAGGGGTAATCACATTTGCCTAGGATTCACACAACCCTTCAAAAAAAAAAAAAAAAAAAAAAAGAAAAAAAAAAGGAGCGCCAGTCAAAAAAGGAAGTGGTTGATGATGTTAGATTGTCAGTTTTCTGTTTTTCCATGAATACTACTCTTACAGCTGATTCTTCTGAACCACAATAACAATGTGCATGACCACACTTATTGCACTGTACACAATTACAACACTCATTACTACTGTATTATACTCATGGTTTTTTTTTTTTGCTCCTTACCACTCAAATAAAAAATATTGGAATAAATAAAACCCGCAAAACTAAATATCAAAATATTAATTGGACTAGACTGCATTCTGGTTATGAAAGGTTCTCTTTAATTAATAGCAATGGGAAAGCAACCCAGCTCAGAGAGAGAGGGGAAGGAAGTGTACATCTACAGTCACTGGTTGGCGGCATACAATTTGAGCATGGAAGGTGATTGGTGAGAATGACAATTTATTTTTCTTGTTTTAAGTCTTGCATTTTTTCTGATTGTCTATGTCATCTTTCTGGCACAAACAAGCAAAAAATAACTCTGGAAGAAATAATGAATCCAAATAGGTTAAAAAAAAAAGTCAATTAATATTTCTAGGGTACTATGAATCATATGATAAGCCATGGGTTTATTATTTGTGTATAAAATGCTTATCTAAGCATTTTAAACCGACAGTAAATCTCTGAGCAATAATACAACACCCTGGTTAAATAAACTGTAAAAAATCCAGTAGGACACAAATCATTTAAAAGGAACCTGTCAGCAGGTTTTTGCTGTGTGTTCTGCGAGCAGCACAATGTAGGAGCAGAGACATTGATGAGTCACTTACTGGTCTGTGTTTTTGTTTCAATAAATTCAGTGTTTTATTAGCAGGAGATTATCACTATGTGACTAGACATTATGTGCTTGCTGATCCATCTCTGCTCCCACTACTTAACAGCTTCCTGTCAATATACATCATATACAGAAAGCTGCCAATCAGTGGTATGATGTACAGCAGAGAAAACGTCTGACACAACTGCTGCACCCACTGTAAGTAATATATCATTGGAATCTGGGTCTCAGCCTCTATCTCATGCTACTGTCAGTTTCCATTTAAATAGTTACCATTATTTGAATTTTTGTTTCATAAATCAATGATACACATCAAAAAAGCACCTTAATAGATCAGAGAACAGCTTCTTTATCCATTAGGACTGATTAATAATTTTCAAAATTCTCAATTCTTATTTAGTGATGGCAAATTTTTACAATGCTCAGATCGTATCTTATTAATAGAAACTGTCACCTCTTATGTAAAAGGTAGGAAGGAGGAGGACAGGGAGAGATAGAGGCAGCATTCCTTCTTCATCTTCCTCTTCAAGTCTACATATAATTATTTCAGTAAAAACTGTCATCTCCAAAGTAATGTAATAATTGTCTTCACAGAATACAGATTTTACCCATGAACTACTAAAGAAAGATGTCAACTCAATGGTAATGAATATAACTCAAATAATACCACAATCATGAAAAAGAGAGCCCAGAGAGTAAAAATAAAGGGCAGTAAGCCAATACATAATATATCATAAAAAAAGAAGAGAGAAAAGTTAGGGGCACCCTTTTATCTGCCTCTTTAGGTTAAAAGAAGTGACGAACACAGGTATATAGCAGGTAGCTGTGCCCTATGTTTTTCCAATTATCTTGATAAATGTGACAATTGACTATACAGTCTTATTTGTCTGCAAGCTGTGTATGCAGCAGACTTAAGAGCTTAGGTTGCTCTATACATGACTTGCAGACACAGGGTAAGACAATATAACTGGTTATCAAATTCATCAAGGTAATAGGAAACATCCATGACATCATAGTACTTTGTGTAGTCTTAAGGGGTTAATGAATGATTGCAGTTAAGTTTCATTCTGTACAAACCACACAAGAAAACAGGTAAGGTTCTCGTGGCCACCCAGAATAGTATAGGATGGAACCAGAAAATAAATATTCTTTACATAGTAATTTGTGTTTACAGGTAATATCATCATGAATTTCTGGCCTATTAGATGGCAAAAGGAGTTAAAATACTTGTGCCCAAAATAACTTTGAACAGAAACTGCAGGACACTCCAAAGTGACAGAATCACCTGATATGCATTATTAAAATAACCAACGCAGAGCTCCCTACACTGTCCCAGGCACTTCTGACAGGGCAGATTTATCATCATGGTAGCTGTGGGGAACTATTGTTCTTTGATGATGATGTCCTGGAAATGTTTCATTTCCACATGAATTATTAGATACAAAAGGTCCCAGCATTGACTAGAGCCCTGGACAATAGTCTCATCTACAGCCTGCAGTCTCTTTCTGGTGCACTTGGGAAGTTGCCGGATATGCCACAATAGTTTAAGATCACATTAACCTTGTAATGCAATTGCTCATAGCTACTAATGTTCGAGTGGCACAGGCAGCCATTGAAAATCAAACCAGAGAAACTGACACCTACATGGCTATGGAAGAAGACAACCGCATTGTAGGCAAGTAGTCTGATATAATTCACATACTAGACCTGATGGCGTTTTTAATTAAAAGTACCTTCTTTAAACACAGCATGCTGGAAGCCATTGCAAGGTTTCTGGAAAAATACATGAACGATATCAATGAATGGCAATAAAAAGTAACAATGGCTCCAAAAGCCAAAACTCCAACAATAAGAGTGCTCATAGATATTAATACAAAAGAGAGCAAAACATTGGATACCACTTTGAAGGTGCATATGTGCAAGAGTTGTGGATGAGTCAGAGAGAGGAATCATTATAAAATTAGTGATAAGCAAATTAAATTTATATTCAACTTCAGGAAACTCGCTTGTCCTAGGACAGAGGTGGAGAACCATTTTTCTGCAGGGGGCCATTTGGAAATTTCTACCATCGTTCGGGGGCTACATAAAATTATCGGCTTGAAAATGATTCTGCTATATTAGGTTAAACAACTCACCTCTACTGTGATGGCTGGGGCTGCTTCTCTTTCGCGTGGCTGTGATGTTAGGTGTTATTTATCATGGGTTTTTCAACTGCTTTTTCAGGTTTGCTATAGCCCTACACATCACAGGAGAGGTTGGGAACATATACGTCGCAAAGGTTGGGACATAGAGATCACTGGGGAGCTGGATTTAAAGGGCAGGAATTTTACAAAATGCGTCTGCCAGCCCAAGCATGGCGGTACCCAGGAATCTGCCCGGAGGCCGCATAAAAGGTCACCAAGGGCCACATGCGGCCCTGGGGCTTGAGATTCTTCACCCCTTCTCCTAGGAAATGCAAACAATTTGTGACAGCCAAAATTGCCCAAAAAAAAATGCATGCAGCCATTTTACAAACTGCAGCAGAATGGATTAGCTAACAAAGGCTTAAATGACTTCTAGCGCAACCTTCTCCATAATGCCTTGCATACTTACATAATATATTAGCACAGCCTATCAGTATGGACTATCATTTCTTCTTTTTTAGCTAACCCAAGAACTATGCTTTAACTTGAGTGCACTAAAAAAAAATTATAAAGGGCCACCCATAAGTGCACTAGAATGTGGTTGATCATAGCCCCCTACAACAGGAGAAAGGTCACACAAAGACTAAAACCTTTCCCTCTGAACCCAAAAGCCACAGTGAGGGTCATGGACTGATGGCCTCCTCTAGCCGAAGCCCAGGGAGACCCAATCTTGCTCTCCAAATCTGCCTGTGCTCCCATCCCAGCAAAAGTAAGAGACATCTATCGTCGGTTCCCCATACAAGTGAGGAATGCCGATGGTCGGGGGGGAAAGTGGAAGCGGATGGCCACACACTCTTCCCCTAAACCTATCAGAAGGGAACCACATCCTCAAAAATCCTAGTGAAAAGGACACATGTATAGAGGGGTGACACACAAGTAAAAAACTATTTAATAGGGAGGGAATATTGTCTAGTGTAATACTAGCTGGCCCCTCGACCAGGCATTTAGAAACTCCCAATCCTAGCCATAAGGCCTTAAAAAAATGGCATATGCTCAAACCTCAAATGAGTTTCCCATGCCCAGTGAATTATGGAACTAGGGACCCCACATCCGGTTCACTGATGAAGAGAATGCAGCAACAATATTAGCATGACTCAGTATAGTGTGAGGATATTGCAGCTCACTACTAGATATAGGTAAACAGGACAAACCTGTGAACAATTTCTGCAGATTGGGAATATGTACACCTTTAGTATTTGCAGCACGTTTTTCTATTGCAATAATGCACATTATTGATGCATTTTTCCCTATCCATTCCAATGGGTGTAAAACACTGTAGAAATGCGTAAAGAGTTGACATGGTACAGATTTAAAAAAAAAAAAAAAAAAAAGCATTGCTGGTTCAAATCTGAAGAGAAAAAATAGGCAGAATGTGCATAATATTTCAGTGAAGGTATTCAATTTGTTGGTGCTATAAAAATACCAAGAGCTGACAGGTCAGCAGTGAAGAATGGTTAGGCAATGTAATGTGCACACCTAGCATTTTTGGAGAATTTTTTGATGCGTTTTTACTTGCAATTTTTAAGCAATTAGCAAGTGAACATGCATCACTTTTTTAAGTGCTTTGCCCACTTTCTTCTTTTTTCTGCACCAAAATATGCAGGTGAAAAAACCTGAAACATGCTAATTTTTTTTCTGCGTTTTTCCCTGTGTTTTTCTCATAGCCTAAATGATAGAAACGCATGGGATAAAATGCAATGAAAAACGCACCTAAAATACAAAAAATAAGTTTTTTCATTAGCATCTCATAAACGGTCTTTAGTAATACTATTTCTAAAGAACTGTTTACGTATGCTACTATAAGCTGGAACAATCTGAAAGGGATTTCAGATATGCACCCAGAACCGCTCGTGGTTCTTGGATGCCCAGTGAATCTGGTCGGTCCCTTTAAGATATCAGAACAATTAAAAGCTTGGTAGTATCTGGGGGAAACATTTGTTAAATATATGTATATAAATATTTTTATTTATTCATGTTTTTTTAAACAACATAAAAGTAGGCATTATCATTACTTACTCTTATAAGACTTGGGGCCAGACAACTGCAAAGGGTCTTCACATGCTTTAGGCACTTTTCATGGGACATAAAGTTACAAACTGCAATGAAATAAAACAAAGAGTTCATTTATATGCACAAGTAAATTGAAACAAAACAAAACAAAAAAATGATAACAGTAACTGAATTGTGCCATCTTATTCACCACTATGTGTGCTACATTTTAGCTCTACCCAGAGCCTTTCTCAAGCACAGATGTAAAATGTGGTGAACATCCTAGAAGCAAATTTTTTTACTGATAAATATGTAAATACATAAGTAATTTTGCAATATTTCATAAAGTAAACCTTAATTAAATAGTAGTTAACTTTATTTAGCATGTGCTACTTAAAGAGGTTGTCCAGGCATATAACATTGTTGAAGGAGCAGAATGTCAGATCACCTGTCCCAAGAGCACCGTCATGGAGCCCCAATGTACAGGGTGGGCCATTTATAAGGATGCACCTAAATAAAATGGGAACGGTTGGCGATATAAACTTCCTGTTTGTGGCATATTACTATATGGGAGGGGGGAATACTTTTCCAGATGGGTGGGGACCATGGCGGCCCTTTTGGATCCAACTTTATTTATATAAATAATCCACCATATAAACGGTCCACCCTGTAGACAAAAGGTTGCAAGATGATGAGACCAGCACAGATCATCCATATGAATAAATAAAATCCATTTTATTAAAACAGTAAAATACAAGAAAGAAAAAAAAAAAAAAAAAAAAAAAAAAAAAAGAAAATCACTATAAAGCACAAAGGTAACACACTGGGATAGAAAAAATAGCGTAAACGGCAATGCGTTTCTGACCTGCTGTATTAATCTTCAGAAAAAAAAAAAAACAGTATATATATTTGTATGCACGTCATAAAGCTCAAAAAAGGTGAAGAAACATACTTTTCCTGACAAGTTATATCGCTTATACATGTTATGTAAATAAAAACTTATAACCGGACGTTAAATTCATCCATTGGTTTTATAAATTACTCTTTTGAAGGCTTAAACCCTCCGAAATTTGATTTAGGTTAAGACAATAAATTGGCATCAATGCTGAAATATTGATCATTTAATGAACACAGAATGGTCAGATTTTGGCAAGACAAACGTTTTGTCGCCTGGTCATATAATGCACCCAATCCTAGTTTACATCCTCACCTGTGCTCAGTAAATGATTGGTTAATTAGTGGGTGTGTATAAAAAGAAACCCAGTACCCCAGACCTTCTCTTGAACTGCAACTTGAGCTCTGACAACATGCCAAAAATACACCCTGTGACCAAAACCTTGATTATCAAGAGGCTGAAGATCAGATCCACTGCAGAGGTGGCTGGCACCTTTAATGTGTCTCTGCGTCTAGTACAAAGAATTTTAAAAAAAAAAGATATGAAGAGACTGGAGATGTGTTTGACAAGCCCTGGTCCTGAAAACCCCGCAAGACAACTGCTCAGGAGGAACATTTGTTGGTTAGAAAATCCAAAGCAAGCCCCTCTTCAACTGCATCAGAGCTCCAACAGGTCTGGTCACCTCAAGTCCCTGTGTAAACTAGAACAGTTTGTAGGATTCTGTCTCGAAATGGCCTCAATGGTTGAATCAGTGCCCAGAAGCCAGCACTAGACAAAAGGCAAATAAAAAACCGTGTGGCATTTGCACAGCCTGCTAAACAGATGGACGCTGGGAAAGTTGCAGAAGGTGAATTTATCTGATGAATCTTCAGTAGAATTACACCACAGCCGCCGCAAATACTGTAGGAGACCTACTGGAACCATATGGAAACAAAATACCCGCATAAAACAGGTACATTTGGTGGTGGAAAGATCATGGTCTGGGGTTACATTCAGTATGGGGGTGTGGAAACATTTGCAAGGTGGAAGGCAATAGCAATAGCTTAAAATATCAAAGTATTAGCTACCTCTTGCATTCCAATTCATAAAAGGAGTCAAATTCTGCAGCAGGATGGTGCTCCATCTCATACATCCATCTCTACAACAAAGTTCTTCCAGGCAAAAAAGTTCAAGGTGCTTAAGGACTGGCGAGCCCAGTCACCAGACATGAACATCATTGAGCATGTTTGGGGTAGGATGAAAGAGGAAGCTTGGAAGACAAAACCAAGGAATCTAGATGAACTTTGGAATGCATGTAAGACTGCATTCTTTGCTATTCCTGATGACTACTTCATTAATAAATTGTATGAATAATTGTTGAACCTCATGGATGCAGTCCTTCAAGCTCATGGAAGTCACACAAAATATTAAATATGACACTAATAGAACCACGACTTCATTCACCAATGTTATGCAACGTATATTTGTATTTTAAATTAATTAGTTGTTTGAATATCACATTACTTTCTGTGGGCAACAAAACGTTTGTCTTGCCAAAATCTGACCATTCTGTGTTCATTAAATGATCAATATTTCAGCATTGATGCCAATTTATTTTCTTAACCTAAACCACATTTCGGAGGGTTTCAGCTTTCAAAAGAGTAATTTATACAACCAATGGATGAATTTAACTTCAGGTTATAAGCTTTTATTTACATAACATGGATAAGCAACATAACTTGTGTAAGGAACTGTATGTTTCTTCACCTTTTTTGAGCTTTACGACGTGCATACAAGTACGGTATATATACTGTATTTTTTGTGAAGATTAATGCAACAGGTCAGAAACACATAGCCGTTATGCTATTTTTTCAAAAATTACTGTAAATAGTGTCACAATTAGTAATTTCTGAAATAGTGCAAAAATATTGCAAAAACTTCTGACAGGTGACATTGATGCTGCTTGCTAGTCTAATTAGATCCTTGGCAATTATTTTTCCCAAACTGCCAAACAAAAATCTAGGTTCATAGATTTGAACATTTACAGGGGGAGAATGTATGGAAGGTATTACATTTTGGTGAAATAAGTCAACATGTTCAATCTAGAAAGCTCCTTGTTCATATGCCATAAGTGGCCATATTTCCTCATTGACCAGCATGAGGCCAAAAGAACATCTTTTACCAGCTGGAATATTGTGCGCTGCTCAGTATATGAAAGAACAGCAAACTACACTTCCCTACACTTCATGACACTGGTGGGGGACCAAAAACGTACACCTATTGCTGCAATATGACGTGAACTGACCCTGAAGTGCATGGTGTGGAGCTTTAGCTGATGTTGCAAGTCATATATCATAACATACCGTATATACTCGCGTATAAGCAGAGTTTTTCAGCCCAAAATTTGGGCTGAAAAGTCCCCCCTCGGCTTATACGCGAGTATACAGAACTTCAGGCTTCCCCCGGAGGTATACAGGCCCCCCATCAAGATCCAGGGCCCATCCCCATGCGCGGCAAACCTGTAAAGTAAAATCATACTTATCACTGTCCTGTCGTGCTCTCCCGCCACTGCCGACATCACGATCCCGGGCTTCATTTCGCGTCTTCCGGATTCCGGCTTCCTGTGGTCGCGGGCAATGACGTTATTGCCCGCGACCACAGGAAGCCGGAATCCGGAAGACGCGGAATGAAGCCGGGATTGTGATGTCGGCAGCGGCGGGACAGCACGACAGGACAGTGATAAGTATGATTTTACTTTACAGGTTTGCCGCGCAAGGGGGGGGGGCCCTGGATCTTGATGGGGGGGCCTGTATACCTCTGGGGCTGCTGCTGATACAGCCCTGGGGCTGCTGCTGTATACACCCCTGGGGCTGCTGCTGTATACACCCCTGGGGCTGCTGCTGTATACACCCCTCGGGCTGCTGCTGTATACACCCCTGGGGCTGCTGCTGTATACACCACTGGGGCTGCTGCTGTATACACCACTAGGGCTGCTGTATATACCTCTGGGGCTGCTGTATACTACCTCTGGGGCTGCTGTATACTACCTCTGGGGCTGCTGTATATTACCTCTGGGGCTGCTGTATACTACCACTGGGGCTGCTGTATACTACCACTGGGGCTGCTGTATACCACACTGCTGGGGGCTGTATACCTGTGCTGGGGTCCACCCTCGGCTTATACACGAGTCAATAGGTTTTCCCAGGTTTTGGGGGCAAAAGTAGGGGGGTCGGCTTATACACGCGTCGGCTTATACAGAGTATATACGGTAAATACATCTTAGCTACCACAATGCCTTATTGTTGAGTTCCACAGCATCTTGATAAGAAATTGGAATGACTTTTCTTCTTTCAGTACAGGAATTATATGCAATTATTAGGAATAATATACTCACTTACTGAAAATGTTTAAAATTTCTTCCATATGCTAGCTGTGTCCCCCTGTATTGCCTGTTGAAGAAGGTGCTCTGGTCACATGAGAACAAAGCAGAACTTTTTGGAATAAATGCAAAATGCTAGGAGTGATGGAAAACTAACCCTGCACATCACCCTGAAAACATCATCTCCAGTATCAAACATGATGGTGACAGCATCATGCTGTGGGGATGCTTTTTCTTCAGCAGGGAAAGGGAAACTGGTCAGTTGATGGGAAGATGGATGGAGTTAAATACTAGGGCAATTGTAGAGGAAAACATGTTAAAGAGGATGCAAAAGATTTGAGACTGGGTTGTAGGTGAATCTTCCAGCAGGACAACAACCCTAAACATACTGCCAAAGCTACTGTACATATTCACGTGTTTGAATCGCCCAATCAAAGTCCAGACCTCTATTCCACTGAGAATATGTGGCAAGAATTGAAAATTGCTGTTCACAAACGCTCTCCATCCAATCTCACTGATCTAGAGCTATTTTACAAAGAAGAATGGGCAAATTTGTCAACCTCTAGATATGCAAAGGTTGTAGAGACATACCCCAAAAGACTAGCAGCAGTAATTGCAGCGAAAGGTGGTCCTACAAAGTATTGACTCAAAGAGGCTGCATGTCATCATTTTCTGATGTATCGTTTCCTTTACACTTCACAAATACTTGCTACTTTGTGTTGGTATATCACATGATATCCCCTTAACTTAACCCCATCATGACCCGGTGATTCTTCATTTTTAATTTTCATTTTTTGATCCCCTACTTCCAAGAGCCATAACTTTTTAATTTTTCTGTCAATATAGACATATGAGGGCTTGTTTTTTGCGGGACAAGTTGTACTTTTAGATGCAATCATTTATTTTACCATATAGTGTACAGGGAAATGGTAAAGAAATTGCAAAAAAAAAGTGCAATTACACATTTGTTTGGGTTTTTTAGTCGCCACGTTCACTTTATGGTAAAACCGACATGATGGTATGATGCCTCAGGTCAGTACGAGTTCGTAGATACCAAACATTTACAATTTTACTGGTATCTAAGTGGTGAAAAAAAAAAATTAAGAATTTTGAAGAAAGGAAAAAAAATCATGCTTTTTGAGCCATGTTCTGCGACCCGTAGAGTTCTTATTTTCGGGATCTGGGGCTGTGTAACAGATTATTTTTTGCGGCTTGAGCTGACGTTTCTAATGATACCATTTGTGGGTGGATGCGCTGTTTTGATCGCCTGTTATTGCATTTTGAAGCAATGTTGCATCAACCAAAATAAAAAAACTTAATTTTGGCGTTTGGATCTTTTATCTGTTGTGCGCTTTACGGCTCTCATTAATTGATTTTATATATTGATAGATCGGATGTTTTTAAATGCGGCAATACCAAATAGGTGTATTTTTATTTTTTTTTAATACTTTTGTTTTGTATGGGGGGGAAAGGGGCGTGATTTGAACTTTTTTTTTTACATGTTTGTAAAAACTTTATTTATTAATTCTTACTTTTACACTGCCCCATAGAGAGCCAAAGGGCTGCAGCATGCGATCGCTTGTGACAGGTCCCGATGAGCTACAGTACATCGGGATCTGCCACAATTGCACACTGCGAGTGGCTGGTAGTGCTTACCAACCACTCACAGGAAGTGTCCATCACAGCGTGCTGGCGGGGAACAGTGCAATCCCTGTAGCGGTAGCTTTGGATCCCGCTGTCAATAATTGACGGCGGGATTCAAAGGGTTAACAGAAACAATCAGATCCCGGATCTGATCGGTGATGGAAGCCTGACATCTGAGCTGTAACCGGCCCATGGTGCTGTACAACGTCATGGGTCGCGAAGGGGTTAAAATACATTTAAAGCACCACTTCAGCAGTTTTTTTTTATTTGATCGCTGGAGTGGGGCTTTAAAACCCCTGTCTTATTTTCACCTTCCAACACCTTCATCTGTTTACCAATACTCAAGTCGATGTTACTTTGTGACCAACTGGCAGCCCCAGTGGTTCATGGAGCATATGACAGATCACAAATCAGTAAAACTCTATGAGGAGCCTCAGTCTGGCCCTTATAGGTTTGTAGTAAGCACTTGTGGTATAACTTCTGACATCCAGCCAATCAGAAGATACGGGCACAAGATGGCACTGCGGGATTAGAGAAACAGCAAAAAAGAATGATAGCGTTGGATGGTTAATTTAAGGGCCACGTCACACACACAGATATCTGTGCAGATATTGTTCACAGATCTGTGGTTGCAGTGAAATCATGGACACATTGTTACATTTGTACACAGCCACAAAATGGACCAATGTGTCCATGATTTCACTGCAACCAGAGATCTGCGAACAATATCTGCACAGATATCTGTGTGTGTGACGTGGCCCTAAGTATGATTTGAAAAAAAAAATGCAGAAAAAGTCACAGTATATGAATACTTTTTCAAGACACTGTATGTGGTCCCTTCTGATAATGTTTCAGTTTACAGTAAAATGTCAACTAGCCCATATCTTTATAATAAAATCAAGTGGTGCATTGGATGTTCTATACAGTGAATAACTGTAACAAGTAATCCCAGAGAAATAATGAAAAGAAGTTTTCAGTATGTTACATTGATGTAGGATGTCATTTCCTGGAAAATAAAATATAAAGTGTATACTGTATATACTCGCGTATAAGCCGAGTTTTTCAGCCCAAAAATTGGGCTGAAAAGTCCCCCCCCTCGGCTTATACGCGAGTCACTCGGTTTTTGCAGAAGGGGGGGGGGGCTGTGACCGGTGGCTGGAGGAGGCAGCAGAGGGCCGCAGTGACCGCAGGCGGTCACGTGGGGCCGCCTCATTAGTGTAATGAGTATGCACGGCATCCCCCCGTCCATCGGCGGCGGGGAGATGCCGTGCATATTGCAATACACTGGCCCCCAGCAGTAACACACAGCCCCCCCTCCTTAGTATGTCCCCCCCAGGCTGCGGCACCTGTTAAAATAACAAACGTTTCATACATCACCTTTCCGGCGCAGCTCCTCCCGTCCCGGCTTCTTCCTTCTTGTGCCGGTGTTATGTGACCGGGCGCAGGAGATGACGTCATTTCCTGCGCGCGGTCACAGCACTAGAAGCCGGCACAAGAAGGAAGAAGCCGGGACCGGAGGAGCGGAGAAGCTGCGCCGGAAAGGTGATGTATGAAACGTTTGTTATTTTAACAGGTGCTTCAGCCTGGGGGGGACATACTAAGGAGGGGGGGCTGTGTGTTACTGCTGGGGGCCAGTATACCACCACTGGGGGCCTGTATACACTGCACAGGGGCCTGTATACACTGCACAGGGGCCTGTATACCACCACTGGGGGCCTGTATACACTGCAGAGGGGCCTGTATACACTGCAGAGGGGCCTGTATACACTGCAGAGGGGCCTGTATACCACCACTGGGGGTCTGTATACACTGCACAAGGGCCTGTATACACTGCACAGGGGCCTGTATACCACCACTGGGGGCCTGTATACACTGCAGAAGGGCCTGTATACACTGCACAGGGGCCTGTATACCACCACTGCACAGGGGCCTGTATACCACCACTGCACAGGGGCCTGTATACCACCACTGCACAGGGGCCTGTATACCACCACTGCACAGGGGCCTGTATACCACTGCACAGGGGCCTGTATACCACTGCACAGGGGCCTGTATACCACTGTACAGGGGCCTGTATACCACTGTACAGGGGCCTGTATACCACTGCACAGGGGCCTGTATACCACTGCACAGGGGCCTGTATACCACTGCACAGGGGCCTGTATACTACTGCACAGGGGCCTGTATACCACTGCTGAGGGGCCTGTATACCACTGCTGAGGGGCCTGTATAATACCACTGCTGAGGGGCCTGTATACCATTACTGAGGGGTGCTATATACCAGTGACGGGGGGGCTATATAATAGGATGGGGGTCTGCTGCATTTCATACCCTCGGCTTATACGTGAGTCAACAACTTTTAACAGCTTTTGGGGGCAAAAGTAGGGGGGTCGGCTTATACACGGGTCAGCTTATACACAAGTATATACGGTATATCCCTCCACATATTGAAACAGCACCTTCGCTCTCCTCATCCAGACAATCATGTCACCAAAATCACCTGCATTTCCCATTTCCTTTGGCTCATAAGTGAAATCTCTATAAGACTGAAGTAGCTCTACTTTAGGAAATATGATTTGTAATCATAAATGGATTTGTAATGAGTCACAATGAGAAGAAACCAATGCTTTTTCTAGGATACCGTAATTCCTACCTGAACTCTGTATATAGCTGCCGAAAGTTAAAGGGAACCTGTCACCTCATCTAGCCCTCCTAACCTATGAATACCTGTCCCTGCAGCCTCAAACTATTATATTAACCATTCCTGTGACCTTTTACAAGTAAATACAAGTTGAATAAAATGTTTCGTACACTTACTCTATCCATGTCGGATTAGAGCAGCATTTTAAATAGCATAGCTAAGGTGCTAAACATCAGTCCTAGGTGGGAATCAACCACAAATGTACCAACCGAATATGTAAAAAAGACACAGAAGGGAAGAGAAAAAAAAAAAAAAGGGCTGCAGTCTGTATTTTTACATATATGGTAAGCAGAAGTGTGTATATTATATATATATATTATATATATACCGTATATACTCGTGTATAAGCCGAGTTTTTTCAGCCCAAAAATTGGGCTGAAAAGTCCCCCCTCGGCTTATACACGGGTCTATACGGTAATGCTGTGGGGGGGGGCTGTGACCGGGAGCTGGAGGAGGCATGAGGGGGCCGCGGTGACCGCAGGCGGTCACGTGGGGCCGCCTCATTAGTGCAATGAATATGCACGGCATCCCCCCGTCCATCAACGGCGGGGGGATGCCGTGCATATTGCACTGCACAGCCCCCCTCCTTAATATGCGTCCCGCAGTATTAATAAACAGCCCCCCCCCCCTCCTTATCATGGCCCCCCAGGCTGCAGCAGCTGTCAAAATAACAAACAGCTTATACATCACCTTCCGACGCAGCTCTGCGCTCCTCCGGTCCTCCGCTCGCCGGCTTCTTCTTTCTTCTTGTGCCGGTGTCATGTGACCGGGCGCAGGAGATGACGTCATTTCCTGCGCGCGGTCACAGAAGCCGACACAACAAGAAGAAGCAGCCGGCGAGCGGAGATGCTGAGGACCGGAGGAGCGCAGAGCTGCGTCGGAAGGTGATGTATAAGCTGTTTGTTATTTTGACAGCTGCTGCAGCCTGGGGGGCCATGATAAGGAGGGGGGGGGCTGTTTATTAATACTGGGGCTGTATATACCTCTGGGGCTGTATACTACCACTGGGGCTGTATACTACCACTGGGGCTGCATATACCTCTGGGGCTGATGTATACTACCACTGGGGCTGTATACTACCACTGGGGCTGTATATACATCTGGGGCTGATGTATACTACCACTGGGGCTGTATACTACCACTGGGGCTGTATATACATCTGGGGCTGATGTATACTACCACTGGGGCTGCTTGGGCTCCTGTATACTACCACTGGGGCTGCATATACCTCTGGGCTGTATACTACCACTGGGGCTGTATACTACCACTGGGGCTGCATATACCTCTGGGCTGATGTATACTACCACTGGGGCTGTATACTACCACTGGGGCTGTATATACATCTGGGGCTGATGTATACTACCACTGGGGCTGTATACTACCACTGGGGCTGTATATACATCTGGGGCTGATGTATACTACCACTGGGGCTGCTTGGGCTCCTGTATACTACCACTGGGGCTGCATATACCTCTGGGGCTGATGTATACTACCACTGGGGCTGTATACTACCTCTGGGGCTGTATATACATCTGGGGCTGATGTATACTACCACTGGGGCTGCTTGGGCTCCTGTATACTACCACTAGGGCTCCTGTATACTACCACTGGGGCTGCTGGGGCTCCTATATACTACCACTGGGGCTGCTGTATACTACCACTGGGCTGCTGGGGATGCTATATACTACCACTGGGGATGCTATATAGTACCACTGGGGATGCTATATACTACCACTGGGGATGCTATATAGTACCACTGGGGCTGCTGGGGATGCTATATACTACCACTGGGGCTGCTGTATACTACCACTGGGGCTGCTGTATACTACCACTGGGGAGGCCTGTATACCACACTGCTGGGGGCTGTATACCTGTGCTGGGGTCCACCCTCGGCTTATACACGAGTCAATAGGTTTTTCCAGATTTTTGGGGCAAAAGTAGGGGGGTCGGCTTATACACGGGTCGGCTTATACACGAGTATATACGGTATATATATATACATATTTATTATCGTTCCAAAAAACTGGCAGGACTCAATAGTTACCAAGATGATGATCTTTATTGGCCCGATGACCGTCGCGGTACCCATAGACGACTCCCATTATTAAAAAAAAACAGATCCGGTTTTGGAACTGGCGCGACAAACGCAGCCTGCTAGATTTTTCCCGCAGGCTCCAAAACCGGATCCGGTAACCGGATTGCAAATAGCGCAATCTGGTTTTTCTATTGAAGCCTATGGCTGCAGATCCTGATCCGGTTTTGAGCATTTAAAATGCTCAAAACCGGATCAGGATCTGCAAATAAAACCGCAGGGGTGACCCTAGCCTAAGGGTACCGTCACACCTGGCGACAGCCCCAGAGATGTCGGCGGCGACGGGCGGGCGGGAGCACGTTTTTGGCACCCCGCCAGCGTCGCTGCCCTCCGTTTACACGGGGAGACATCTCCGGCGATGGGACGGCGAGCTGAGAGGCGGCATCGCCGCCGGGGTTTCTCAAAACCCCAGTGGCGATGCAGTACAATGGGAGCCTATGGCTCCCATCGCCTTTCAGCTCGCCAGCGGCCGTTTACATGGGGCGATGTGGACACATCGCCCCAGATCGGCCACCTGGTTTCAGAGCACTGCTCTGAAACCAGGCGACCAGTAAAAGGCGTCACCATCGCCCCTTTACATTAGGCGATGCAGGGGCGATGTCGTCGCCGTTAGGCCACGCCCTTACATCGCCTATGTAATCGGCGGCGATGTCGCCACGTGTGACGTGGCTTTAAGTGTACAAAATGTTTTATTCAACTTGTATATAGCTGTAAAAGGTCAGACAGGAATGGTTAATATAATAGTTTGAGGCTGCAGGGACAGGTATTCATAGGTTAGGAGGGCTAGATGAGGTGACAGTTTCCACTTAATATGTTACAGTCCGTTTACACTACACCTTTATAGCGAGCAAACGTTCTTAGAAAAGGTTGTTACATGATAATCACGCAGTTTAAAGAGGCTGCCAAACACCCCATGACAGCTCAATCGTGGGATAAAACGATCTTTTGGTTTGCACAAAAACAATCCTCAGTCTCTGCAATGCATAGTCCGATGTAAATCAGAATCTTATTGCTTAGAATAGCAGCCTATGCACACTGAGCGATCTATTACTGGTCATTGTGAAAATTGCAACTTATTAATAAAAGTTATAAAAAAAAAAAAAGAAGTGAGATAATGAGTGAAAAAACATGCACGCTTTTGGGATGAAACGGAGGTGGTTTTTTTAGACGCTCGCGAGAACTTAGCTTAAGGTGTAGGAAGTTGATGCTTTGCCATTTTTCTTTTATTGGAGGGGGTTAAAAGAAAATCACTGAAGAAACATTGGCGACAATAACATACTGACCAAATATTAGTTTAAGATTACATTTAAAACAGCCTGATCGAATTTAAGGATCCTCATACAGTTTGCAATCGGTTGGCAATACATATACTGACAAAAAAGTGTAACAATGTATTTAAATTCTTACTTTCAGACTCCATATTTCACAACCCACTACAGCAGGAGTGGGGAGCCTCAGGATTCTTGGCCGTATGTGGCCCTCGATGTCCTTTTCTGCGGCCCCCGGGCTGATTCCTGGGGATCACAGTACTTGGGCTGGCAGACACGTTTTGCGGACTGGCTGTCTTTTAAATCCAGCTCCCCAGTTATCTCTATGCCCCAATCTAAGCCTCCCAAGTGATTTATGTGCCCCCAGCCTCTCCTGTGATGTCTATAGCCCTGCCAAATCTGGAAAACTGTTGTAAAGCAACATGATCAAGATCACCTAATATCACAGTCACACCAAGGAGAAGCAGCTTCAGCCACCATAGTAGGGGCGAGTTGATAGTTTAACCGAATATAGCAGGTTAATTTTCTAGTTATTAATTTTGTGCAGCCGCCAAAGGATGGTAGAAATTTCCAAACGGCCCCCGGCAGAAAACGTTTCCCCACCACTGCCCTACAGCTTTGAGTAGAAGAAAAACTGGAATGGAAAAGGTGCAATCGAGTGTGTTACCAGTATAACAATTGGAAGTGTTCCATAGGTACACACTCACCTGGCAGGGTTGTGTAAGCCACAACCACTACAAAAGCGTATTAGAAGGTTTGCTGCAGTCTTCCCAATAAAATTGTGTCAATAAAATAGAAATAAAAAGAAAGGGAATATTGATCCTATATTGATATATGACAATCAAAAAATTTGTGTACATCTGTGAATTTTTCCTGATGAAGGGGCCAGAGAGCCCAGAAACACGTAGAAAAAAATATCACAATCAATCCACAAATTTTTTTGATCGTCATATATGGTAGCGAGGTCAATATTCCCTTTTTTTTATTTCTATTTTATTGCTACAGCTTTGAGTGTGAGACAACCTTCAATTTACAGACAATAATCATGGCTATCTCATACATAAATTTGACTTGCAACTATTTGGCATATGATTAGTTATTGCAGATTCTTGTTGTGTCACTACATTGTTACTGTTTTGCTGTTTGAAAAATCTTTTTCTTCCTGTATTCTACAAATTACAACCGGTTCTAACATTCCCTAATAGCTCAGTGTGTTATTAAGTTGATTCCCAAGTGAAAGATCACTGGTTCACATGGAGGAGCAGCCATGAAGATTTCCCAAGAAAAAAGAAACAGGATCCTCCAGTTCATTGGTAGTGGTCTCTTGGCCAACAAAATTGCCAAACTGCATTATGTCAGTGCCATGACAGTTTTAAGAATATGAAATTAAGTCTGGCCAACCATTCAAAAGGCAAGAGGTGGATGTCCACGCAAAATATTGGAGTCAACAATTTGGTTCAACACAAGGTCTATTAGTTCCAGTACATCAAACATCAGTGAAGGTGGTTCGTATGCTTCCTAATAGTGAGATCACAGATATCCATGCAAGCACTGTGCAACACATATTACACAAGTCTTGAATGAGTACCTGAAGAAAGGTGAAGAAGCCTCAGCTTCAATATCGTTATAAGAAGCATCAGATCAAGTTTGCAAAAAGTTATGAAAAGTGGATAGTAGAGGATTGTAAACGGGTGATTTGGAGCCATGAGGAGAAAGTCAATAGACTAGGCTCTGATGGGTGCAAAGGGGTCTGGAAGCAACAAGGAAAAATTGGGCTAACACAGAGTTACCCAACTTCAGTCCTCAAGGCCCACCAACATTGCAAGTTTTCAGGATTTCTTTAACGTTTCACACTTGGAATCATCACCTGTACAGGAGATTACCAACTGTAAAATGCTAAAGAAATCCTGAAAACATGCACTGTTGGTGGGCCTTGATGACTAGAGTTGGGGAACAATGAGTTAACAGATCGACAAATTGACATTCGGTGGAGAAAGCTTGACGATATGGGGTTGTTATACAGCCAAAGACGTTGGATTCTTGACCAGGATCAATGGTGAGCTACATGCGAGCATCCTACAAGACAAGTTAATTCATAGACTCAAGTAGGTAGGGATGACAAAGGCTTCCAGAAGGACAATGACCTGAAGCATACATCAAGATTGTTAAAGAAATGGCTCAATGCCAATGAAGTAGAGGTGATGGATTGGCCCCCACAGTCCCGAGACCTCAACCCAGTCGAACATTTGTCGGTAGATTTGAGGAAAACGCTTTATACATACTCAGGTGAGTTGACCAATATGCTCCAACATTGGGCACTTAAAAAAAAGAAACCTAGGATCGTATTTCGATTGAGACATGCTTGAATCTGATGGTGAGCATTACCAGAAAGATTCAAGCAGTGTTGAAATCCAAAGGTGGATTTACAAAATACTAACAAAATAATAATATAAATTTAGATTTTTAGGAACAAAACAGTAACAATGCAGTAAAATTACAAGAAGCTGCATAATAGTTGCAAATCAAATTTATGTATGCGATAGCCAAGAAGATTATCTATAAAATGAAGGTAATCTCACACTAAAGCTGTAGTAGTAGATGACATATGGAGACTGAAAATGAAAAATTCAAAACATTGTTACCCTTTTACTTGACAGCGTAAATAATGTAGGCAACAATGGTTTTTAGACCTGTATAAACAATTTGGTAAGCCAACGAGCATGCTCTCACCCTTTATACTGGTTAATAACAAATGTTCTTACAAACGGCCATATGACTAATACAATGGTACATATGCTGCCATCTACCAAATGGATCACACAAGGACAGCACACAGACCAAAGCAAATCAATTGACCGATAAATTAGCAATTTCAAAAACATGTATGCTGATAACATGTAGAAATCAAATGATTGAAACATAAAATTATAAAAAAATATTTTAGATGAAAGACTCACAATATTTCATATGGCCATGGGTATAAGTCAAAAGCTTCATTTTTGTACACACTAAAAAACGCAGAAGCAAAATGTAACTTGAGCATGGCTTAAAATGCTTTGGGGCAGATTCATCAAGAACTTCATGCCAGGTGTTTGTCTTTACACGTTGCTACTTTTTTCAACTTTAGGCATTTCTATACCATTTTCTTCATCTTTCTGACAAGCTGGCGAACTATAGAGAGAAGAGAGTGGCCCAGTGCGACTCAATAGATTCAGCATATGAAATGTACTACACACTCCACATTAAATTCTGAAGGCATGCAAATACAAAGGAACAACATGCAGCTGTCTGTACACAGTTTTTGCCAAACTCTTTAACATGCTTAGACACCTATAGTTCAATTTTTGACTACATGACCTAAATTTAATTTTGATCAATTTAGCTCCTATGGAACCGCTGTGGCAGTGAAACTGCATAAAGCAATAAGAAAAAAACTGTCTAAAAATGTTTAATCATCTAAATACCACATGTGGTGAACTGCACGTTTTTTTCTTAGAGCATTTACTGCATACTGACCGCATTACAATTTGCTATCTGACCTTACTCAAAGAATACTTATTATGAAAGGTGATTTCGGAAGCCGCACATTCCTGTCGTGGGCTTCTCATTCATCTGAAACATCAGACAAATGCACAACAAAGCCATGAAGCCACAGTCAATGAAGAGGCACAAAATATTCGGTGAAACTAACCAGGATATACTGATGAGAAAATAGAGTGGAGTACAAAGACCTGGTTTTAAACTGTTAAGTGTATTGCTTTTATTACCTGTATGATAATATAGTAATCACGTGATTATTATTCTGCCCATTACATTAAAAGTATATAAACACACATTGATTTATTGGTATGCCAATATATCAAAGAAACCAAGCTTCTTTCATTAATATAGTTTACCATACAGTATAACAGGCTTCAGCATGGCACTGGGTAGGGTACCGTAGCAAAAGTGTAAACATACCAAGCTGGGCTGTGGAGTCATAGTCAGTGCCCATTTAGTTGGAGTCAGAGTTAGTATAAAATGGACAGACTCCTAAAATATGTAATAAATTGGATACAGTAGTTCAATGTAGTATGTGCTGAATATTATTATTACGAATAATTATTATGTTCTATCTAAATATCTTGATTATTGTATCATAATGATTCAAATGTTCACATTGTACTACAATAAATTTATTACTTAAACACGAGCCATGTATGAAGGAGTCAGAGGCAGATTCAGGGAAATTGAGGGGTCGGGGCTTAGGCTTACCAACTCTACAGCCCTGATATCAAGTGTTGCCTTTGGTAGAGGTCTAAGGGCCACGTCACACGCTTCAATTTTCAGAACGATATCGCTTGAGCAATCTCTTTTTTTGATCGCTTAAGCGATATCGTCTGTGCGTCGCTGCGTGTAATCAAACGATTTTACAATGTAAAATCGCTTGATTGTTTGATCGCAGATTTGTGAACATGTTCACAAATCTGTCGTTGGTCGGCCGGTGGACACGCAGCATCTCTGCGTGTGACACCAGCAGACGACCGATAAGCCAGCTCCCAGCGCCTCTCACAAGCCCTGGGAGCTGGTATCCAAGGTAAACTGCGGGTATCTAGGCAGCGTGTGCTGCCTAGATACCCGATGTGTACCTTAGTTACCAGCCTCCTCCGCTCACCGACTGGTATCTAAGGTACTCAGCGGGTAACTAGAGACCCTTGGAGACCAGCCTGCTCCCGCCTACCGCAGGCTGGCAGCGGGAGCAAGACATCGTGGATATTTAAATCGTTTCCACGATGTCTCTGGTCTATTGATCGTTGGTGAGTCTGTCTGTGTGACAGCTCACCAGCGATCTGAACGATATTGTTAGCGATCGCGCGTGCATGTGGTCACTAACAATATTGTTCTGAAAACTGACCCGTGTGACGTGGCCCTAAGAAGTGATTATGTGCATGCCCAGTGATCTGTACCACTCTCGAGCATTTGTCTCTCACCAGGGATGAAATCATGGACAGGAGAATCCAGGGATTGTACGAAATCACAATATGCAGTCTATCCTGGGCAACATCACCAGAGATGTGCTGTGTATGCATTACATCCTTTACCTGTATGTCCAGAAAATGATATTGCTCAGTAAAGGCTCAAGCTTGATTCCAGTGCAAGAGGACCTATTTGTGTTGGAGCTGTCAAAGCAAGATGGCTGGGCACAGGGAAGAATCATGTTACGGCTCCTATTAAGAGGGAATCAGTCAGCCCAAATTGACAGTGTGAACTAAGCACACAGCCTTAAAGGGAATATACCATAGTCCTTATAAAAATCATACATTGCCCTGTAGAAGGTTAAGTTTAAACAAATGTCAGCATTAGGCAGCTTGATGCACTCTTGGTGTGGATAAGAGGATCAGTGCACTATTTTCACCCACTGGTTTTGCATGTTGCACCTCTCTCTTTGATGATTCACAGCGCAGACTTACTTGATCCTTCTCTGAAGACAGTGCTGACTGCAGGCAAGCCAGTGTTGTGAATCACCAGTGGGGGAGGTGGGGTCATGCAGAAATAGCAAGTGGCAAGGCTGCATTAAGCATGTACAAAACGCCTTCATTAGCATATTTGGATAACCTTCAGTTTCTGCAGTATTCAAAACGAGCAACTTGGACGCTCAAACGGGCTCAACACAAGTACGGAATATAATGCAAGGCAATGGGAAACTAGGTTAGATTATTTTTCTGTAAAATATCTCTCACTCTCTCTCATTAAACGGAAACTCGAACATTGCACTCGAGCACTTACGATACTCAGGCAAGCAACGGGCATGCCTGAGCACCCCGATAATAAATAGAGTATCTAGCAGTGCAGAGAAAGCTTGCACAATAATCTTTACTGAGGGAAAGACCTGTCAATCATATGGAGCTGTTCTGAAAGAAGACAACCAGATAATGGGCAAAACTCAAGGCTTGTCTCTTCCTATGGTCCCCAGCCCTCTTTAAAGGGCATCTGTGAGAAGGATCAACTCTCTTAAGATGTCTATATGGGAACGCAGGTTCTCGAAACGTTAATAAAATTATATCTTCATAGCTGCAATCCAATGTCTTATTCCCAAAAACACGCTTTTCTTATATGTAAATGAGCTATTAAGATCTATTGGCAAGACACTGATGTCCCGGAGAATCTGCCTCCATAGCTTATTTTAAACTAAAGGGGTCCATTTCCAGTGTAAGAGCTGAAGAACAGGAGAGTAGAGTATCATTCATTACATGTCTCACACTGGTAACGCCATTTTTATTTTAAACACTAACTGGAGCCAGAGTCTCATTTTTGTCTGCTCCAGAGAGCTTGACAGTAACTTTAGATATTGAGAAAAATTATATAGATTTTCTGGAATAAGACATTGGATGAAGACATCAAGCTATCACTTATTCAATTTCCTATGACCTGTACGCCAATAGACAGAATTCATCCTTAGGCTGCGTTCACACAGTGCATAATTTGAGCTTTTTTGTGTGTGCTTTTCCCCCAAAAGCGCATCTGTCTCTACATTTGCCAGCAGAGTGAATGTAAATTCACTTTTGCCGTTCAGACGCCGTGTAATTTTCCTCTGCGCTTCTATAGGAGAAAGCGAGCTTGTAAAAGGAATGACCATGTCAATTCTTTCCGCATTTTCATTAAATCAGTATTAATTAAACATATTCATAATAGTAAATAAACCATTTTCTTGTTATTACATAAGTGCAAGGTATTACCCTAAAGACACGAAAAGAGATGGCAACGCCAAAAAGGTATTTCTTTCCGCTTTTTAGTGCGCGCTTTCTCCCATAGGCCCCTTTATAACAGCTGGAATTACGCATCGCCGTTAAGACAATACGCAATTCCAGCATGTATAATCGCGGGCGCTGGGGGAGAAGTAGGATGTGATGTCACACAGGGGAGGAAGAATCCAGTGTTCCTCTCCCATGTAACATATGTGACATGCATTTTGGCTTTCAGTGTATCTATATATAGATATATTTATATATCTATAAAGCTAAATGAAAGTTATCAAAAGGTATCAAAAATAAAAAAAACTTGAATAATTACCCATCCACCGGCTGTTACCAGGACCCGAGGCATTCACATCTGATCTGCTGCCAGGAACTTAAAATGTGATGGGGGAGGAATACTACCGGCCAATCACATTTTAAGTGATTGGCCGCAGATCAGATGTGAATGTCTCGGGTCCCGGGAACAGCCGTGGATGGGTAAATATTCAATTTTTTTATTTTTAATACCTCTTGATATATTTATATATCTATAAAGCTAAATAAAAGTTATTTATGTATAGATACACTGTGAAAGCCAAAATGCATTTCACACATGTCACATGGGGGAGGAATACAGGATTCTTACTCCCCTGTGTGACATCACTTCCTTCCTTCGCTTTTGGGGGAGAATTGCGGCCTTAAAAAAACGTGGTGAGTGAATGCACCGCGTTTTTTTTACTTGCGCTAAATAGCGTAGCAAAAAAAAGTGGCAAAAACCGCCCACCCCCAAAAGCGCAGGAAATACGCTGTGTGTGAATGCAACCTTACTGCGCATGGGTTGGGTAGTATGAATTCAAAGAAAGGTTCTCTCTAAAGCAAATCTGTCAGCAGGTTTTTGCTACCTAATCAGACAACAACATAATGAAGGCTAATAAACCCTGACTCCAGTGATACATCACATAGATTACTGAATTCAGCTGGTCTGACACAATCAAAGACTTTAGTTTAAGAAACACAGCAGAGCTGATGGCTGTCCCCTGGGGCCACATCAGACCCTCAACAGAGATTGTGAATTAACTGTAAAGGGTCAATCACAGCAGGGGGCGTGTCACTCTTCCCTGCGCGTGACACAGTAGTTCTGTAATGGTAATCATAGGGAAATAAAGCCTTTAGATCATCTAAACAATATTTAGCACAGACCCAAAAAAGGACCCTTCACATCAGCGTTTTTCACCGATTGTGGAAGAGATGGCAGATTTACCACGTCTGCTGCCTAACGGCCGCACTTGCGGCACACTTGCAGCAAGCCCCATGCATTGTCTATGGGGCTTGGGGTAGGTGCGGCAATTGCGGTATTTCCACAATCCGACACTTGCGGCTGCGGAAAAAATGCGGTCAGCAGCATTTATTTTGCGCGGCCGCAACTGCCGGATCGTGGCAATATCGCACTTACCGCAAGCATCATAGACAATGCATGGGGCTTGCTATAAGTGTGCTGCAAGTGCGGCCGTTAGGTGGTAGATGCCTTAAATCTGCTGGATCTGCCACAATCAGCTGATGTGAAAGGGGGCTTAGAGAAGCACAGTTGCTTTTTGTTTTTAACACGTGCAGCATGCAGTCGTCATCTTATACATCCAAAACCTGATGACAGATTCCCTTTAAGCAAAGGATCCAATTTTACTATACATTGTATTATAGCAGATAAACATTTTCCCAGCTACAAATCAAGAAAATATATAATACGTGGAGGAGCAAACTGTTGTTGTACACAAAGTTGCATTTTTTTTTTACATGTTTTTGTCTAGTGGAAACCGCTTTATACCTTCACACCGTGAACCTGTTTTCACTTTTCTGACCAGACCAATTTTCCTCAATTCTGATCAGTGTCACCAAGTAGTAATAACGTCTGAATTACTCAATATTTTCCATTGATTTTTAAATAGTTTTTTGTTACATACACTGGAGATCAAAATTAGAGAACAATGTATGATCACTTGATCATTTCAGACAGAATGTAATTTACATTGATCTACATTTGAAGGTTTTTGTGTAAGGTGTACACCGTGCCACTAGAACAGTGTTTTCCAAAATAACCAGAGTTTATCAATTTAAAACATTAATTTTAAACAAAACATGATGATCATAATTAGAGAACAGCAATGACTGTAGAACAGAGAAAGATTAAAACTACATTTTGTGAAGGTTACAAGAGTCACCAATCAGTAGGAAGTGTACAGGCCTTTAGTGTGTACAGGCCTTTGTTTTGAATGACTTCAGCAAATCTGCGGCCACAGGACATCACTAGTCTCTCACATTGCTCTGGTGTGATTTTGGTTCACTCTTCTCCAGTCTCTTCTACAGTTCTGTGACTGTTGTGGGTTTCTTGGCCATAACTTTGTCACCAAAGATTCTCCAGAGGTTTTCTATTCGGTTTAAATCAGGTCTCTGGGCGGCCATTTCACTGTTTAAATATTTTCTGTTTCAGGAACTGCTTTAACCATTTTGCTTTGGGACAGGGCCATTGTCCTGCATGAAAATTGTGGCTGATAAGGAACCACATATTGTTAAAGAAGGTTCTGATACACACCATCTTGCATAAAGCTGTATGAGAGATCCAACCTCTGCAGTAGAAAACATTCCCCAAACCATGACACTTTCTCCCCACCTTTCACCGACTTCTTTACACACTTTGGGTTCAGTCTTTCCCCAGTTTGTCGATGAACATCGAGTTTCCCATCAGATCCAAATAAATTGAACTAGCTATCTTCATTGAAATAAACTGTGGACCACTTCTCTGTCAACACAACATGCTCCTGACTAAAGGTGAGTCTAGCCTTTTGATTCTTTCTGCTAATGAGAGGCTTGATCACTGCAAAGTGGGTTTTTCAGTCCAAATGCTCTTAAACGTCAAGACACTATATGACGAGATGGATCCTTACCCTGATTTGTGCTGAACTGGCAAACAAGTCCAGCTGCAGTGTTGAAAAGATTACCCATGGAGATTCTGTGTTATTCTGTCCTCTCTTGCATTTGTCTTTCAAGGGCAATTGCCTTCTTGGGGGACCTGAAAGTTTGTGAGTTGTAAAGATCTAATGTGGTGGAATTCAGACTTGGAACGACCAGCTTCTGTTGCTATGGCTGATAGGGTGACCACTTTGGCCTTCATGTGGACAACCTGCTGCAGTAGGGTTTTAGTCACTTTGGAACAGTACACCATTTTTGCAAAGTGAGTGCAAACTGGAAAATTTGGCCAGTTAAATCTGGTTTGTCAGATAATTAAGGAAATTAGCACCAGGTGGCAGATAAACACCAATAACTTGCAGGTATCTGAAAGTGTTCTCTAATTTTGATCAGTGTTCTTTTTCATTTATTTTATTTACATTTTTATTCTGTGCTTTAGAATAGATTCAATTTATGAAATAAAATTAAAGTGTAAATGGCATTTCATTGAGAAAAAAAAACAGAACACAATACTGCACTGGTTGTTAATGATGGGTCGCATAGTAGCTAAGATAAGGCTTTTTTGTGCCATGTGACTTATTGTCTCATATTTTTCTGTGCTCTTTAAAAACTGCAATTTATGGCTGCGTGGGTATGGCCAGCAGCTAATAGGGAGCACTGCAATGTGACATCAGAGAGGGGATTAACAGAGATCGTGACTGAGCTGCATGGAGCCAGATGACAGATCAGAAGCTTGTGCCAAGGAAAGAGGAGTTTGTAGTGATCCTGACATTTTGACATTGCTTAGCAACTGTGTTGTAGTCTGAAATAATCTGATAACTCTTTAATCATTAGCTGCAGACAGCAGTGTAGGCCATGCCCCTTTACCCTTATTTGGTTAAATGCCCCATATTCAGTGTGAAAAGCATAAAGACGAATCTTACCGAGAATGAACATATGTCTGCTTCAGACACAGTCTAGTGGGGTCACCTTTTGGAAGGTTTAGAAATTGTTTTCAACCAGAATTCTCTTATGAAGTATATTTGAAAGTTTATTCAAATCATTTGCTATACCTTATTAGTAAATAAAAATTGAAACAGTGGTTATGTTTTAAAATACTGCAATTTACTCATGTCAGGATATTGTCACATATGATAACACAATGACCTTAACAATAAGGAAATTGTGTGTTGTTCTCCAATTTTGATCGCCAGTGTATTGGAGTTGATGTTAGTGGTAGATTTAGGTTGATATTTTTTGCTTTTATTTGTGAAGCTATCGAAATTTTAGCCAAAAAAAATTGCAATTTTAAACTTCTAATTTTCATGTCCTTAAGCCAGAGAGTTAGAACACACAAAATAATTAATAAGATTTCCCACATGTCTACTTTAGATCAGCATCATTTTTTTTTTTTTTTTGTTTTAATATTTTTATTGAGTTTTCATTTTTAATAACAAGAAAAAGAAGAAAAACAATCCAACCTCCATACCCCCCCAGCCATCAATAGTTACAGCGAAAATACATCCAACAATCTCCCAAGACATACAAGGTCGGACATTGATTATTATCAATATTCAATACCTAACACTACACCATAGTCACATCTCCTAACAGTCATAAGAAATGAAATGGAAAAAGTGTTACGCCTGCCCCGATAAGCATCATTTTTAAAATATAATTTTTGTTAGGAAGTTAGAAGGATTAAGGGTTTATCAGCAATTTCTAATTTTTCAAAAAAAAACAAACAATTGATTGTTTAGGTACAACATCACATTTGACTTTGAGAGGCCTATATGCAACACAAAAATAGCCTCAGTGCAGCAGGGTCTTTCTTTACAGAAGTACACAAAACTCTGTCTGACAGTGCTTTTATGCACACTTAAACCACAATGTAAAGGCGTAGAGCACAGGATAAATGTGAGTTGCACCTTACTACGATCTGTGGAAAACAAAGAACAAATCAACAGCAGGTCAAGAATTGGTTCTATAAAAAGACAACACTACGTTTCGCTACAATGGCTCAGTTAGAATTGCTATAGAATTGCTATAGAATTGCTACATTCGCTATTTTCTACCTAAGTACCTTCCTTTACTACTACGAAATTATTTGTCTATATTGCTGAAGATACAATTCGGGTAACTTGTCCTTATTATTTGTTGTTGTTGGTTTTTATTTGTTATTTTATATTTTTCTCTATTGCTTGATTATTGGTATTGATATTATTTATGTAATATGCACAATGTTCCCCCCCCTTCCCTTTTTCTTCTTTGTGTATCCCCTCGCTTACCCATTTCCCCCTGTTTTCTTGAAAAATCCAATAAACATATTTGAACACAAGAATTGGTTCCATTTACTTTTTTTTAGGTGGCTTTATTATTCAGGTCTGAGCGACTACAGCAATACCAGATTTGTATAATTTTTTTTAAGTTTAAATATTATCACACACAAAAAAAAACATTATTTGCAAAAAGAGTTTTTGCCTCACCACAATTTGAGAGCTATAATTCTATATTTTTGCCAACAGTCATGCGAGAGCTTGTTTTTTGTTTTTTATTTGGCTGGATGAGTTGACGTTTCTATTGGTACAATTTTTGGGCACATAACATTTTTGATCACTATCTTTTATTCTTTGGGTCAGTAAAAATAGAGTGAAAACACATCTATTTTTTTATGTTTTCTTGCTATTACACAATAAAATTGCTGTATTTTGAGAGCTATAGCTTTTTATTTATCCGCTGGCAGAGCTTTATGGCGACTTGTTTCTTGTGTAACCAGATGTTTTTAGAGATACCATTTTTATTTGCATTTCACTTTTTATCATAGATTTCATTTTTTGAGCAGCATGATGAAAAAGCAATTTTTGCCACTTTTTTTTTTTTTTACGATGTTCACTTAAATAGTTAATGGGGTTCAAATAGTGGGAGAGTTTTATATAATGGGCTGTTCCAGATATAACAAATGTGTACTTTTTTGGTTTATTTTAATTTTTACTTAGTCCCTATATGAGACTACAGTAAGTTTATTACTCTTATTACTGTGGATTATACATGTCAGTGTTACTCTGACAGAAGCCTTATAGACCATGCTGGCATGGTCTAAAAGGTTACTATAGCTGACAGACCCAGGGGTCGCCATGACGACCTCAGGCTGCCATGACTACCAGTGGGACTTACCGATGATGTCACAGGAGTCCTGATTGAGTGGAAGGGAGGAAGACGTTATGGCTCTTTGAAGAAGGGGATGGAAAAATTAAAATTGAAAAATCACTGAGATGAAGGGGTTAAACTCACTGAGTTGAACTCACCTGCCACCAGTATATGAAAGGGAGCTTACATTTAAAGCGTCACTCCAGCGCTGATGAACTCCCACTGGAGTGGGGCTTTAATGAGAAAATGAGAAGATCACTTAAAGCGCTACTAAATTGTGGTAACATTTCTTTGAATTATACCAAGCATCTCCAATAAGCACTTTCAGGCCAAGAGAACAGTACAGATCAGAACAGATTGCAAATAATAAATAAGGAAAAGAGAAAAGCTGTCCTTATATATAGCAGAATTAAATGGAATAGTGAGAATGAAAAACATACTGTAAAAATGATGACTCTATGCGAGGGTTGCCATTCCCAATAATCTCGAGGATATGTGTTGACAACGAATGATTACTGTATTACACAGTTGGTAATCAGACACACCTTACACAGTGTTGCAATCCTTATCACCAGCCTTAAATCAAAAGTACAGTTTCGTCATCAAGTACTAGACTGTAATTTTCACTTCCACTGCTAGCATTACAGGAAAACTATTTTGACTAATACAGAGCAGCCTGACACAGGCGATGTATTTATCATGATTCATGGCGAGAGAATCAGCGCAGTCATCGGTTCAAGAGAACATTTGTTAAGAAGTTATTTTTACGCTGAGTGAATCACTACAAATTGGAAAGACGACAGTTACGCATGTTCTAACTACTTCAGGATGTTGAAATGCCCTCTACTATTTATATTTCATAATATGTGCGCGTCAAAGTTTAGGAACATAATTATATATGCACACGTGTTACATAAATATGCAGCCGAGATTTAATTGAGTAGGGTATTTGTGAATACAGTACTAGTTACAAGGATTATCTATAAAATGAGAATGCGCATAGGGTCTTATCCTCAATAGGAATCAAATCTCATACAGTATGAAAACTGCTCACCTGATTTAGTTGTGAAGCCCACAACTAGCTTGATCGCTCAAACACAGCAGCCGCAGCCAGGACCACACTTCCACAAACGTGGGGGTGAAACTCTATCAGGGACCAAGTGTCTTTGGTCCGCGCCGCTGCTCCAATGAGTATCAAAAAACACTGGAGTGCTTTGAAACAAGATATCTTCAGCTTTATTTTCCAACGCGTTTCGGAGCTAACACCCAGCTCCTTCCTCAGGGAATTCCCTGAAAAAGGAGCTGGGTGTTAGCTCCGAAACGCGTTGGAAAATAAAGCTGAAGATATCTTGTTTCAAAGCACTCCAGTGTTTTTTGATACTCATTGGAGCAGCGGCGTGGACCGAAAGACACTTGGTCCCTGATATAGTTACAAGGATTGACAGACAACATTTAAAAATAATTTCTTATACAAATGTAGTCAAATAGTAAGACCTGTATACATGAGCTTGTACTGAAATTGGGCTAAATTCCCACAACGAGCATTTGCCTTATTTTCACAGTGCAAAAAACGTCATTCCATTAAACAGGATGGGATTTATAGAAATCTCATCAATCTGCAGGTAAAAAACATATATGCACATTACAAAAGTCTGTAATCTGCACGTGACTGTATCAATAAAGTTTTGTCAAAACAACATTAGGAAGTATCAAAAAAGCAGCCTTAGCTTTATTTAAAACATCACACACCAAAGAGAAAAAACACAACACCACTACTAAATATGATAAAAACCCTTGTAAACAAGAACACACTGAAAAACAAACACAATGCAAGTCATTTAATCTATGCAATAGGTGCAGAAATTCTGCAACATCAAAAACTCACCAAATACTCATTGTGAGACTGTAGCATAAGGCCGGAGACCCACAGTGCAACAAGCAGTCTGATATGACCCACCCAGCATGGCTGCCGACTCTATGGACAGTAACGTGTCACCTGCATATGTTTCTAGGCAGCGGACTTGCTTCTGCCCAGAGAGCCAGCGGCCATATCGGGTGAGTCATGGGAGATTCGTTATAGTATCTCGCACTACGCGTCTCTGGCCTAAGAAACATTGTCGGTCACTGTAAGTGGACAAATGGTATTAAGACTTATTCAGAGGCCAGTTTTTTTTCTGTACGATTACCATCCTGTTTTTCACAGATAGCACTAGTTTGTATTATAGTGAACAAAGCTTTTCACTGAGCAGTCTGCACAAAATCACATAGACATGTCTGATATTAACAGATCAAATCAAAATTGGATATACAAGTCTATGAGTCCATGCCATTACAGATTACATTCTTTTTTTTTTTTCTTTATGTACAAGAAAATTGTTGACAATCGGACCAAACTCTGAGGCCAATCACAGACTGCAAAAATAAAAACAGAAACAAAAAAAACCCACAGTTTTTAAGTACATAAATTGCGGACGCCTGAATCTGGCCTTACAGTTACAGATTTATACAACACCATCATAAATAGTTCTAGATTCTTTCTTCTATGGTGCTCTCTTTCGCAGCATGATCAACAAAGGAGGAAACATGTCAATTCTTGACCCCTTTCTGCTTAAAAAAAAGTCAATATTTTACCAATAATTTCCTAAAAACAGAAAAAGCACCCTGTACAAAAAATAAAGTCTTGCCCAAAATTCTTTAATGCAGTTTTTGATTGTGGATTTTTCAGCCAGAGAAAAATCCATATCAAAAAGCTGTGAGTGATCATGCCTTCAGTCTTTCATGATTCATTATTTCTTTCTCGGGGACAGACAATTTAATTTAAAAATATCAATTTTTATGTTAGAGAAAAACCAGAATTAGACCTACCAGTAATGATGTTTCCAGGAGTCCACATGACAGACAGCACCACAGGACGAGTAATCCCATATCCTCTGTAGGGACAGGAAGCACAAAAAGTTATTAAAGAAAACCTGTCACCTAATCTAGCCCTCCTAACCTAGGAATACCTGTCCCTGCAGCCTAAACCTACTTTAATACCCATCCCAGTCTGACATTTTATGGATGTGTACAAGCTGAATCATTTAGTACACTTACATTTTGTCAGCTGGGCGTTCCCCTGGGGGTCTGTCGGGTAGGCAGGGTCTCCTGGTCCGTGCTGCCCCCGCCTGAGAGCTAAATTGACGCCCTAATGGGTGTCATGCTGTTCGCAGAGCGCGGGCATGTTTGTATTTCCCCGCCTCTAGCCGCATCACTGTGACGCGGCAGGTCACGTGATGCCTGTATCGCGTCACTTCCGGTGACGTAGGGCTGTGTGCACTCAGTGCACAGGCCGCTTTAAGCGCATGTGCAGATGGCATGCTGAAAGACCCCCAGGGGAACGCCCAGCTGACAAAATGCAAGTGTACTAAATGAATTATTCAGCTTGTACACATCCATAAAATGTCAGACTGGGATGGGTATTAAAGTAGTTTTAGGCTGTAGGGACAAGTATTGATAGGTTAGGAGGGCTAGATTAGGAGACAGGTTCCCTTTAAAAGCCCCTCCCACCCCCAACCTCCTCAGTGATTTTCCAATAATCACACCAGTTGGGTACAACACTATTTTATCCTAACTACTTATACATACGTTACTGTAATTTCACATACACAGTAGACTATAGGGAGGAGAATAAGGGTGCTGTCATGTGGATTCCTGGAAACAACATTATCGGTAGGTCTAATTCCAGTTTTCAAGGTCGTCCAATGACAGCACAGGAATATACCCAATAACTCATAGCTTAGGGTGGGATATCTGGCTGAAGTACCTTTCTGCCAAATGCAGTTCTCTGATGTGAAAGGACATCTAACTTGCAGTGCCTGCAAAAGGTTGTATGTCCTGACCAGGTAGCTGTCGTGCAGATCTGCTCTATGGAAGCTCCTGCCCTAGCTGCCCAAGAGGTGGATGGTGCTCTTGAAGAATGGGCTCTAATTAAGTCAGGGGGAGATTGATCTCCCACTAAGTATGCTAGAGTTATCATGGATCTGATTCACCTAGCTATTGTAGATTTGGAAGCTTTTTTGCCTCTATTTACACCTTCAAACTGTACAAATAGATTGGAGTCCAATCTCCAGTTCCGAGTGGCTTCCAAATAGGCCAACACCGCTCTATGGACATCAAGATGATGGAGCTCTTGCTCCTTCAGATTACTTGGGTTGTCACAGAATCAAGGACGGACAACCTCCTGGTTCAAGTTGAGACTACTTTAGTGGAGAATGCTGGACCTAATTTAAGAACGATACTGTTGTCTCTAATTTGAATATAAGGCTTGATAATGGATAGGGACGGAATTTCTCCCAATCTCTTTGCCGTAGTCATTGCCACTAGAAAGAAGGTCTTAAGAGTCAAGTGTTTGATCCCTAAGGGTACCGTTACACGAGGCCATATCGCCGCCGATTACATAGGCGACGCAGGAGCGTGGCCTATCACCGGCGACAGCGCCACTGCGTCGCCTAATGTAAAGGGGTGATGTCGGCGCTAAATATCGCCTCTGAGTGGTCGCCTGGTTTCTCAGCACTGCTCTGACATCAGGCAAGCACTCTGGGGCGATGTGTACACATCACCCCATGTAACATGCCGATCGGCGATGTTACAGGCGATGGGAGCCATTGGCTCCCATGTTACAGCATCGCCGCTGGGGTTTGTAGATACCCCAGCGGCGCCGCCGCCTGTAAAATCGCCGGAGGTATCGCTGCATGTAAACACGCGTCGCCGGAGATGTCCTGGTGTGACGGTACCCTAAATCCTGCACAGGTCCGAAGGAGGGATTGCATAGGACTCTCAGGACCAGATTTAAATCTCACGGAGGTGATGACTTTCTCTTGCTGGGTCTACATCTCTGGATTGCCCTGGTAAATCTATTCACCCATGGATGCGATGACAGAGAAGTGTTGAAAAAGGCACTCAGTGCAGCAATCTGTACCTTCAGGGTACTTGGTCTGAGACCCTGGTCATAGCCTGCTTGTAGGAAATCCCAAATCATAGGGATATCTGGTTGAGCGAAATCCACTCACTTACATATTGACAGAAGGTCTTCTACACCTTTATGTAAACAGCTTGAGTCACAGATTTCCTGCTGGCCTGCATCATCTGGAACACTTTACTGGATAAGCCCCTGGCTTCTAGGATGTCCCCTTCAAAATCCAAGCTGATAAGTGTAATTGCTACAGATTGTGATGACATGGTAGGCCTTGAGTCAGAAGGTCTTCCTTAAGTGGTAGAATGACTGGTTCCTCCAAAGCCAGATGACATAAAAGGGAAAACCAACTCCTCTTTGGCCAGAATGGGACTAATGTTATTACCGTTGCTCGATCCTCCTGGATCTTTCTCAGGACCCTTGGAATTAGGGGAGTAGGAGGAAAGGCATACGCCAAGCCTTCTCCCCAGTGTTGGGAGAGAGCGTCCACCGCCACTGGATTGTTTCCTGGGTCTAGAGAGAAATGTTTTGTCTTATCATTTTTCCTGGAGGTGAATAGATCTAGGTGAGGGTGACCCCATCTGTGGATCAGCTGTTGAAATACTGCCTCATCCAGCTCCCGTTCTGATGCCTTCATCTCATGTCTGCTGAGGCAATCTGCTTCTCGATTGTCTGATCCACGAAGGTGTACCGCTGAAATGGAGCATAGTGTCTCATTTCTAGTAAATATTTTTTGGCCAACGAATGGAATAATTGATGTCTTGGCCCGCCCTGATGACAAATCAGTCCTCCGAACGTGTCGTCCTGCCCGGACACCCTTAACCCGTTCCGTTTCGACAACCTGCATGGTACTGCGGGTCCAGGTTTAACAGGATCTCCGTACTATCGGAATTGAATAGATGAGATTAAAGGGAACCTGTCACCTGATTCTAAGTGCCTACACTATCACTAGCTGTCCCTACACCTTCCTAGCTGCTCCCTATCTATCCCTTTCTCATCTAAAGTGTCCCTATTAAACATCTGAAAAATAAGTTTAAACTTACTGAAGTCCCCGAGGTTGGGGGACTGGAAAGGCAGGCCCACGTTCCATTCAGCAGTCCTCTATGGTGTATCGCACGCCCCTTTGGGCGGCATTATTCTTTATTACTCTCTGCCCCCACCATTTGGAATCTCCCACCCTCTGTGACATGGTATGCACCGGCCGTGACGTCATATCAGGCGCGGTGCATTATGGGCCGGTCACGTGATCAGCCCTAGTGCATTATGGGGCCAATAACATGATCGGCCCGTCTTCAATAAGCGCATTGCGCATGCGCGGAGAGGGCCGATCACGTGATCAAGCCCATAATGCACTAGGGCCGATCATGTGACCGGCCCCATAATGCACCGCGCCGGATGCGACATCGCGGCCGATGCATACCATGTCACAGAGGGCGGGAGATTCCAAATGGTGGGGGCGGAGTAATAAAGAATAATGCCGCCCAGCGGGGTGTGCAATATACCATGGAGGACTGCTGAATAGAGCGTGGGCCCGCCTTTCCAGTCCCCCAACCTCGGGGACTTCAGCAAGTTTAAAATTATTTTTCAGATGTTTAATAGGGACACTATAGATGAGAAAGGGATAGATAGGGAGAAGCTAGGAAGGTGTAGGGACATCTAGTGATAGTGTAGGCACTTAGATTCAGGTGACAGGTTCCCTTTAAGGTCCTCCTCATTGTCAGAATCTCAAAACTGGATGACTTCTCCCTCAGAAGAAGGTTCTATGTGTTCCCTGGGTCGCTTATATCTCTGGCCTTCCTACGGTTCTGAATTTGGGACAGCAAAGAAGTGATGGAAGTGTGTACTTCTTCCTTTAACATGCTGCGCATCTCAGATAACAGAGAACCCTGTTCTTCTCTCAGTATGGAAGACTTGCATTCTGCACACATACGCTTAGGATAGGAGTCTGGAAGCTTCATATTGCAGTCCAGGCATCTCTTAAGGTGCCATCATAAGCCGCCATATCGCCGGAGATTTGGTTGTCAATTGCCGAATTCGGCGATGTGGAAACCACATCGCCTGTGTGTAGTGGCGTGTGACTGGGAGGTTCTACGGCGATAAATCGCCGGTGGAGCATCGCCTGATTGCCCTGCACTGCAGGGAAATCAGGCGTCATCCACAAGGCAATTTCAGCGCATGGTGGCGTGTGACAGGGCGAGGGCAACATACACAGTGATCGTGAAAATAATCAAGTAGACGTGCTTGGATGTTGTGTTTTTCGCGTCGCACCTGCGGCGATTGGTGGGTGATACTACGTTCCGATTGGCTGGCCGTGTCTGAGGCGCATTATTTGATGACCCGTGCGTTCACACAAGGCTCACCAATGGGAACGCAGTTACATCCACCAATCGCAGTGATAGGGGCGCGGTGAAAAACACTCTAGCACGCCCCTATCAAAACAGTATGGCGACATCGCTGCTACAATTGTGCCGTGTGACACGGCGATGTGTGAAGGGAAGATTGCTTCCGGTCTTCTGCAGGCGATTTCCGGAACGCAGGATCACCGTTGAACGCAGGCGAGATCTCTATGTGTGACAGATCGACGGCGATCTGAAAAAAGTTCCCGAAATATGCGTGCGCACATCAAATTGCCGGCGATATGGAAGCCATATGGCGGCGTGTCATGGTACCTTTAGACTTTACTGTAGCCTTTTTCCCAGCATCCTTATTTTCAGAGGGCGCTGACACCTGGGAAGATTTCTCCTATAATACATATAGAGAATCACATAATAGGGACCCCTAAACCACACATAATGGTAGTGGCACCACTCACATGACCCAGTGGCGATTCAGGGGAGCTTCAGAACGAGACAAATCCTGCATCTGCACAAAGCTGCTGCTAGGGACGCCATCAATGAAAGCCTGCGCATTGTCCCAAGCTCCCCTTTTTATCTTACATCCTGGATGCCCCTGCCATGCTCATGCCTCCGCATCCATGGTGGCCTCCGCTGATTTCCGCGTTTTCACCACCGATCAGAAGAGTGTCATCAGTGCACTTCTGGTTTGACGTAGGGCGGGCACCATACCAGAAAACGCTGGTCCCGCCTAAGGCAGGACTCAGAGAGCCCCGTTGTGGGGGAAGTGGCAATAGACGGTGGCGCCATCCATGGCGGCAGACTGAGGGACTCCCAAAAGGGAGTGTCGGCCTTGGGCCCGCTTTATGGAGGGAAGGAAGGCCGACACTCCCCCGATCCCACTGGGCGCCGCAAGTCATCATCAACGCATCGGCGCTCCTTGCTTCTTCATGCACCAGTGCACCTGCATCAGCATCAGTGCTCCATCCTGCAAAAGTGTTTCCTGCACCAGCGCTCCTTTTGCACACCTCTCCTGTGTAGGGACAGTGAGGAGGTTGAGGGTGGGGAGGGAACCTCTAGTGCTTCCTGTCCTTTCAGAGGATATGGGATTAGTCCTCCTGTCGTGCTGTCATTGGACGACCTGGACACCATCACTGGTCAACTAGTCAAATAACCTACCTACTTTAAAATGGAAATCTGGGGAGATAAAAATATTTTGCACTGTCCCCGCTTTCCTACATGACGAAGCTGAGTTGGGCACTATAGTTCTAGGATCTATAGATTGCTTATAAATCAATAAAATCATATCTGCTCCTCAGCACTCACCCCTCCCTTCGGAGACAGAGAAATTCAGTCATGCATAGTGATAAAGTTTCAGGGGACAGGAACTTACCAAGTTGATATGGGGGATGGGAGACCATGGCAGAGCTGAATCAACTAATGCAGTGCTTTGCCTCTGCTCCTAGCCTGATGCATGACAGCACACATTATGTCCCATCATATCACTGTACAGCAAAAGATGACAGTGTATTTCTATCTTCTTGGTGACATGATTGCTATTTAAAGGGAGAACATATAATAGAATTCATATCAGAGGCAGGATTTAGGGTGTGTGCCCACATAGTGGTTTATTGATGTTCAAATCGTCAGTAAACCGCTGGAAAATTCAAGGAGCCTAGACTCCTGAGCTCAGAAGTCACCAGCCGTTTTCCAGCGGTTTTTTCAGCGTGTGCACAGCGTTTTACAGTCGGTTTTTCCGGCGGTTTTCTATGGAGGATTTTGTCCATGGAAACGCTCAAAAACCGCTGAGAAGAATTGACATGTTGTATGCTCCTAAACCGCTGGGAAACCGCTCAACCGCTGGCGGATCCACTCACATAAACCCACTATGTGTGCACAGCGTTTTCTAAATTACATAGGGTTACTTGTAAGCTGCTAAGGATTTACATAAATTTAAATAAAACCTATGCTAAACCGCCGGCGGTTTTCGCTGCTAAACCGACACTAAACCACTATGTGGGCACGCACCCTTAGTGTGACCATGGGGCCAGTGGCCATGCCCCCGTTTATACAGAAGTATGAGGGGCAGGAATGCAAGATGAGCATGTAGCTCCCAGCCTACATGCTCCTGCCATACTTCCTGATCTCTGCTGCAGCCTGAGGCTGAATTTCTCTGACCCAAAAGGGGTGAGTGCTCAGGAGCAGATATGATTTTATCATCATCATGTAGGAGGGCAAGGACAGTACAAAAACATTTGTCTCCCCAGAGTTCCCCTTTAAAGGGGAATCTGTCACCTCCAAAAAGCCACCTAACCTATAAAAACATGTCCCTGCATCATCCTATGACCAATCTCACAATCCTTTTGTCTACTAAATGCTGGCTGTAAAAGTGCTAAAAAACATTCTTATAATTACTCATTATCCATTATAATGAGTAGGGACCATATTCGTTAGCCCTCAGGGTGTACTCATATTGTAGGCAGGCCCTGCCTGCTTTGCACGTAGCTGTCTGGGCATGCAATGACGCGAATCACGTCATTTCCGGTTTGGGTGATGTCAGTACACCCACGCCGCTCTGTCCTGCCTCAAGCACGCATGCGCAATGCGGTGCTTGAAGCCGAAAGAGCGGCGTGGGTGTACTGACATCATCCAAATCGGAAATGAAGCGATTCGCGTCATTGCATGCCCAGACAGCTACATGCAAAGCAGGCAGGGCCTGCCTACAATATGAGTACAAGATCACGCCCATTAGGACGTGATCTTCTGACGAGGTAGGCAGCAAAGCAACACGTCCTGAGGGCTAACGAATATGGTCCCTACTCATTATAATGGACAATGAGTAAGTATTCTCAGACAGGCTTTTTTCATTCATGATAACGGAACAGCACGGACATATAAAGAGCACTTCAGATTATAATGGGTATGTGAAGTATCCGTGATAAAACAGACAAACAAAAAAATTAAATATGTAAAAGCAACACAGACGTGTGAATAAAGCATAACTTATTAAAAGTGTGACTGTCTTTTTAAAGAATAAAAAAAACAGACGCGTGCCAATACTTTTCTGATCATAGGAGCACACGTCTTAGACAACCTGTTTCTGCCTTTCTGTTTTAATACTGGGAGAATTAGTACACAGATTCACACTGAGAAAAGCTTCTGACATACCAAGACATAGCCTTTAAGAAGTGCCGCATACAGTGCATACCACTACAGATAGACAGGTTCAGAACTGCAAGAAAACTGACATCTTCCATGGCAACGCGTGGCCGTTATTGTTTGCCATACAGAAAGAAGTTGACAGTAGACAATAAAGGCCTGCATTTAAGAAATTTCCATTGTGAGTTATAATATGTACAGCTTTATGTCAAAAAGCAAGCTTCTAAAGGATTCCACTCACTTTCATAGGATCTGTTGGGGGTCCAGATTTTTTCGCAAGAATCTAGTTACAGACCAAGCTATTCTTGCTGCCTGCCGGGAATGACACTAAACATATTAATTCTAAGAGTCATATGCAAGTTGAATATGTGTTAGAGAAGATTTCAAATCTCCATGCACATATTAAAGGGGAAAAAATGAAAATGTTCTGCAAGACGTCTGCCATGCCTGAACATGTTCTACAATTTTAGCTGATTGCATCCAACTGTCCTTGCATCCGGAACATACATAACAGAATGGAAGTTCTGTTTTAAGCTGCTGAACACTGGATTTTGAATTTATTCTGACAGCAAAACTTTAATCATTTTTCTGATTTATAACCTTTAAGCTACAGTAAACTGATTTAGTGAAGTGGATCTAGTAACAAAAAAGCATAAATGAAATTATGGCTTTGGTTTAACCCTATGTAGCACTGACTGACCTTTAGATTATTATCTTTGACATACAAAGTAATCTAAAATCAACGGCAAATAATAAAAGTGGTCCTGTGTATCTAGCCCACTATGGTATTTCATTTCTGAAGCTTTGTCATTTGTGAGATGTTAGGGGAACATATTTTTTGGTGTATTTTTGGTCTATAGAATCATCATTTTGTACATGTAAATAATGATTTGTGCCAATGAATGAATGTAAAGTATGAACCTGTACTACAGGTCTATTTTTATACGTTTCATTGAATACTATAGTGATATTTTCATAGGAATATTAAATCTGCCATACAAAATCTGATGTAGCATGCAGAGAACGGAGTTTTGAGGACTCATGGTCCATGGATTAATAGGATTATGTATAATAAAAGGAAAGAGAAATATAGGCTCAAAACATGATTATGTGATATATGCACAATGATGCATGAAACCTTTTAGATACTGATCACAAGACGGACTTTTAGGGTGCGTGCACACGATCAGTATACACAGTATTTTGGACGCAGCGTCTTGCCGTTGTGTCCAAAATGCTGCGTAGTACAGTATAAGCATAGTGGATGGGATTTGTAGAAATCCTAACCTCACTATGCTTAAAGGGAACCTGTCACCTGATTCTAAGTGCCTACACTATCACTAGCTGTCCCTACACCTTCCTAGCTGCTCCCTATCTATCCCTTTCTTATCTAAAGTGTCCCTATTAAACATGTGAAAAAGAAGTATAAACTTATTGCAGTCCCCGTGGTTGGGGGACTGGGTAGGCGTGGCCACGCTCCATTCACCACTCCTCCGTGGTGTAATGCACGCCCCGCTGGGCGGCATTATTCTGTGTCCTCTCTGCCCCCAGTATTTGGAATCTCCCGCCCTCTGTGTCCTTCTACGCACCGGCCGACGTCACATCCGGCGCGGTGCATTATGGGGCCGGTCACGTGATCGGCCCTAGTGCATTATGGGCTTGATCATGTGATTGGCCCGGCTCCGCACATGCGCAATGCACTTATTGAAGCCGGGCCGATCACGTGATCAAGCCCATAATGCACTGGGGTCGATCACGTGATCGGCCCCATAATGCACTAGGGCCGATCACGTGACCGGCCCCATAATGCACAGCACCGTATGTGACGTCCGGCCTGTGCATAGAAGGACACAGAGGGCGGGAGATTCCAAATACTGGGGGCAGAGAGGACACAGTATAATGCCGCTGAGCGGGGCGTGCATTACACCACGGAGGAGTGGTGAATGGAGCGTGGCCACGCTTACCCAGTCCCCCAACCACAGGGACTGCAGTAAGTTTATACTTCTTTTTCACATGTTTAATAGGGACACTTTAGATAAGAAAGAGATAGATAGGGAGCAGCTAGGAAGGTGTAGGGACAGCTAGTGATAGTGTAGGCACTTAGAATCAGGTGACAGGTTCCCTTTAACCCGACTGCAGTGATCTGACAGCTGTGGTGTGGGTTCCTGGCATTCCGCTCCTCCGCAGCATGTTTATTTCATGCTGCGGAGTCGGGAGCGGCTCCCATCAGGTTACTGCAGGGAGAAGCCGCCCCGCACCCGCCGCATATGGTGAGCACAGGGCGGCTGTGGTCTCCCTGCGGGCACCTGCGAGTTCGCTCAGGTCCAGAGGAGCTGCGTCCAACACGCAGCTTCCCCGGACCGTGAGCACACAGCCTTACCCCAGTTATATTAAATAAAACCTTCCCAGCACAGTTGCTGGAGGGAATACAGGGAAAAAAGGAGACATCAAAACATTTTTTGGGAATGTACCTCGAGTTAAGAAACATTAAAAAACATGGAAAACCTGATAAAACAGGTCTCACACAATAATAGAAGTCTATCTCCACAATTTACAATATTAGCAATAGAGATAAATGATCTATCAATAGGAGATATTTATATAGTCTCACATATATAATAATGGTAGCAAATCATTTAATTGCATCCCATTTGAAAATGAAAGATCCTCCAAAAATAGGAGTATATCAGACAAAATAGCTACACACAATGTGAACAAATTTAATCACGCCATATGATACAATAGATTTCCCAAATATTAAAGAAAATTGGGCCCCGCAAAATAAAGAATTTACACAACTATTAACCTAGTTCCCATCTAATATATATAAAAAAATAAATAAATATAGTATGAGAAGTCCTCAGTTAGACTGAGTTCACATTTGCGTTTGTGTCTGCATGCGGAGGGCAAACGCTGCCATACTGATGTGAATGCAGTGGAAATTCTCCGCATGCGTTCACATCAGTATGGTGCCCGGCCAGCCAATCAGCAATCTCGGCAGCGGCCGGGAGACGGAGGTCAGCGGCAGAGATCTCCTCCTCCCGGCCGCCACCGAGATCGCCGATTGGCTGGCCGGGAGAGATTTGCTGACAAAACATGCGCCTCTGAACGCACAAAAAATGCAACAGCCTGCGTTCGGAGGGCGCACAAATTATGCGCATCCAAGCACAACCACAACCGCACGCAGCCAAACGCAGCTACTATGCGTTCCCATGTTAAACATAGGAACGCAGTGCGCATGCATTTGGCTGCGTTCTGTTACGCTGCATTCCGAACGCTAATGTGAACCCGGCCTTAGCTGATGGGTTCCCTCCTTTGCAGCGGGAGAATTATCCATTGCAAAGTAAGTTTGTAATACAAGAGTTTGGTCAATTAAATGTGATTAAATGTGATTTTTAGAACCTTCATTTGAAGTTAACATATTGATTGTGTATTAGTGGATATAAAGTTGTTCAAAATATATTTTTCTTTGGTTAATATTAGGTCATAAAATGTTTATCCTGTGTAAACAGATCAATGATTTTAGAGAAAATTGACTATACAGTATTTACTCCTGTTTTTATTGTATGTTAGGATATAAGGTATCCCTTTGCCCTTCTAATCCGCAACCACTTAAAGGAAAACGGTCAGGTCGAAAATCCAAGTGTAACTGATATCATACTTTCATATCATATCATATCTTTTACCGTAAATACTCGAGTATAAGCAGAGATTTTCAGCACAATTTTTGTCCAGGGCTGTCAGGTCCTATCCGATGCATCCTGCAAAACACCAGACAGAACCTGACAGCAAATAAACGTGGTGTGAAGCCAGTCTTAGGCAGGCTTCAGACTTGCGGACCCTACGCAGCGTCCTGCGGAGGGGATCCGCAAGCTGACCGCAGCCCCTATATTTATTATGAGAATGCACGGTGCTGCGCAAGTCTGCGCATGACCGTGCGCTCCAATTCACTTCAATATGTGATTTGTACGTAAGTGGATGCCCGCGCACAAATCACACACGCTCGTCCGCACCAGAAACACGACTTGGTCGCATTCCTGGTGCGGATGAGAGTGCGTGATTGTGTGTGATTTGTGCGCGGGCATCCGCCTGCGTACAAATCACATATTGAAGTGAATTGGGAGAGCACGGTCATGCGCAGACCTGCGCAGCACCGTGCGTTCTCATTATAAACATAGGGGCTGCGGTCAGCTTGCGGATATCCTACGCAGGACGCTGCGGAGCCAGCCTTAGTCAGCAGAAAACCATCCAGGCTTCTGAGCCATTTCTCCAATACCAAGTAGTCCACAGCTAACTGGTTTTAAAAGTTGTCTTTCACATTTGGATATTTTCGGCAGTATTCTGTAATGATATTTGTAAGTCAAAGCCATAACTAGAACATAAAATAAAGAAAATCATATAATGGAAAGATTTGCATGTCTCATGTTTTGCACACTCCTGATTTCAGCTTAGCTGAGTGATACATTGTGACCAGAAAAGGTTCACATGAGCGTATTCCTATTGTATTTACCTATTACCTCACAATCACAATTACCTCATTCACTGAATTGCCAGTTTCGCACTGCAAAAAGAAACAGATGACAACGTGCACTGACTTAAAGAGAATAGATACGGTACTTAGATCTGCTTAAATGGTAAAAGAAATGTGGTTTAGGAAATGTGCCCTAAAATGGTAATTTCAAGTACGGTATACCCCATACAGAAGTATTTGTGTGATTAGCATTTTTCTATAAGTTACAAAAGAGACAACAGAAGGCTAATATCCCATTGACATGGTTTCCATCATATTGATCTATTGACAGAAGAAATGGTGAAGAAATATTTTTAAATGTGATCTGTTTGGGATACTGATGAAACAGTGGAAGTGTTACCACAAATTCATTCTCTATAGTCAAGCAGGTCATCATCAGTGTGTGGTCTTTAGGGATGTGTTGGACAACCAATTTGATGTATCTTCAGCTACTGCAGTTTTCTGAGACACAGTACCTCAGCTTTATGATAGCCGCTCAGTGCCACAACAGCCAACGTTATAATAGATATATAGCTTCAGAGAGGCATGACTGGAAGTACGGACGACGTACAATCATGTGCAGTGATCCTCTCTGAAGTGTGGACGTGTAAACCCAGGCAGCAGAGAAGCTCAATGCTGAAAGGAACAAAGCCATATGCACAACGCCAGCTTTTCTAAACCATGTTATCACACCGACAGGAGGTCAAAGCCCGATTTTGCATATCATACACAGACTTTAAAAATACTTTTTCTAAAGATCTGTTTGTATGTGCAAATAAATGAAGGAACTGTTAGACAGGGATTCTAGGTATGTGCACACATCTGCTGGTGCTTCTGGGGGCACAGAAGATCTGACAGGTTCCCATTAAAGGGAACCTGTCAGCTCATTTTTACCCCCTATCCTACCCACTACACCTGTCCTTGCACCTTGCTAGCACATCCTTAACCATCCCTCTATGAGCTAAAACTGCAATATAATGCTTGAGAAAAACAATTAATTAACTTACATTTTCCCATGATAATGAGACATCCAGGCTATGGTGTAGACGGACATGGGCGGTCTCCATTCTCCCTCACTGCCATAATCACACCCCACTGGGCATCATCATAGCTTTTCCTGCGCGCCCCTATTTTGAAATTCCTGCCCCTCCTCATAGTATGACACGAAGCCGGACGTCATTTCCAGTCCGGTGCATTGTGGTGGCATATCAGGTGTACAGCTCAACTTCGATATGCGCACTGCGCTGGAGCTGGCCTATACAGCCCATACACCCACACACTGCGCAGGACCAGAAAAGATGTTCTGGCTGCTCGTCACATTATGAGGAAGAGACGGGAATTTCCAAATAGGGGGTGCATAGGAGAAGGAAGGATGACACCCAGTGGGGCATGATAAGAACAGCGGGGTGGGGAGAATGGAGACCCGGAGACTGCCCATGTCAGTCTACGTCCGTAGCCTGGATGCCTCATTACCATAGGAAAATGTAAATTAAGGGATGTGCTAGCAAGGTACATGGACAACTAGTGATAGGATAGGAGTAAAAACGAGCTGACAGGTTCCCTTTAATATTTAGAATATGCTTTGAAGATACCAAAGTCAATGAGATTTCTGAAACTCAATGAACATGGTGCTTTTTTTTTCTGCTGCACCAGTATCTTTTTTTTATTTTATTTTTTTGCAAAAATGCAGTTGTAAATTGTTTTAGTGTTTTTTGCATCATTTTTTTTACCCATTCACATAATTGCCTAAGGCTGGTTTCACATTTGCGGCGCGGCCAGATCAAGCTCAAAACGGGAGCATCTAGCCATGCGTACGCAAACACATCCCCCTGCAGCTGCCGGTTGCTTACTCTGGCTGGGCAGAGGGTGAGAGAAAATATAATAAAATATAATAAAATTTATTGTGTGCATGCTTATAAAACGTGGCACGTGGTGAGGGGCTGAACAAATGGTTTAAAACCACTACTTAATTACAATCACTGTTTGTTGTCCCGTCGGGTTTTACAGGCGCAGCGGGACGTCTACACCACTTCTACACACAGAACTGTCAAAAGTCGCGTATACCCTGCTCCTATGCCAATTCTTACAGGTCTTTGCGTAGAAGTGGCATAGAAGTCCAGCTGCGCCTGTAAAACCGACGGGAATTTAAACACTGATTTTAATAAAGTAGTGGTTTTAAACCATTCTTGCAGCCCCTCACCAGGTGCCCACATGTTCTAAGCATATGCACAAAAATGTTATTAACATTTTTACACAACATTGGGCACATGCCCTTTTTCTGAGGCAGGGGTAGATGTGATGTGAGGTGCAGGAACTAGACTGAGCATGCTCAGTGTGTTGCGATGAATCCATTGGATGGATCCACACATTTCTGGATCTGTCCACCATTGAAATACATTATATCTGTGGCCGCATTGGAATACGAAGCATCAGGATTTTTCATGAGCCCAACAATCGAAATATTTTGTGGCGGGGGAGGAGGTCAAAAGAACACAGTTGTAAGCATCTGCTGAAAACGTAATGCTACCTGATGTCCTTGCGTCTCCATTCTAAGTATAGGGACACAGGCCTGATCAAGTAGCATTAGGATTTGGACGGATTGCAACGCAAGACAAATAAATGCAAGTGTGAAAGCATTTTAAAAAAGACCAAAAAAAAAAAAACAAAACAAAAGAAAGCAGGGAAAACATGAGAAATGTACGTAGTGTTTTTCCTGCCAACACCTGGGTTTTTCATGAGGGAAAAAAAAGATGCAAAAACTCCATAGCCTTTAGGCCAAGTTCCCACTATGAGAATTTGGAGCATTTTCGATTTTGCAGATCTTTTGCACCTATTAGTTAAATTAGGCAATTGCAGTTTTTCACTACATTGTTACATGCGTTCCTTTTTATGCAGTGTTTTTTGTCTGTTTTTGGTAGGTCATAAATAAAATTGTTTTTCTATACTTTCTGGTTTTTGGCTTTGATAACATTTTATTGATAAAGTGATGTGCGGATTTCATGCATTTCTACATAGAAAACGTAATTATTTAGGTGCAGAATCTCCAAATCTCATTCAAACGTCTACCAGAAAATACACAAATAATTAAAATAAAAAAAAAAAATTAAAAAAAACACAAACAGTATGTTTGTTATCCCCTTAGGTCACAAGCACACTGAGTATTTGATGAGTATTTTACATCAGTATTTCTATGTCTAAACCAGGAGTGAAACAGTCAAAGGAAAAGTATAATGGAAACACGTCACCACTTTTGTGTTTATTACACACTCCTGGTTTTGGTTTACAAAACACTGAGGTTAAAAACGCAACATGTGCATGTGGCCACAAATATGGCTAAGGCTACTTTCACATTACGATTTTTGAGGGAGCCGATGCTGTCCGATAAAATTGGACAGCATCGGCTCCTTCTGATGCCTGGAATTGGATGCCAAATAGGCATCCGTTTCCGACAGAAAAACGCTCCCTCTGGTGATAACAAAAAATATAAAAAAAATAAACAATGTATGCTCACCTGTCCCCGAGGCTCCCGTCCTCTCCCGCACGGTCCCGCAGGCTCCCGGTGTCCGCAGAGGTCTTTCTTCTCTGAACAGGACCTGCCGTGATGTCACAATCACGTGACCGCCTGTTAACATGGTGTAACCGACGGTCACGTGACTGTGACGTCACGGCAGGTCCTGTTCAGAAAAAGAAGACCTCTGCAGACACCGGGAGGACACCGGGAGCCTGCGGGACCGTGCGGGAGAGGACGGGGGCCTCGGGGACATGTGAGCATACATTTTTTTTTTTAACCCCTGCTTTCCTAGTTAGGAGCAGTTTTACTGTACTGAGCATGCTAAGTACAGTAAAATCAGGTCTGAGGACATCGGACCGAATCGGATGTGCACTAAATGGCATCCGATTTGGTCCGATCCGATTTTGTCCGATTTTATTTTCGGTGCAAAAATCGGAGCATGCTCCGTTTTTGCACAGATAAAAAAGATCGGACAGAATCGGATCGGACCAAATCAGATGCCATTTAGTGCACATCCGATTCGATCCGATGCCCATAGGGCTGCATGGGGGCCAAAATCGGTCTGATGCTGTCTGATTCTGTCTGATTTTTATCAGACAGCATCGGAAATGCAAAATTCATAGTGTGAAACCAGCTAAGGCATTGTATCCTGATCAGAATCAAATCAGGTATCCGTTTTGCATCAGTTTTTCCCTGATCTGCCTTTGCGTTTTCCTATACACATTGCATTTTGAGTAGGACTAATGTGAGAGATTACATGGATCAAAGTGAAATAATGTATCATTTTTAGAAATGCTTGTCAAATTTCTGATATTTTTATAAATAAGCCCAAAACATATTGCCCTAAATTTACCATTATCATAAAATATGTTTCACGAAAAAACTCTCTCAAAATTACAGATATGTTGAAATATTGCTGTTGTTGCCACATAACAGAACATGTCAGATTTAAAAAATATAATAAAAAGAAAGTACGGAGGGGCGCTCCTAGTGTAATTCTGGCTGTGCTGGGAGAAGAGGTGATTAATCTACTCACCTGTGTGGGTTATGCAGCAGGCATAACACCGTGGATGAGCGTTGGGAATTAGTGTATCAGCCAGCTGGTGCCGGTGAATCCGATTTGCAGAGGAGTGCAACACATGGGAGGTCACATGTTCTGACGTCACTACAAGTCCTTTGCTTTCCAGCGTCTGTTGTTATGGTAAGCCTCCTAGATTGTGCAGCAGCCCACCGCTTGCCCTAGGGCTTACTGCATATGTGTGTGATAGAAATTAGAGGTTTCAGCGGCGCTCAAAGGAAGACGCAGAAGGAATGGATTAAGAATACTTTCCTTTACTTTGTGATAGTGATGTCTTCACAACGCGTTTCAGCGGTTAGCGCCGCCTTCATCAGGTGTCGCTAACTGCTAATTTCTATCACACACATAAGATTTAAAAAATATGGCCTGGTCACTAAGGACTTTACACTAAAGCAGTTGGCGGGAGATTTCTATACATGTATACATGTGTGTGTCTTCAGAATTTGTGTTATTATCAGTCTTACGAAGGGGCCATAGGGTCAGTTTAGACCATTAAAAGGTATCAACCACTGAGGACTCTCAGATTCCAATATTTTTCTATCTACTGGCTAAAGCTGGCTTCACACTGGCGTTTGTGTCTGCAAGCGTATAGAATGCAGACGCAAACGCAGTGCAAACGCAGCCATGTTAATGTGAACGCAGCGGAGAATCTCTGCATGCGTTCACATTAGTATGCACCCCGGCCAGCCAATCAGCTGTCTCGGGGGCAGCCGGGAGGAGGAGATCAGCGGCAGAGATCTCCTCCTTCCGGCCACAGCTGATCTCCCGCCGGTGTCAGCGCGGGAGATTTGAAGAAACAACTGATCTGACAGCTGTTTAAATCTCCCGCTCTGACACCGAATAGGGTGATATCGGTGCAGAAGATAAGCGGTTACTTGAAATCTTCTGCGCTGACACCGGCGGGAGAGCAGTGGCGGCTGTAGCTGATCTCCCGGTGGCCGCCACTGATGACCGGCGGCCACCAGGAGAGATTTCAATGTGATCCGCAGCGTTCTCCTGTGCTGTCATGCGGAGATCACTGCGGATCCATTGACTTCAATGCATTGTTTGTGCGCTTGCGGACGCTTGCAGATAAAACAAGCGCCCGCGTACGCACGAAAACATGCAACATGGTGCGTTTGGAGTGCACTCGGAGGGTGCACAAATTATGCACATCCGTATGCAAACGCAGTCATACGCAGGCACATGGTTCCCATGTTAAACATAGGAACGCATGTGCGCAAGCGATTTGCTGCGTTCGGTGCACTGCGCTCCAAACGCAAATGTGAAGGCACCCTAACACAGTACAAACTTTTTTTACCTCTACATCCCATTTACTTGCTGGACCTGTGAGATGCTGTGGTTCTTTTGCAGTGAAATTATAGTGTCAGAAACTCCTCAACTGCTGTGAGAATTTAGGATTTGGCAAGGCTTCTTCAGACAATGTCTAGATGATAACAGGTAAACTTTCATACACTTTGCAGATTCTGTAATACACAGTGCATACTCTCCCCTCAGGATTGTTTTTGCTTTTAAGTCAATTAATAATATTTAAAATTGTTAATACAAACTTTTTTCTACTGAAACATACAGATCATAGAATTAGTTAAAGTTTGTTCTGACTGCAACATGCTTGTCAGCTTTCTAAAGTAGAAGTGACATGAGATTGCAGTTTCTGTCCACTACTACATGCTGTCTCCAATTGCTCATGAAATAGTGTATATCCTGTATAACCCTTTGCAATTAGCAGTCACTAGAAAAGGAAGAAATTTTGAAGAGTGTGAGAAAGGTCACAGATGCCAAACACGAAGCAAAAGGGTAAGAATTCGACTTCTACAGCAAGTATTTCTCTATAATTGTCACTTGATCAAAGCCTTTCCGCAAGTGTTATCACAATAATCCAAATTTTTATTATTTATTGGCCTTCAGCTTGATCTTGAGCTATGGCGACTTGATGGATGACCGCTCTTGCAGGAAGATCAATCTTGCGTGAGCCTGAATAGGTCCACCAAGGACTTCTCTGCTGTTTTCATGTTACTATCAAGCCATTAGGTTGCTGGTTGTTCCTTCCAAGATGTCGTTCTATAGTGATTTCTCTCTTCATATGATATGTCCAAAGTAGCCAAGTAGTAACTTGGTGATATTTGCTTGGACCCAAAATATGTTATTATAAATGTGTCAAATGCCACACAACTTATGAAGTGTTCATTATCACATTGCCATTCAGACAGCAATAATTTTCCATGTGTGCAAAAAAAACGGTGCAAGTTTCATCGGTGTTTTCAATCAGATTTTCTTCAGAAACCGGTCCGTTTGTGTACCTTCATAAGCAATTTTCTCTCATGGAAATAAATAAATTGTACAGCATCTCCTCTCTATCGCAATGGTAAAAAGCACAGCACATGGATGGCAACGTACACGGTCATTGACTTTTCATGAACCTATAGACTGAATGAGCAATTTTGATCTGTGACTCAGATAAAAAAATGTACATGTTTGAACATAATGTTACATGCTCTTCATGTAAAACACACAGATAGATCACGTATGTGCAAAAAGGGCATGTAAACAAGGTTGTCACTGCCTATTATCATTATAGACTAGTAAAAAGGCCCGATGCAATTGCATCGGGAGCGCGGTGAAATGAATTGTGTGTATACAGGAGGCTCTGTGGCTAGCAGAGTATCGAGGCGGCTCTGTGGCTAGCAGAGTATCGAGGCGGCTCTGTGGCTAGCAGAGTATCGAGGCGGCTCTGTGGCTAGCAGAGTATCGAGGCGGCTCTGTGGCTAGCAGAGTATCGAGGCGGCTCTGTGGCTAGCAGAGTATCGAGGCGGCTCTGTGGCTAGCAGAGTATCGAGGCGGCTCTGTGGCTAGCAGAGTATCGAGGCGGCTCTGTGGTTAGCAGAGTATCGAGGCGGCTCTGTGGCTAGCAGAGTATCGAGGCGGCTCTGTGGGTAGCAGAGTATCGAGGCGGCTCTGTGGGTAGCAGAGTATCGAGGCGGCTCTGTGGGTCGCAGAGTATCGAGGCGGCTCTGTGGGTCGCAGAGTATCGAGGCGGCTGTGTGGGTCGCAGAGTATAGAGGCGGCTGTGTGGGTCGCAGAGTATAGAGGCGGCTGTGTGGGTCGCAGAGTATAGAGGCGGCTCTGTGGGTCGCAGAGTATAGAGGCGGCTCTGTGGGTAGCAGAGTATAGAGGCGGCTCTGTGGGTAGCAGAGTATAGAGGCGGCTCTGTGGGTAGCAGAGTATAGAGGCGGCTCTGTGGGTAGCAGAGTATAGAGGCGGCTCTGTGGGTAGCAGAGTATAGAGGCGGCTCTGTGGGTAGCAGAGTATAGAGGCGGCTCTGTGGGTAGCAGAGTATAGAGGCGGCTCTGTGGGTAGCAGAGTATAGAGGCGGCTCTGTGGGTAGCAGAGTATAGAGGCGGCTCTGTGGGTAGCAGAGTATAGAGGCGGCTCTGTGGGTAGCAGAGTATAGAGGCGGCTCTGTGGGTAGCAGAGTATCGAGGCGGCTCTGTTGGTAACAGAGTATACAGGTGGCTGTGTGGGTAGCAGAGTATCGAGGCGGCTCTATGGGTAGCAGAGTATCAAGGCAGCTCTGTGGGTAGCAGAGTATCGAGGCGGCTCTGTGGTGGAGGGTGAGGAGAGATGCGGCTCTGTGGTGGAGGGTGAGGAGAGATGGGGCTCTGTGGTGGAGGGTGAGGAGAGATGCGGCTCTGTGGTGGAGGGGTGAGGAGAGATGCGGCTCTGTGGTGGAGGGGTGAGGAGAGATGCGGCTCTGTGGTGGAGGGGTGAGGAGAGATGCGGCTCTGTGGTGGAGGGGTGAGAAGAGATGCGGCTCTGTGGTGGAGGGGTGAGGAGAGATGCGGCTCTGTGGTGGAGGGGTGAGGAGAGATGCAGCTCAGTGTTGGAGGGGTGAGGAGAGATGCGGCTCAGTGGTGGAGGGGTGAGGAGAGATGCGGCTCAGTGGTGGAGGGGTGAGGAGAGATGCGGCTCAGTGGTGGAGGGGTGAGGAGAGATGGGTGTCTGTGGTGGAGGGGTGAGGAGAGATGCGGCTCAGTGGTGGAGGGGTGATGAGAGATGCGGCTCAGTGGTGGAGGGGTGAGGAGAGATGGGTGTCTGTGGTGGAGGGGTGAGGAGAGAAGCGGCTCAGTGGTGTAGGGTTGAGGAGAGATGCGGTTCAGTGGTGGAGGGGTGAGGAGAGAAGCACACAGTATATACATACATGAGACATTGTATAGACAGACAGTATGCAGAGATTACACACATTATACACACAGTATAGACACAGTATACAGACATTACAGAGAGTGCAGAGACAGGAGACAGAGTGCAGAGACAGGAGACAGAGTGCAGAGACAGGAGACAGAGTGCAGAGACAGGAGACAGAGTGCAGAGACAGGAGACAGAGTGCAGAGACAGGAGACAGAGTGCAGAGACAGAGTGCAGAGACAGAGTGCAGAGACAGAGTGCAGAGACAGAGTGCAGAGACAGAGTGCAGAGACAGAGTGCAGAGACAGAGTGCAGAGACAGAGTGCAGAGACAGAGTGCAGAGACAGAGTGCAGAGACAGAGTGCAGAGACAGAGTGCAGAGACAGGAGACAGAGTGCAGAGACAGGAGACAGAGTGCAGAGACAGGGAGACAGATGCAGAGACAGAGTGCAGAGACAGAGTGCAGAGACAGAGTGCAGAGACAGAGTGCAGAGACAGAGTGCAGAGACAGAGTGCAGAGACAGAGTGCAGAGACAGAGTGCAGAGACAGAGTGCAGAGACAGAGTGCAGAGACAGAGTGCAGAGACAGAGTGCAGAGACAGAGTGCAGAGACAGAGTGCAGAGACAGAGTGCAGAGACAGAGTGCAGAGACAGAGTGCAGAGACAGAGACAGAGTGCAGAGACAGGAACAGAGTGCAGAGACAGGAGACAGAGTGCAGAGACAGGAGACAGAGTGCAGAGACAGGAGACAGAGTGCAGAGACAGGAACAGAGTGCAGAGACAGGAGACAGAGTGTAGAGACAGGAGACAGAGTGTAGAGACAGGAGACAGAGTGTAGAGACAGGAGACAGAGTGTAGAGACAGGAGACAGAGTGTAGAGACAGGAGACAGAGTTAGAGACAGGAGACAGAGTGTAGAGACAGGAGACAGAGTGATAGAGACAGGAGACAGAGTGTAGAGACAGGAGACAGAGTGTAGAGACAGGAGACAGAGTGTAGAGACAGGAGACAGAGTGTAGAGACAGGAGACAGAGTGTAGAGACAGGACAGAGTGTAGAGACAGGAACAGAGTGTAGAGACAGGACACAGAGTGTAGAGACAGGACACAGAGTGTAGAGACAGGACACAGAGTGTAGAGACAGGACACAGAGTGTAGAGACAGGACACGACAGAGTATAAGAGACATGACAGGACAGAGTATAAGAGCATGACAGGACAGAGTATACAGAGACATGACAGGGACAGAGTATAGAGAGACATGACAGGGACAGAGTATAAGAGACATGACAGGGACAGAGTATAGAGAGACATGACAGGGACAGAGTATAGAGAGACATGACAGGGACAGAGTATAGAGAGACATGACAGGGACAGAGTATAGAGAGACATGACAGGGACAGAGTATAGAGAGACATGACAGGGACAGAGTATAGAGAGACATGACAGGGACAGAGTATAGAGAGACATGACAGGGACAGAGTATAGAGAGACATGACAGGGACAGAGTATAGAGAGACATGACAGGGACAGAGTATACAGAGACATGACAGGGACAGAGTATACAGAGACATGACAGGGACAGAGTATACAGAGACATGACAGGGACAGAGTATACAGAGACATGAAGGGACAGAGTATACAGAGACATGAGAGGGACAGAGTATACAGAGACATGAGAGGGACAGAGTATACAGAGACATGAGAGGGACAGAGTATACAGAGACATGACAGGGACAGAGTATACAGAGACATGACAGGGACAGAGTATACAGAGACATGACAGGGACAGAGTATACGAGACATGACAGGGACAGAGTATACAGAGACATGACAGGGACAGAGTATACAGAGACATGACAGGGACAGAGTATACAGAGACATGACAGGGACAGAGTATACAGAGACATGACAGGGACAGAGTATACAGAGACATGACAGGGACAGAGTATACAGAGACATGACAGGGACAGAGTATACAGAGACATGACAGGGACAGAGTATACAGAGACATGACAGGGACAGAGTATACAGAGACATGACAGGGACAGAGTAACAGAGTAAGGACGAAAGAATGAAGGACAGAGTATACAGACATGACAGGGACAGAGTATACAGAGACATGACAGGGACAGAGTATACAGAGAATGACAGGGACAGAGTATACAGAGACATGACAGGGACAGAGTATACAGAGACATGACAGGGACAGAGTAGGTATACAGGGTATAGAGGGGTGTGTGCGGCAGAGTATAGAGGAATGCAGGGGTTAAAAAAAAAAAAAATCATGCTCACCTCTCCCTGAGCCCCCGCCGTCTTCCTGCAAGCTGCCGGTGGCTCCCGCAGGCTCCCGGTCTCTGCAGAGGTCTTCTTCTGCACTACAGGACCTGTGGTGATGTCACAGTCACGTGACACCAGGTTACCATGGAGTAACCTGGTGTCACGTGACTGTGACATCACCACAGGTCCTGTACTGCAGACGAAGACCTCTGCAGAGACCGGGAGCCTGCGGGAGCCACCGGGAGCCACCAGCAGCTTGCAGGAAGACGGCGGGGGCTCGGGGAGGAGGTGAGCATGATTTTTTTTTTTTTTTTTTAACTGTAGTGGGCTGCGGCTCGCGATGACGCTGCGCGTCATCGCTCGCAGTCGCGCAAAGGAGTCTGGGATTCGGCTACAACGCCCGAATTCCTAACTCCCGATTATATAAGTAGATGAGAAGAGGACAACACATTAGTTCAGCTCTTATGGATTTGGCCTCTTGTAGCTGACTTTTATTTTCATTTTTTATAAAGGTTGTATTCCAAGAGTATTGGTATTTTGCAATCAATGTACCTACATGAGGCCATTTTTGGGTTCACACAATGTATTATTTTTTTAAGATACCGTATATACTCGTGTATAAGCCGACTTTTTCAGCCCAAAATTTGGGCTGAAAAGTCCCCCCTCGGCTTATACACGAGTCATATACAGTGTGGTGTGGTGGGGGCTGTGTCCGGGCACTGCAGGAGGCAGGAGGAGGCGGGGGAGGCTGCAGAATGAGCGGCACGTCACGTGGTGCCGCTCATTAATTATGCATGTGGAGCAGCGCATAGTATATTGCTGCTCCCCTGCACAGTATAGCCTCCCCTGCTGTCTCCCTGCCCCCCCTATGTATACAGAGGGCCCCCCCCATAGCATTGATCCATCTCACCCCCTCGGTCTGCACCCGGGTCCTCCAGCTGCTCCGTCTGCGTGTCCCGCGGCTTCTAATACCGGCGTCCTCCCCGCTCTTCCGGCTTGAATGTAATCATGTGACCCGCACTGCAAAGCGCATCCGCAAAATTATGGTCTATGAACGAATTTCAGCAAAAGCCATAGCTTTTGCTGGGATGCGTTACGGCGCTGCATTTCACTGCATTTATGCAGCTCTAAAAAGCACTGCGTAACTGCAGAAATACACTACGCGTGAATGTAGCCTAAACAGCTCTGCTCCTGCCAATTATCTTTTAATTGAATTGACAGAATTTACAAGATCAACATGAGAAAAACTTCATGAAAAATATAATTTTCAGTCAATAATCTAATGTTATGCCAAAAATGAACATGCTTACATTTTAGTAAATTAAACCATTCCCTGGATGTACATAAATCTAGATAGGAACAAAGGGAATCATAAAAAACATGAAGTTTTAAGCAGGGCCATGGAGTCGGTAAACCAAACCTCTGACTCACACTCCTCAATTTGTCTGAACCCAACTCCCTCATACATGGCTCATTTTAAGTGATAAATTGATTGTATAATACAAAATAGCAAAGGGAAGGGGAAATGCAGCTCACTGAAAGTTGTAAACCTGCTCACTTGGGTTAATTCCGCAGCAGATGCAGCCCTAGTTCCAAGCTGAAACACATAGGACAAAGACAGATAAGCTGCCGTAAAGTAACCTCGCACATGCGCAATGTGCATTGCAAGGTCCTCGATACACCAATGGGTGTACCGACGTCATACCGGCTAATCCGCCCATGGAGGAGGGCAAGGAAGATCCCAAAGGATTATCACGCCCATCAGGTGTGTGAATAATTGAACTAAAGGCAGCGGAAAGAAGCCACAGGGAACGCCCTGTGTGACTTCTCAAGAGCACAGAAACCGCAAATGAGGAGGTAACAAAAGCACTTTTTTAAAGTTTCTAAAAACACAATTTTGACAAAAAGGAATAGGTAGAATAGGAGAATTAAGGTGCAGGGATAGGTATTGAAAGGCTAGGGGGTGATTTTTAGGGGTCAGGTTCCCTTTGAACTACTGTATCCAATTTATTATATATTTTAAGAGTCGGTCGATTTTATACAGACTCCACCAACAGACACTGACTCCAACTCCACTGTCCTGGTTTTCAGAGCTGAGCTCAATGCATCAAGCCACCATTTCTGAATATATACTAAAGAGAAAGCATATGTGAGCATGTTTGTGTGCCATACATGTGTTTTTTAAATATTCTGCACAGCTAGATAATTCTGTTAAAGTGAATGTGTCAGTAGGAATAACCCTCTTAAGCCATCTACAGATGCATCTCAATAAATTAACTTGGCGATGCACCAGCGATTCCGTCAACGATTCGACCTGGTAGGGATCACTGATGCGTCGCTATGTGATCGCTGGTGAGATGTCAAACAGTCAGATCTAACAAGCGACGCAACAACGATACAGCAGTCCTTGGGACCCTGTCACTCTCGGGCGTAGTATTGAGATAGTTGGCTATAGTGATAAGAAAAGTGGCAGCACTCACCAGTCACAGAAGAATTTCTTTTATTCGCTTCAAACTTTAGTGCTTACATGGCGGTACAGCAGAGGTACGGGGTGTGTAACCTGTTGAAGCACCGAAAGGAGATGTGAAACAGTCCGTTGTTGAGGAACCTCCATCCTCCCCCCCGCACCTCTGCTGTACCGCCATGTAAGCACTAAGGTGTGAAGCGAATAAAGAAATTCTTCTGTGACTGGTGAGTGCTGCCGCTTTTCTTATCAATATGACTACGGGACTCATGTGACCGGAAGTGCACCACGAGGTTACAGAACGCCGGCGAGCAAAGCCGACGGGCAATGTGTGGAGCAGTTTAAGCGCTCAGTGTCCCCCAAAGCAGCACAGCCTCTGGAAAGGGTGAAAGGTCGTGTGGTGGTGTCCGGCTCTGAAAAGAAGTTGAGATCGTTGGTTGTTGTCCCTATCAAACACAGCGATGCAACATGCCCAGCAAGAGCGCAATGACCAAAACGACCAACAAATGGTCCAGAACGGTTTGTAACGATCAGCGATGTGACAGCAAGGGCCTGATCGCTGCTACTTGTCAGATGTAGTGAGATCGTGCTGAGGTCGCAGTGGAATCACAGAACTTGTGACTCAGCAGCGATCTCGCTAGTGATCTCGCTTAGTGTGACGGGGCTTTAGAACATCATCAAAAAATTCATTTACAACTCTCATTATGCTGCAGGCACTCTGTAGCGTCACATTAGCAAAAATACTCAATACAGAGACAAACTGCAAGAAGGTCAATACAAAAACTGAAACGCATTATTAGAATCATTGCAGAGTGAACTATATCAAGTATAACAAACGTGTGGAAGTACCCTGCTATAAAAAGGTAATAATAAAAAGCAAGTGCTTAGTAAAAAAAACAGTATCAAAAACAGGGTACTTAGTTAATACATTTTTTTGCAAAAAATGTACGTAAGCCGTTCCACCCATCCATGGCTTACAGACTTCAGGCAGTCATTGCCTGCAAAGGATTCTCTACAATGTATTAATAAAAAAGGGTTGCAATTCCTAAACATTTCACAGGACATTTTTGTTTAACCCCTTTGATTAACCCTGAAAGTCTACACTTCAAATGCATCTCAGTTGTTTAATTTTTAAATAAAAACTAGTGGCATAGAGAGCCCAAATCACGAACATTTGGTCACTGTCCAAATATTTCTAGACCTAACTGTATATGCCCCTATAGATGGCTTAGGAGGCTGGAAGCTACTGACAGATTCCCTTAGAAAGGGCAGGGTCCTCTCTCCCCCCTGTACCAGTCTGTTACTGTTAATTTGTTCATTATATTTTTCACTTGTTCTGTATGTAACCCTTTCTCATGTACAGCACCATGGAATCAATGGTGTTGTATAAATAAACAATAATGATTTCCTTTAAGTCCAGTATATTCTACTCCTGGTCAATGGCTGGATGATTACCACTATAGCACCTTCACACACATGTGGTAATTCATATTGCAGGTCAGGTTGTTCTAGTTGTTAAGGCTGTGTTCACACACAGCGCTTTTTTTGCACAGGCGCTTTTTCCAGCGTTTTGACCTGCGCAAAAAAAGCCCTGTAAACATACGCAGGTGAATTCACACACCACGTCTTTTTATGGGGCTACTTCTTCAGTGATGTCACAGAGGGGAGAAAGAATCCTGTTCCTCCTCCCCTCTGTGACATCTCTCACAGCCCCATTTGATTTCGCAGTGCATTATACACTGCAAAATCAAATGTAAAATAATGCCAAATGTATTAAAAATAATAAAGATTCTTCTACTTACCCTCCGTCGAGTGCCCGGTAACCGGGAGCAGGTATTAAACCTGCAAAGACCTTGCATGACGTCATAATAACATCAGGCGCTGTGAATGGCTGCTCACGGTCATGTGATATGTGACACACATATCACATGACCGCGAGCTGCCAATCTCAGTCCGATGTCATTTGACATCATGCAAGGTCTTTGCAGGTTTAATACCTGCTCCTGCTCCCGGTTACCGGGCACTCGACGGAGGGTAAGTAGAAGAATCTTTATTATTTTTAATACATTTGGCATTATTTTACATTTGATTTTGCAGTGTATAATGCACTGCGAAATCAAATGGGGATGTGAGAGATGTCACAGAGGGGAGGAGGAACAGGATTCTTTCTCCCCTCTGTGAGATCAGTGCCAGTGCATTCCTGCTAGACGCATCGTCTGAACGGCGATGCGTAATTCCAGTGGTTATCATGGGGCCTATACACAGCTGAAAATAGCGCTGCGTGTGAAGAGCAAAAGTGAAAGTCCATTCACTTTGCTGTGCAACGCAGACGCAGGTGCCCCTTGGGGGGAAAAGCGCGCGCAAAAATGCGCGAAAAATACGCACTGTGTGAACGAGGCCCAATACTATTATTAATGAGCATTCTAGTCTAGTCTCATTAACAAAGGAAATGTGATCCTCATAAAGGTGTCCACAGTTAGGGATTACGACCCCTTGGCAAGACCAGATTTATGTGCATGGTGCAAAAAGGAAAAGTGGGCTGAGTGGCAGGAATGGAGAGGAGCAGGGATAAGAAAGAATTTAAACTCGCCAAATTCAAGAGAACAGCTGTATTTTAGTTATATGGGGCAAAAGAAATTACAGATTTATAGAAAGTGACTGGTCTTCTTTAAAGCCTTAGGAAATTATTACTTGGCTACTAATGTTGTTCCTGAGACAGTCATAGAAATTATTATAAATATAAAACGAGTGAAAATCCAGCAATAAACCTGAGAGCTCCTATAAACTAATAAGATGTAGATGCTGTCCAGCAGCACGAACTCTGTTGATTCGGAGTGTGCTATTTTGGGCTATTATATCAACAAATGTGAACAGCTGGAAGTGACACAATCTCCACTGCAAACTACTCATCATCAGTAGACCGACACAACAAGCAAACAATTGGATTTTCATTTGTACATTCCAAGTACGGGAATGAAGTCATATTACGGCTCTGTACATGCTTTGTTGTTGAGACACAGACAAATATTTTGCCCTAGTGACAATATCTTTATGTCTACGAAAGCTCTCAGAGGCCGTGAAGCTCAACTCATTCATATTCTGAACTTCAATAAGAAAGACGGCACTCACCAGTAATTTCTTGCAGAAGTGACTTTAATCCAGTAAGGAGGTTACATTGTGGAGGGCGGGTTCAGCAGGGGGAGGGGAAGGGTGACGGTCACCATTTCGCGCTTCTACGGGGCCACAGCTGTTACTGTCATGTTAATTTTTATTTCAGAAGTTATCAGTACACATGAAAATAAGTAACTGTGTACTATTTCTTATCAGACACATCTGCTTCTTTCTCTGCCAGGATTGATCAGTCATTAAGAACATTTTTAATCCTGACATCAAATCTGTATTCAGTGAAGACTTTCCCATTACCGAGATAGGAGATGGGAGTTGTTTTTGGTTTTAACAGTCATTCTGTGCTGGCAGAGCCCTGGTAGGGTGCCGAGTTTGTGATGCAGATTTTGGAAGTCCAAAATATGCACCTACTGGTAGAAAAATTCACCAAAACCATCTTTGTCCACATGGTGCATTTTTTATATAGATTTGAAGGTGCTTTGTGTCTCGCTCAATAAAGTTTGGTTATTTTGGTTAAAAAAAAAAAAAAAGTAAAATCTTGCTCCCCCCTCTTTCAACACTATCACTTCCTGATTTTAATGCACATTAGGCATCTGATGTGTATTTTGAGCTATCATGAGGGTCTATGGGTGAAAAATGCAGTAAAATCAGCAGCAAAAATTAAAATGCTGCAGATTTTCCAGCAATCAAATATGCAGGGGAACCGCTGAGGATAAATAACACACCATGTGGACAGGATATCCCAAACCCCATAGATTTGGCTGGGTAAACAAACTGCTGCACATTTGGTGCGGATCTGCACCAAATACGTGTCAAACTATGTATCATGCAAACAGGCCCTAAAAGGCAGAGAGCACAAGACCGCTTAGGAACAAATTTAGATTTGACTGCAGAATTGAGAATTTTTATAATGACTGATGCAAATTGTCACTTCAGTGAGGACGTGGACGAACTCTAGCACCACTTTTCGGTAGCTGTCCTCAAAGTCATAATCGACTCTTTAACAAGCCTTTTAATATGACCAAGGATTTGTGCCAGATCAGAACCCCAGACTGCAGACCAGAAAAGCAACTACCATTGTCCTCTTTCTTTTTTCACACGATGTGTGCCAGGGCTAAAACTTCATACTGTTTGGCTCTTTTCCCTTCAGCACCTAATCAGTGGTTGAGCTTGATGCTATACTTCTAACTGCTGCGTTTCGGGGTGATTGCTCCTCACCAGTGCAGTGTGTGGGAATTCTAATCTGGCTGTGTGAGTAGGCTAAAATGAAGTCTGGAGAAGTAGCTTTCTACCTCATGGAGAGGAATTTGTCTGCCAGCTTAAGAAGGCAGATAAGCTGATAAGGAAGCTTATAGCCGCAAAGAACCTCTGGGAAATATGCAAATTGTCACTTCAGTGAGGAAGTGGCACACACTGCACTGATGAGGGGCACTCACCCTGAAACGCAGTATCTGCAGTTTGGGATTCTGATCTGGTACAAATCCTTGGTCATATTAAAAGGCTTGTTAAAGAGTCGATTATGACTTTGAGAACAGCTACCGAAAGGTCGCTGTCAGCATGCTGACCTCATCACGTTACTGCAGATCAGAGCAGGAGCTGACAAGCTCTCTTCTGCTCTGTGCCAGTCGCAGCGCGCTCAGGTTTCCTAATGTATTTGCATTTGAAAGACATGTACACTGGTCTGTGGGCCACAGTAAAGCTTTTGGTGGGCCACAAATGGCCCAGCGGCCATATGGTAGGCAGGTCTGCATTAGACTAACTTCAGATGATTCCACAGATGTAGACAATCTCGGCCTACACTCCTATACTTATGGTAGCGCTGGCCGACTGATCATCGGAGGAGAGGTCAATTTGGCATGTCCAATTTCGGACTAAGGACCGCATTTTTTTTCGCAAATATAAGCCATCATTCAACATGTCTACTGGTGGATTTTTCAGAGAACATAGGTGCGGTTAGTTGAATGAGTACACCTGTGTATTGGAGAGTCAGCTAAGATGGCTATTTGCAAAAGTATCATTTGTACAAAAGCCATCTATCATGTATACCTGTGCAGTCTTACATCATTAGCTGGTACGACCAGAACTCAATTCTCCTGCCTTCCTCCACAACAACAACAACAACGCAGAGCTGTGTTTGCTGCCTGTTGTTGACAGATCAGCAATGTGACACTGCAAATGCTGCTTTATTGATGCATATACCAAAAGACAATCATGGGTCATTCTGTGTCAAGTGAACCAATGATTATTACCTTTATATTTTTAATTCTTTTGAGATTTTGTTATTTGATAATGGCATGTCAGACAATGCAAAATGTAAAGCGAAAAAAATTCTAGATTTTTTTTATTTTTTTTTATTGATTTTCAAAATTTGGAAAAAGTGCAAATTTCGGTGTTACCTGTCTTTAAATTTCTCCTCATAACTCAGGCTAGAAAGAAGATAGAGAAAAAAAATAAACACCATTCTACTCAGAACTGTACAGGCTTTCACCAGATATGTCACAAGAGTATCTTTGTTAATATTTTACCCATGCGAACGCAAACGAAAAAAACGTATAAATTAAAAATTCCTAAAAATGCACGTGTCTGCTATGCTCTTAGCCACATCTGTACCAGTTGGGATCGCGATGGGATCATATTTTAAAATATTTAATTATTATAGCGTCATTGGGTCATTCCATATCAAGTGATGTACCGTATATACTCGTGTATAAGCCGACCCCCCTACTTTTGCCCCCAAAACCTGGGAAAATCTATTGACTCGCGTATAAGCCGAGGGTGGACCCCAGCACAGGTATACAGCCCCCAGCAGTGGTATACAGGCCCCAGCAGTATGATATACAGCAGCCCCCAGTGGTATATACAGCAGCCCTAGTGGTATTGCACTCCCTATATACAGCAGCCCCAGTGGTATTGCAGCCCCAGTGGTGTATACAGCAGCCCCTATATACAGCAGCCCCAGTGGTATTGCAGCCCCAGTGGTATTGCAGCCCCTATATACAGCAGCCCTAGTGGTATTGCAGCCCCAGTGGTGTATACAGCAGCCCCTATATACAGCAGCCCCAGTGGTATTGCAGCCCCAGTGGTGTATACAGCAGCCCCTATATACAGCAGCCCCAGTGGTATTGCACTCCCTATATACAGCAGCCCCAGTGGTATTGCAGCCCCAGTGGTGTATACAGCAGCCCCTATATACAGCAGCCCCAGTGGTATTGCAGCCCCAGTGGTGTATACAGCCCCTATATACAGCAGCCCCAGTGGTGTATACAGCCCCTATATACAGCAGCCCCAGTGGTATTGCAGCCCCAGTGGTGTATACAGCCCCTATATACAGCAGCCCCAGTGGTATTGCAGCCCCAGTGGTGTATACAGCCCCTATATACAGCAGCCCCAGTGGTATTGCAGCCCCAGTGGTGTATACAGCCCCTATATACAGCAGCCCCAGTGGTATTGCAGCCCCAGTGGTGTATACAGCCCCTATATACAGCAGCCCCAGTGGTATTACAGCCCCAGTGGTGTATACAGCCCCTATATACAGCAGCCCCAGTGGTATTGCAGCCCCAGTGGTATTGCAGCCCCTATATACAGCAGCCCCACACAAATGCTGGCACACGTCCCCCCTGTTGTAAGGCCCCCCGTGCTGAATACTTACCATCCCTGGTCTTCAGCAGCACCCCGGCGCCGGTCCTCTGTGCTCCGGATATCCGCGATCCCGTCTTCTGTGCTCCGCTCCACGGCTGCATCCGGGTTCCCCGCGCGTCGCAGAAGCAATGACGTCATCGCGTCTGCGACGCGGCTGGTCACATGATACAGCCGGGGAACGGAGCACAGAGGACGGGATCGCGGAGGACCGGAGCACAGAGGACCGGCGCCGGGGTGCTGCTGAAGACCAGGGATGGTAAGTATTCAGCAGGGGGGGCCTTACAACAGGGGGGACGTGTGCCAGCATTTATGGGGGGAATTATCTACCTATATGCACTGCTCCCCCTGGCGCTGATTGACAGGGGGATGCAGTGCATATGTAATGAGCGGCCCCACGTGACGGGGCCGCTCATACCTCAGCCTCCCCCCGCCTCCTCCTGCCTCCCCAGCACCCGGACAGAGCCCCCACCCCACTCACCCCATATAGTGACTCGTGTATAAGCCGAGGGGGGGACTTTTCAGCCCAATTTTTGGGCTGAAAAACTCGGCTTATACACGAGTATATACGGTAAATATGAATATTTTTTTTTACCTGACATCTTTAGATTTTTTTTATTTTTTTTTTCTATATGAAGTACAACTTTAGTTAATTACAAATTAAAAGTTTTGAATTTTTTCCTTCATCAGTTCATTTTTTACAGATTTTTAAAGTTTTGAAAAAGCGTGAATTTTGGCCTGGTATGGCTTTATATTTTTTAATCATATCTCGGACTAGAATTAAGATGATGATGTGAGAGAGGCATCATTGTTCTCACAACTGTACAGGCTTTCATTTGATATGTCACAAGACTATGTTTCTTAATATTTTGTTTTGGTGAAATCAAATTCAAAATTTTAATGCGCAATTATGAAAAAAGCGTATGTTTTAAAATTGTGAAAAAATGTCTGTGTTACTTGTGTTCTTGGTTGTTTTTGTGCAGGGATTCAACTTAGGACCTATCAAATTTATATATATTTTAAAGCCTTGAATCATCTGATGTTATGTTTGTGTGAGTTACCTCCTTTTTTATTTTCAAATTTCAACTTATTGAATTCAACATTTCTATGCAACAAAAAAGAAACAAAAAAAACCAAATCCCATAAGTGCCAGGATAAATACATCTTAATCATCGTAACACAACTTGCTCAGCATTTTCAACCTGAATGCATTGAACAAACCAAAAGAAAAAGAGGTGATCACATCCTCAAGTGTGACTTTCTAAATACAGTCCATCCTAATTATATGTTAAAAACAAGATTTAGGGCCACCGTCACACGGTTCAATTTACTGAACGATATTGTTAGCGATCACATGCACGCACAATCGCTAACAATATCGTTCACATCGTTGGTGAGCTGTCACACAGGCAGACACACCAACGATGTGGACCAGCGAGAACGCTGGTAACCATGTTACACATCGGGTTACTAGGCGACGCACGGTGCTTAGTAACCCGATGTTTACCATGGATAAGAGCTCCCAGCATAGGCTGCGAGACGCTGGGAGCTCATTCATCGTTGCTCTGCCGGTGTCACACGCAGCGATGGTGCGCGTCCACCGGCCGAACAACGATAGATTTGTGAACATGTTCACAAATCTGCAATCAAACAATTTTTCAAAGAAAAATCGTTTGATTACACGCAGCGATGCATAAACGATATCGCTTAAGCAATCAAAAAAGTAGGTCGCTTAAACGATATCGTTCACTAAATTGATGCATGTGACATGGGCCCTAAAAGAACCAATATTTTTAACACCTGTTTATACATGTAACAATTTAAGTGGGTGAAATGTAATCTTGTCCATAAGCGCTTACTAGCAATGGCCATTTCCTTTTGTGTTAAAGAGTGTACGGCCTGTTATGGTGTTCGGCCCCACCTGAGTTAGGGCCCTTTCACATCAGCGGTAATCGCTGATCGCGGCAGCTGCGGTGAAAAAAACGCAACTGCCACGGTTACCGCATAACAGCCGCACTTGCGGTTCACCTGCGGCAAGCCCCATGCAATGTCTATGGGGTGTCCGGCAAGTGTGGTATAGTTGTAGTTTCGGCAGATGCGGTCGCGAATAAAACGCGGTCAGCCACGTTTTTTTCCGTGGCCGCATATTCCGAAACCGCACTGCGCACACTTACCGCAAGCCCCATAGACATTGCATGGGGCTTGCCGCAAGTGAAAAGTGCGGCTCTTATGCGGTAACCGTGACAGTTCCGGCTTCTTCACCGCAACTGCCGCGATCAGCGATTACCGCTGATCTGAAAGGGGCCTTAAAGGACACTCTCACCAGGTTTTTGCCATCTCATCTGACAACAGCATAATATAGAGACAGAGACCCTGATTCCAGCGATGTGTCTCTTACTGGGCTGCTCAGTGTAGTTTCCATAAACTCCCTGTTCAATCAGTTGGAGATGAGCATTATAGGGCTAATCAAATAGTCCAGCATAGTCATTTACTAAATCTGAAGCAGAGAAAACAGTAATTTTTATCAAAGTTACAGCAAGCAGCTCAGTAAGTGACACATTGCTGGAATCAGGGTCTCTATCTCTACATTATGCTGCTGTCAGATGGGATGGCAAAAAACAACCATCTCAAAAAGATGTCCTAACGACCGCGCGCCCATGAGATTGTTAGTGATATCATTTCAACATTGAAGCATGTAACGGTACCTTTAAGGGTGCGTGCACACAGTCTGGAGGAGCTGCATGTTGGACGCAGCTCCTCCGGACTGAGTGAAGCCGCGGGTGGCCGCAGGGAGACCTCAGCCGCCCTGTACTCACCGTGTACGGCGGGTGCAGCGCGGCTTCTCGCTTCAGTCACCCGATAGGAGCTGCTTCCGACTCCGCAGCAAGAAATGAACATGCTGTGGAGGCGCGGCCTCCTGGCAACCCGCACCGCAGCTCCAGTGACGCTGCGGGTGGGTTACGCATAGTGAAGATGGGATTTCTTGAAATCCCATCCACTATGCTATTACTGTACTACGCAGCGTTTTGGACGCAGCGCAAAGACACTGCGTCCAAAACGCTGTGTACACTGATCGAGGTCACGCACCCTTACAGTGCAGCATTTGGAGATTCAAATTATGCAGATGGCAAAAAAGCACAGCCCAACTACTTTGCAAGTAATCTCTGCCCTGTAACTGGGGACCACTTCTGCGTTATCCTCCAGTCGCACAGTTACACCTTTTCCATAGAATCATCCCTCACAGAAGCACCATTCTAGAGGTGTAGAAAACAAACTGGTAGGATGTCAATAAAGAAAGTGACTGTATTGATCATAAGCTGGAACGAGCTACTATAGAACAGTTTCCATGGCACCAGAAGGGTAAATAAGGTCTGGCGTGTCATTCTTAGGGGGAGTGATATTTTTAAATATTCCCCATAAGTTATAACACTCAATTTTGGGAATACCCCTTCAAAGGGAACCTGTCACCTCCTTTGGGCATTTTAAACTGTTATGCAAGAAAACTCCAGCACTTGGCGTGATCTTCATAATAGTTCATTTATTTGTGCAGATTAAAAATGAACATACAATTGAAAGGGAGACATGACCCCACGCTGGACGCGTTTCGGATTACATCCTTTTTCAACAGCATGCGCGCCGCCAACATCACAGCCGTGTGACAAATAGGCTGCGATGTCGGAAGCGAGCGTGCACCCGCGGCATCGCATCCAACATCGCAGCCGATGTTGGAAGCCGTGATGGGGCCTTCAAGAGAACCTGTCACCTCAGGCCCCCAACCTGTCAATACCTGTCCCTGCAGCACCCAAATACTTTCTGAATCATCCCTGTCTGAGCTCTTTGGTGTTTTTAAAATTGATATAGTATGTTTTAATAACCTACATCATTTTTGTCAGGTGAGCGTGGGCAGTGTCCCCAGGGCTGCACTCCCCCCCCCCCCTTTCTGCTCCAATTATGCCCCCATGGGCGTAATCCTTGCTCCGGGTGGTCATGCAGCAAGGATTACGCCCATGGGGGCATAATTGGAGCAGAGAGGAGGGGAGAGCGCAGCCCTGGGGACACTGCCCCTCCGTCAGAAACGCTCACCTGACAAAAATGATGTAAGTTATTAAAACATACTATTTCACTTTTACAAACACCAAAGAGCTCAGACAGGGATGTTTCAGAAAATATTTGGGTGCTGCAGGGACAGGTATTGACAGGTTAGGGGGCATTACATGAGGTGACAGGTTCCCTTTAAGGTTTCTTAAGTCTTTTTTAAAGCTTACACAGGGGGGTTAGAGACATGGGGGACCCCTTTCCTGAATGCCGCAGTGCTGCATTCAGTTTGCCAAGCACCAGGGGGGTGACAAGTCCTCTTAAGACCAACTATGGAAAAATCACTGGCAAACCAAAGAAGATAGTCAATGAAAACTTGGCACTCAAACTCTTTGATAGGCATTCCAGTAGAAAGAATCACAGAATGAAAGGGTTATGACATACGCACTGTGGAGATTAATAAAGCTGTAGATTATTATTAGATGATTCAACCTCAATTTTACATAGAATATTAAACTGGATGACAGGATTCATTCTTCTGTAATATTCAGGGCATTATTTCTGGCATGCTGTAATTTTCTCTATGGTAATACTGACGTATTACTCTCCATGGGAGTTCTCACTAGGATTTTATAGATTCCTATGAATAATTTCTCCAAACAGTGGCCATTATCACTGCACTATTGCACATTTGCAATTGTCTGGCAACATTAATGCATACTAAACATTAATAGAATAAAATTTTACTACCAAGCCCCAACCCTCCATTGTAGACAGAATCCAGCCTTGGTGACCTTTCAAGCCATGGCCATTGAGCTCACAAAAAGCATGTACACACTGCCCATGAAAAACTAAGTCTTAAACAGCTCAATCTGCTGTGCCCATACAGGGTTATGTTTAAAGCATGTCTTACTAGAAAGCTGAAGTCCAATATTTGTTCAGTGGAAAGACAACAATGTTCTGAAGCAGAATAAAGGTTCATTCAATTGTGCAGGATGAAAAATTAATTTAAAGGCAGGACTCCAACTAATCAGATTTAACCACCCAAACCTACTACTGTAGTTCCAGAATAAGACTAGCAGTGCCTTTAGCCTGGGTTGAGTTAGGTTACTTATGTAGGGTGTTGTTGCTGAAATTTTCAAAAGTTGTGACAAATAAAATTGTCAAAAATGACAAGTGGTTTTTACATGTGAACACTGGTCTAGGAACACTACGCTGATGAACACTTACCAGGATATTTCTTTGTGATGTGAACAGGTAAATTTACTATGTTCACTTTTTACTACAATGTGATTGTATGAATGCGCAAATAGACATTGATGAGGGGTATACCTGAGAATGAGTCATCTGCCAAATGTATATGGCACATACAAACAAGAGTCTACGATTTTATAAGGTCACTGAGTGGCAGCCGCACATGGTCAAGATATAGCAGACAAGATCTCGTTTACACATTAAAAAGAATGGCGCAGCTCACTTCCACATTGGGAGGAATGATACTGCATTGGCAGATGCTTATAGGAATGCATGCACAATCAGCAAGCATCATGCACCTCTCCTAGCCACACAATTTTGCTAAAGGAGGATAATCCAGCTTCACAAATTTGCAGTCTTTATTATGAATTAAAAATTCATGAAATACAGTACATAGCCAGTGCCTGCAGTATATAGCAGCATGTTATGACGTCTAAGGATGCTGTAACATCTGAAACGTGTAGAATGCCATATATACTGCAGAAGGTGGCTATGTATTTTGCTCATTTTTAATCTAACAAAAGACTGCAAACCTGTGAATCTGGATTACCCTCATTTTGCATTTTATATGTCTTGTCAGAGACGATTCCATGCTCCACATTGCAGCCTAACCAGTTCATTGTGGTGAGCTGGATTACTCTTGCTTACACACAATTTTTCTGGTAAAACTGTAGATCAACTGCAAAACTATGCAAACAGTCCATTTGATATACAGTGAAAAGGAGGTAGAGCTGAATCAGGTCAAACCACCACAAATAATGGATCTATGGCATATTCTAGCACTTTACAAGAAGAAAATATTGTTTGAATGGATCATCTGAGATGGAACAAAATTGGGTAATTACATAAACTAACAAAATAAGCATTAGTAACTAGTTGACTCTGCTGATCTCTAAAGGCCCCGTTACACGGGGCAACATCTCCGGCCACATCGCCAGCAACTTCTGGGAGCGCACACGTTTTTGGCCACTCTCCAACATCGCTGATGAGCTGTCAGACGAAGAGACATCGCCGGCAACTCATCAGCAAATGTTGCTAGCAACTATCGCTGCCAGGGTTAAACTCAACCCTGGTAGCGATCCTTAACATGGGAGTCTATGGGGGAAGTTGCCGGCAACATCGCTGTTGCTGTGTCAGACTGGGTGATGCAGGCACATCGCCTGACCAATATCGCCAGGTTTCACAACATTGTTGGGAAACCAGGCGATTTGCTGAAGCAACTATCACCATTGAAATCACCCTGTTATACAGGGAAACTCTCCGACGCAACTTGACCACGCCCCTCAGTTGCCGGCGATGTGGCCGGAGATGTTGCCCCGTGTAACGGGGCCTTTACAGTCTGTGTTTAAGGCATGTTGTGGCGAAATCCTTTACATCATGAGCCCTAGGACAGATTCAGACATCCATGAAACACAGCAGATGTGATGGACTGACAGTAGGTCTTCCAACCTGAACTAACAGTCCATACAAAGTTTGAGTTAAGGCCCACTTACACACACAGATAATTGTGCAGAGATTGTACGCAGATCTCTGGTTGCAGTGAAATCATGGACACATTGTTCCATTTGTACAGGCCACAAAATGGAACGTTGTGTCCATGATTTCACTGCAACATTATCTGTGCATGTAACAGGGCCTTTAGGGTATGTGCCCACAGGACATTTTTAAAGCAGTCCTGAACGCAACAAAACCTGAGATCCTAGAGTCCTTGACAGGAGATTAGCTATGATGTTGTCTGCGTTTTTTCGTTTTATGTGCGTTTTTTTAGCTGCGTTTTTCCTGCGTTTTTTCCATTGAATTTGCAAATACGCAGGAAAATAATTAACAAGTCAATTCTTTCCCATCCGCACCAAAAACGCAGCTATTTGACAGTTCTTGACACTTGCAAAACCAATGTGTGGGCACAGCGTTTCTGTGAAATACATTGGTTTTGCTGGGAATCAAAACCGCAGGAACAAATTAGCATAAATTACCATAAGGGTGCATCCTCACGATCAGGAGACGCAGCGTTTTGGACACAGCGTCTTTGCGCTGCGTCCAAAACGCTGCGTCATACAGTACTAGCATAGTGGATGGGATTTCAAGAAATCCCATCCTCACTATGCATAACCCGCCCGCAGCGTCTTTGGCGCTGCGGTGCGGGTTGCCAGCAGTCCGCTCCTCCGCAGCATGTTCATTTCATGCTGCGGAGTCGGAAGCGGCTGCCACCAAGAGACTGCAGGGAGAAGTCGCCCCGCACCTGCCGCACATGGTGAGTACGGGGCGGCTGCGGTCTCTCTGCGGCCACCAGCGGCTTCCCTCAGGTCCGGAGGAGCTGCGTCCAACACGCAGCTCCTCCGGACCGTGAGGACATACCCTTAAACCAATGGTTTTCTGCTGCAGAAACCGCAGGGAAAACTCAGCAAAAACGTCCTGTGGGCACATACCCTTAGGGTATGTCCTCACGGTCCGGAGGAGCTGCGTGTTGGACGCAGCTCCTCTGGACATGAGGGAAGCCGCGAGTGGCCTCAGGGAGACCGCAACCGCCCTGTACTCACCATGTGCGGCGGGTGCGGGGCGGCTTCTCCGTGCAGTCACCCGATGGGAGCCGCTTCCGACTCCGCAGCATGAAATAAACATGCTGCGGAGGAGCGGACTCCCGGCAACCCGCACCGCAGCTTCAAAGACGCTGCAGGCGGGTTACGCATAGTGAGGATGGGATTTCTTGAAATCCCATCCACTATGCTACTACTGTACTACGCAGCGTTTTTGACGCAGCGCAAAGACGCTGCATCCAAAATGCTGCGTCTCCTGATCGTGAGGATGCACCCTTAGGGTACCTTTACACACGGCTACATTTGTAGTTTGTCACCAGGTAACTTACTGGTTGCAGTGAAATCATGGATACATGATTCCATTTGTACACAGCAACAAGATAGAACCATGTATCCATGATTTCACTGCAACCAGAATGTTACCTGGTGACAAGCTACAAATGTAGCCGTGTGTAAAGGGGCCCTTAGAGTCGTGGCTAGTCTATGCATCATGGTTTGTACATGAATTGCTTCACAGACGTCTGAAGCTTGTCTTGTGCTCTCTACTTTAAAAGGGACTCTGTCAGCACAGAATGACTGCTAAAGCCAAGTACAAGCGCTCGGTGCATCATGGAGGGGCCACACATATAAGTGCACCTTCCCACCTGCCTGTTTTCAAGCTATCTCGTCCCTTTCACTGTTCTTTGATTGATGGCTCTGGCATCAGAGAACAAGAGAACAGTGGAGATAGAGGCGAAACAAACAGGTGGGAAGGTGTACTTAAATGTTTGGTCCCTCCATGATGCATGAGCCACTTGTATTTGGTTTCAGCAGTCATTCTGTGCTGACAGAGACCCTTTAAGGCTGCTTTCACATAGCGTTTTTTTTCCTGTCCGTGGGATCCTACTTTTTGCAGGAGCCCACGGACAGGAACAGACACCACAGGTGGTGACCTCCAGATGCTATTTCTGTGTCCGGGGCCGTAATTTTCACGGGTCCGGACACAAAAAGCGCTGTGCGGGGCACTTTCACTTCCGCAATGTATATATACATTGCAGAAGTGAAATTAAGTAAAGCAAGGGTTAAAAATAAAAAATATGTATGCTTGTCTGTCCAGCGAGTCCCCCGATGCCTCCATCTAGCTCCCTGGACAGGACCTGGCGTTGCATGGCAACCCGATCAGCTGATTGGGTTGCCACGCAACGCCAGGTCCTGTCCAGGAAGCTAGATGGAGGCATCGGGGGTCTCGCTGGACAAGTGAGCATATATATTCTTTATCTTTAACCCTTGCTTTACTTAATTTCACTTCCGCAGTGTGTATATATATATATTAATGGAAACACCTAACGTTTTGACATCATAATCTTCGGACATGTTACAAACATGCAAACCGTGACATATGTTAATGTTTTGTAGTTGATTATTTGTGTTAAGTGATATGTGTATGTAAATTAACTGTTTGTTTTGCCGAATTGTAAGAACATTGATGAGAACCTGATACCAATGGCAGACCTTTCGGATTTTCAAAATGGCCAAATTGTTGGTGCTTGTATGACAGGCGCTAGTGTAACAGAAAGTGCTCGAATGCTTGGCGTTTCAAGAGGTACAGTCTCCAAAGTAATGACTGCGTTTGAAAGAGAAGGACAAACGTCCGCAGCAAAGCACAGGTCCAGCCGAAAGTCGAAGTTGACTGAGAGAGACCGTCGGACTCTAAAGCGAATTGTGAGAGAGGATCGCAAGACCACGGGTCCGAAAATCACTGCTGAACTCAATGAACACCTACAGAACCCAGTTTCCACGAAAACTGTTCGACGAGAGCTGCACAAATCTGGATTCCACGGAAGAGCTGCAATTAGAAAACCGCTGCTCTCAATGACAAATGTTTACAAGAGTTTAGAGTGGTGTAGAAACCTCCAGAATTGGTCCCTCGCGCAGTGGAAACATGTGATCTTCTCAGACGAATCATCGTTTACCCCATTTTCCGACCTCCAGCCGAGTGTACGTATGGAGACAGCCGAAAGAAGCATTCCATCCAGACTGCCTTCTCCCAACCGTAAAACATGGCGGAGGATCTGTGATGATCTGGGGTGCTATTTCATGGAGATCTGCCGTGCCAATGATATCACCTTGTATGAATCCATACCTCGGAGAATTGAGGCTGTAATCGCCGCAAAAGGTGGACCTACACCATATTAAACTAACTTTTGTTGATTTTTCCAGGTGTTTCCATTATTTTGCCCAACCCCTGTAAATTAAAACGGTTAGGAGCAGTTTTAGTGTACTGACCATGCTCAGTACACTAAAATCAGGTCAGAGAAACAATCAGCTGTTTTCTCGGACCCATGCTCCATAGGCCCCCCCATGTCGGATCTGATTGTGTCCGATTTGGTCCGCTGTGCCCAAAATCGGAGTAGTCTATGATTTTGGGAACAGCAAAAAATCAGACATAATCAGATCCGACACAAGGGCAAATCTGATGTGATCCGATGCCCATAGGGATACATGGGGGCCAAATCGGATCCGTAGATCCTAAAAAGAAAAATCGTAATGTGAAAGCAGCCTAACAGCAGAGTTAAGGTCAGTAAGTGGCCATGTGTTGTAGATAAACCATGACTTCTGCAGCGATGTAAATACACCAGCAGAGAGGCAGTTGGGACTCCAGCAAAGAAGTAAAGGGTATTTTTGGTTATTTTACGGCTACAACAATCTGTGCTCTAATTTTGTCCAAGCACACAGGGTGGATTGTGCTCCAGGGATCTGCAGTAACAAACAGTTTAATGCAAATGAATGAGGTTTTAAAAAAGTGACCTAGCAAATGGCTGCGATCCATCTCACAAATGAGCTCAGGCGGCTGCCTAGCAACAGGCAGAGGTGACTGCTCCGTTTCCGCAGGCTCTGGTCTAAATCCAGTGTGGTACCTCCGCTACTGAATAATGGTGTACAGATAGCATTGGGAATGTTACCGTCACAGCCAGTTTACAGCTTTGGGGGAAAGATGGCTAATGCCAGGTATCCTGGGGTAAGAATATTGCAGATGCACATTGATGTTAGACAAAATTCAATATAACCTACAGCACATTCTGACACCATTTCTTGTGAACATGGAGTCCAAACAGTAAAGGTGCCCATTTGTGGCTAGATATGTTTTCAGGGAAGATGCTTCTCTTTACATAGAACCCCCTTATCTGTATGTATCTCCATTTATGATCAAGTAAATACATCAAGTGTTGATCATATTGAACGGAGCACTCGAGCAGATAAGCGCTGCCGCCATATGCTTTACTACATTGTTTTACTGCCATTGATTACCTACAAAACAAACAAAACTACACGTGAACATGAGCTAGGAAAACCATTTTGAGAGCTCAGTAATGCTGCGGCTGTGATATGACAGCTAGGAATTAGCCAGATTGGAATCATCCTGCCACTACTCCTCACTGGGAACATGTGTTCACAAGATCAGATCACACAGACAAGACTAGGCAGATCAGCCAGGCTGATGGTATCTGGAGGAGCGGGTGGCATATGGCAAACACCAGCACACTGCCAGCCTGTGCCATACCAAGGGCTCATGGCATCACAGAAAATGTCATAGAGCAAGGAATAACATCAGACATATGATTAGTAGATGTATTGCCTATACAGAACTGACAGATTCCATAGTGTAGTACAAAGACTATCACATAGGAGTTCCTGTAGCTGATGGTCACAGAGTAATGGCCCCTTTACACGCAGCTACAGGTAACAGGTTTTCCACAGGTAACTTACTGGTTGCAGTGAAATCATGGAGACATGGTTCTATCTTGGTGCTGTGTACAAATGGAATCATGTCTCCATGATTTCACTGCAACCAGTAAGTTACCTGTGGAAAACCTGTTACCTGTAGCTGCGTGTAAAGGGGCCATTAGTCATTTTCACACAGAATAACTAGAAAGTCAAAATATTGCAATAAAAATCCTGTAAACAGGTTACAATCCTGCGAACATCTAGTACATGGCTATCCTATTGTTCTGTGGTATTGATCACAGGAAAAGTGCCACTTATAGGGGGCAAAGGGGCATCAGCAACTATGGCAACTTCTATGGGTGACAACAGATAGTCAAAGAGAGTTTGGGGACCACTGTACTGGCACACTTTGTTAGCCATAGAGATTGGACAGTAGAACAATTTTGGCACAATCGGACGACTATTGGATGGAATGGACTGGGCACTGAGGGGTGAGACCACCTGTCCATTTTTTGATGCTAGGTACAACACTGGTCACTAGCCTGCCCTTATGTTATGTGTAGGATGGGGCACCATGCCATAGTACGTGCACTAGGAGATGCTTGTGTGCCACCATTGTGCCCAGCTTTGCCCCCTGTGCCACGTCCTTACCTTCGCACTGGTAGCCGCCCAGCCCCCAGATGAAGTCCGTGCAGTGGTGGCAGAAGGTGGGCTTGGTGAGAGTGACTTTCCTGAAGCTGTGCCCCGGAGCCGCCGCCGGAGCCTGCCTGCTGGGGAGCTGGTGCTTGGTGCCGGGAGACGAGGGGCTCTTCTGCTGCTGAGGAGGGGTCCGGCTCCTGCCACCTCCAAGCTTGGGGCTAGACGAGGGGCTGCTGCTGTTGCTTCCTCCTCCACGGTGGCCCAGATTGCCGAACCTGGCTCTGGCTCCGTCTGCAGCCATCTCTCACAGACAGGGAGGAGGGCCCAAGACACCACAGGCAGACGAGGAAGCGAGAGGGGGCAAATGGGATCCTGGCACCGGGGCTGGGGGGTATTAATCCACAGGGGGCAGAGGAGACAACATGTCTGCTCCTCAGTGAGCGCGGCTCGTGTGCCGTGAGGAGACAGAGTGCTGAGGACAGGCCCCGCCCACTACCGGGTGTCACCCACAACTTCAGTGCCCGACTGTGGAGACATTCCCACACCTAGAGCATGGCACAGCTGGCCCACCTCACACTACACTCCGCTGCCTGAACAACAGACGTATGGCAGCCAGGGACATACTGACATTATAATAAGGAGCAAAACAAGCATTTGTGACCAAAAGACGGATACGTTTTTTCTCCATAGGAGCCACATAGAAGCTCATATCCATGGGCTGGCTGGCCCAGGGGGTACCATGGTCAAGCAGCAGTTTTGGGGCCACCCGGCCTTCTGTCATGTTGGTCTGTGAGGCCGCTCTGCCCCTGAAGCTCACTGCTCATGGGGCACTGCTGTGTGCTTGCCCCCCCCAGGTCGAAATTTGCCAGCCGGCCCCTGAGTCTATATAACATATGGCTCTGTTCACACTGTGTGTTTTTGCTCCAAATTTTCTTGTGTGTTTTTTCAGCTGGAAATCTGACTCAGCTTTAGCAAAAAAATACATCCGAAACATATCTTCTGTTTTGGATCCATTGTTGATCCTTTTTTGCTGTGTGGGTGTGTTTTTTACCCCATACACAATGGTTTCAATGGGAAGAGAGCACCCATAATTGACTTGTGCAATTTTTTGGAGGATAATTTTTCCAGGGAAAAAGCGCACCAGGTCATGAAAGCTAGATGAACAATAAAAAGGGAAAACCACTGACTTTGCTGGGATTCCATTTAAGTGATGCGGTCACTGCATTTTCACAGCAAAAACGATATAAAAAACAGATTAAAACGCACAGTGTGAATATAGCCTAAGTCTCTTGTCTCCACCATTGAAAGCTGGTTGAGACAACAATAATATATTTATAGATGCAGATGACATAAAGCACATTGAAACTTAGACACATAGTCCGATATATACGGTAGCACACGCTTGCCTAGATCTTGTCATATACATATGTAGACTTACGTTTAAGTGTGAACTTGTAATATTGTTGGGGTCCAGCTGCATCCACCAGGACCACAGCTAAGCATGGTTTCACACTGCCGTTTTTTGGCACCAGTGTGGGTCCAGCTGAAACTGTAGGCCCCCGCTTCCATTTTCAGTCCCATTGTCTTTCAATGAAGCCACAGACACTTGTGGGTGCATCAAGTTCTTTACTATTGCCACTAATCCCAGTCTGCACATTTTTTGCACTGAGACCAGAAATGCATTTTGTTGCAAATTTGGTCGGGATCTGTGGCAATGTATGTTGATTAATAATGGGGCACTATGTAACCTGGATCCAGGCTTTTGATCTGCACATGCCCTGAATGCAGTTCTAAATGATACAGCCCCCTAGTGCATGTCACAAGTTCCCTGTGACGCTCCAGGGACAGTCCGTTACAACCAGATCCAGCAAAAATAGATATGCCACCGGATGCAACGGGCTGCTCCCACACCGGTATTATCACTGATCCATGAACTGGATCAGTGATTCCAATGCCAGGACATCCAGTTGCATCATGGTAAACTCTTGTGGGAGAATACTGGGGAATGTAGGTTTTGCCTGCATTCTCAAGGATTCAAAAAAACAGCAGTGTACCAGCCAGGAATCCCTTTGATCATGGTAAGCATCAACAAACGGTATTCACTGCATTCTCAGATGACACCATAAAAACAGCTCAACACCCTCACTATACTAACCCCGCATTTAGGTTGGGGTACAGGATAGAGCTCGGCTTCCAGGATGCAGTGGACAGACTCCTACTGATTTCATATTAGCTGGAAAATCTCTATAATGGGTTGTCACCAGATAGAAAGTTTTCTCCAGTTTGTAGGATTTACTGATCGCTGATCCAACCACCAGCGTCCCGGAGAATGGGATGTTGCATAACATCATGATACTCAACCACTGCTCTATTCATCCTCTATGAGATTGCCAGTTTACTGTACTCCGCTTTCTCTGACAGCCCGAAGGCAATGAATGGAGCAGAAATCAAACAGGCTTCTGCAGAGCCCCATTCTGGGGGACAGTGTGATTCCAGGACGCAGACCCCAGTGACCAATAAGATATCCTATATTCTATTCATAAGGGCGAACATATTATCTCGGAACTGTCCCTTTAAAGAGGATCTACCCTCATATTCAAAGTGGCCAGTTTTTCCTCTTATTTTATTTCCACTGCTCTCTTGAGTGTTTCGCTTATTTTCTGTCATGCCGGTGTCTCACACACCTTCTCAGCACCGTCCTACTCACTATGATCACCACTAAGCTCCTCCTATTGGCAGGTCTTCTCACTGAGCAGCCTTGCAACATTCCCAGTTCTGCTTCATTCTCTTGTTTGAATTCTGCACCAGCTGGCTATAGGGAAGTCCAGCCAGATTGTTGGAAGTTACATCCACTTTATCCAGCAGAGTTCTGCTTCCCTGGCCTATCCCTTGCCAGCAGGTGCTATTTTAGTCTCCTCTTCCTTCCACTTTTGGCCTGATCTAGGTTCCAGATTGTCTTCTGTATAGAGGTCTGCAGGGTCCTCTCTGTATTGTCAATCTGTCCCAGCTTAACAACTTGATTATCCCATCCTCCCTGTTCCTGAACTCAGATACGTCTACTGAACCTGTGATGCCTGCCTTGACTTCGGAGTGTCTGCCTAGATTTTTTGCCACCTGCACCTGACACCTATGCCTCTGACACCCTGATCAGCTGCTGCAGTTCTTTGGTCTGTCCTGGAGGGGTTCGTGGTGACTCCCGGTAGCCAAGCCTGCCCCCACCATCAGAGAACTCCAGTCCTCAGGAGCCACCAACAGTGCAGGTTTTCAGGATTTCCTTAGTATTGCTCAGGTGATGGAAGCCTCACCTGTGCAGGTGGTTACATTATCACCTGTGCAATACTAAGGAAATCTTGAATACATGCACTGTTGGGGGCTCCTGAGGACTGGAGTTGGGGAACCCTGCACTAGTACACACCTAGTCACATCCCTCCAGGGTAAGCCTGGGCCATGACACATTGGGTCTACATCCACCAACCCTTACAGATGTGGCACCCTGGTTGGGGCACCACAGAACTCTTAGTACACAAATGGAATGTACACAGCAGGCAGATCTCACTAACAACACACCTTTTTAACACCCCTTTTCACCCCAGGCCTCTAGGGGAGCTCCACTGGTTACCTTAAGCCAGTTTCCCCTATAAATACGGGTCCTGGAGGGAGAAACAGTGGATTGTGCAGTCACTTTAGAACTGTGAACAGCTAGGAGAGCTGACCTGGTACTGGAGCCACACTAGGCCCATACCAGCACACCCAGAAAGTGAGGGACTCTCGTAATAAGAGTCATAGGAACAGAAGACAAAGCCCTGACAGGGATAGAAGAGTGGTTTCAACTCGCCCTAACAATCCAGTCACTGGGTCCAAGCTGCAGGAGCCACATCGAAGGCTGCAGAGAAACCAGCACCCCAATCAGGGAGTCTAGCTCCCTGGAAACCTGAAGCACCATCAGATGAGAGCCCAGGGAAGGAAGAAGTAGCTACATCTAACCCTTTTATAGTGCCCTCAGTGCAGTAAACTCAGGTGAAACACGTCCCACCAGAACGTGCAACCCGGTCCGGCAGGATTCCATATCCACCAGACCTCACTAGAACTGAGTATACAAGGAAGCCTACACTACTGCTTGCTGTGGAACCTCGAGGAGTGTCTACTTCATCACCCGGTCGAGTGTACCTGTTGTCACCAGTAAAGGTACTAAAAGACTCTATGTGTCCGTGCATCATTCCTGGACTAACACGCAACAACTACTGAGCTGTCGTATTCCATCTGGTGCAGCTCCTGGCCCCGGGGACTCCTGCTCATCCTGTGGGGAGCATCCCATCTAGCTGCCGCACATCCTCCGGAGGCCCAAGCAGCGCCGGTGCATTCAACGGACTCCCACAGGTGGCGTCACGACAAAGAAGAATCATCCCAATCCTAAAATTCCCCTTTTGATCTGGCCACCGGGCCCCACAGCCTCAGGCACGGAACCGTGACGAGGGAATCATCGCCTGAGACATGAGCATCCGGCAACGGTGAGTCACAGTCTCTTTATAAAATTCAGAATACAGTTCCAGGCATCTGGACCTTTTCCATTCAAGGTTAATTTCTATGATCTATACAGAGGGCATTGATCAAATTGTTTCTGGGGAATGTCTTTAGTCTACCCTTCTTTAGTACCCTGAGAACAACGCCCCCTTGGTGAAGAGCATAAAAAGCCATGCTAAATAAAAAAAAGTCCATATCTCTGGAAGAGTATGGTTTGTTTAAAAAAAATAAAAAAAAAATCACAAAATATATAGGAGCAACAGGAATAAATATAATCAACATCTGGTTACTTCAGACCTGGTGACAGGTCCGCCTTGAGGTAAATGTTCTAATTTTGTCCACAACAGACTAGAGAAATTAAACAAAATTGCCATGAATGCTATGAAAGATTTTTAAATTTTTTACATATTTGGTCTTATGAGTGATACAACAGTTACAAATCAGAGGATGAGATGACCTATTACAAAAGAGATAATGTAGGTAGTATTGCTTCATGTCAAAACTAATTAGAAAGGAAATTCCCAAAAAATAAGTGGTATTCTATATATACTGTATGTGTGAGAAGATGACACTGAATTGTGTGATCTCAGACCCCCGCTGATATTCTGAATGAAGAGACTTTAGAGCGTTGATCGAAGGCTTCTGTTACTGTCAATCTCACAAAATTCCAAGCAAAAAAGACTGTTGTAATCAATGACATTGTGACGAGAGAATTGTGCCAGAACCCCAGCTTTAGAAGACTTTGAGCAGTACCTGGAGATTGATCAGTCCTTTTTATTGTAAAAATCTGTGGTTCATTCAGATGTCAGGTTTTTTTACCGCACGAGTGCTAATGCTCATACCTACAACAATGAGTCGGGCTGGAACATGTCCATGATTTGGGTGCTCCGGGCAGTCCTCACAAATTCATTGAGACATGTCTGATATCGATCCGAGTGTTGGATCAAAATCTGCAATGGCAGTGTTTGCATCAGTGAAAAAATATCAGGCAGCACTTGGATATCATTTAAGCACAGTCCCATTTTCATAGACTTCTAGGTAAGGGTGCCTTCACATTTGCGTTTGATACGCAGCGCACTGAACGCAGCCAAATGCTTGCGCACATGCGTTCCTATGTTTAACATGAAGATGCTTGGGAAAAGGTGTACAACACTCCGCGCTGCCAGGGTTACTCACATCAAAGAATACACGAGTAGGTGAAGTATTAACCAGATCCTTCTTTATTCTCCGACGCGTTTAGGTGCCCTCCTGGTACCTTCATCAGGTATCCCTGATGAAGGTGCCAGGAGGGCACCGAAACACGTCGGAGGTATCCCTGATGAAGGTGCCAGGAGGGCACCGAAACGCGTCGGAGAATAAAGAAGGATCTGGTTAATACTTCACCTACTCGTGTATTCTTTGATGTGAGTAACCTGGCAGCGCGGACTGTTGTACACCTTTTCCCAAGCATCTTGATGTATTTCCACATGTGAGTGGTCGGTGGAGGTCCAGCAGCAGCCATCAGGACACTATTCCTATCAAGCCTTCAAACCAGTTGTGGGTGTCACAACTGGATTAGGTGAGTGGATTGCTTTACTCACCGTTTTACAAACTAGTGTCTAGTGATAAGGGCACTATTGCGCCTCTTGTTCCCCCTCCTCTTTTTTTATGTTTAACATGGGAACGCATGTGCCTGCATTTTGGCTGCGTTCGGTTGCGTTTGCGTACGGATGCGCATAATTTGTGTGCCTTCCTCCGCACACTCAGAACACAGCCCTGTTGCATTTTTTGTGCGTTTGCGGGCACTTGTTTTATCTGGCAAGTGCCCACAAGCGCACAAAAAATGCATGGAAGTCAATAGATCCGCAGTGTCCTCCGCATGACAGCGCAGGAGAACGCTGCGGATCTCATTGAAATCTCTCCCGGTGGCCGCCTGTGATCACTGGCAGCCACTGGGAGATCAGCTACGGCCGCTGCTGATCTCCGACAGTGTCGGTGTGGGAGATTTGAAGATACAGCTGATCTGACAGCTGTTTAAATCTCCCGCGCTGACACCGAATAGGTGATGTCAGCATGGGAGATTTGAAGCAGCGATCATCTGTTTCTTATCTCCTGCACTGATATCACCCTATTCGGTGTCAGCGCGGGAAATTTAAACAGCTGTCAGATCAGCTGTATCTTCAAATATGCCGCGCTGACACCGGCGGGAGATCAGCTGTGGCCGGGTGGAGGAGATCTGCACAGCGGATCTCCTCTTCCCGGCTGCCCTCGAGACAGCTGATTGGCTGCCCGGGCACCATACTAATGTGAAAGCATGCGGAGATTCTCCGCTGCATTCACATAAGTATGTGCTGCATTGCACTGCATTTGCGTTTGCATGCCATACGCATGCAGACACAAACACAAGTGTGAAGCCAGCCTAAGAAAAGGGCCAAGTTTTTCGGTTTCCACATACAAGGAAAACTGGTGATACTCCAACCAAAGTTGATAGTCCAACCAAAAAAACGGTCAATTTTTTTCGTACATGGGAAATAGGTCTACATGAGCCCTAGACTACTAAGTGGCTTCTTGAATATTTGGCATTAGTATCCATAGCTTTAAAGGGATAGTCCAATAACTACATTTTATTTTAATACCAAATCTCTATTTAATGCTATAATTTTATCCTTTTTCTAATATACTTTAATTAAGTCATGATCGTTCCCACACTTCTCTAATGACTTTATTTAATTTTTTTACTACTTGCTTTGAGAACCCTGCTGAGATACTCAAAAGAGTCATCATCAGGCGGTACTGCCAAAGCCTCTGCCCACACCTTGACTTGAAGCGTCATCAGGGACGTCAGTTTCAGGGGCTGGGCTAATCTCTGCTCTTTTGAGCATGTGTCAAATGTCAATTCCACTGGGTGCCATGTAGATTCTTTTCACTGTGCACTATTTTTCTCCGTGCACAGTGACATGGCACTCCCTCACTGGCTCTGATCAGAAGTGACAAGCCTGCAACAATGTGCACTGTCATTGTTCAGTATAAGAAGAATTCTAGGAACAGATTAGACCAGTCTAGTGCTGCCCCTGGCAGCCTTATCCCCTAACAACTCTAGTTGATTGACAGGTCTCTTCCATGTGTTTACACTCAATAAAAATACCAAAACACTAATGGTGATTTCCACTTTTCTTTATCCATATTGCATCACTAGACGATTTTCTGTTTTTATTGAGTACATCTACATGAATATTTGAAAGAGACTATAAAAAATTGTGTGTCACACATAGTCAAGCTATCCCAGTAGTATCCTACCTTTTGACTTTTAACCCCTTAACAGCTCCGATACACCTTTTAATGGCAGTTATTAAGGGGCTTTATTCCTCAGCGCCACTTTTTAACACCACTGTGGATGAAGTAAATAGCGTCAGACTGAAGGTGAAATTCCCACATGTGACAGCTGTACATGACAGAGGACACCCCCAAGCCTCAGCCCTGACCGGTTTTGGAACCAATTAGGGCTGATTAATCCCTTATATCAGAGTTTCCCAACCTTTCTGATATTGAGAGTCACATTCAGCTCTACAATAGGGTCGAGAGTCATATTTAGCCTTGAGAGTCACAAGTTACATCCAGATCCCACACTCCTCACACTAGTGACACCCAGAGCCCCCATTACTGGTATAATGACAGCCAAAACCTTTCCACAGAAATCACACTGAGGCAGTATAACAAGATCCAGGAGTTCCTACCTTACCCCCATTCAGATCTGTTATTCTATGTGAGGCCACTCACAGATGTCACCATCTGGAGACCTGCTCTAGTACATACAGTGAAGAAAATAAGTATTTGATCCCTTGCTAATTTTGTAAGTTTGCCCACTGACAAAGACATGAACAGTCCATAATTTATCATATGAAAAATAAAATCCAGAAAATCACACTGTCTAAATATTATAAATGTATTTTCATTTTGAAGAGAGAATTAAGTATTTGATCCCCTAGCAACCTTTAGGAGTTCTGGCTCCTACAGACCAGTTAGGCTGCCTTCACACTGCGGCAGTGTCCGGTCCGGGGCTGTCAGAAGTGACAGCCTGGACCGGAGTTTTCCTCCATAGAATCCTGTCGGGCTGCACGGAGCTGGATCCCGGCGGGTGGTAATTAGCTGCTATCCGGCTGCTGTGTCGCCGGATGAATCGTGCACAAGTGGGGATTTTCTGCCGATTCCAAAAACGTTGCATGCACCGGTTTTGGAATCGGCAGACAAATCCCCACTTCTGCAGGATTCATCCGGCGACACAGCAGCCGGATAGCAGCTAATTACCACCCGCGGGATCCAGCTCCGTGCAGCCCGACAGGATTCTATGGAGGAAAACTCCGGTCCAGGCTGTCACTCCTGACAGCCCGGACCGGACACTGCCGCAGTGTGAAGGCAGCCTTAGATGCTCCCAATCATCTCGTTACCTGCATTAATGACAGCTGTCTTAAATTGTCACCTGTATAAAAGACTCCTGTCCACACACTCAATTAATCAGTCAGACACTAACCTCTACAACATTGGCAACACCGAAGAGCTTTCTAAGGATGTGAGGGAAAAGATCCGAGACCTGCACAAGGCTGGAATGAGCTACAAAACCATAAGTAAGACGCTGGGAGAGAAGGAAACAACTGTTGGTGCAATAGTAAGAAAATGGAAAAAGTACAAAATGAGTGTCAACCAACATCGATCTGGGGCTCCATGCAAAATTTCACCTTGTGGGGTATCCAGGATCATGAGGAAGGTGAGAGATCAGCCTAAAACTACAAGGAGGAACTTTTTAATGATCTCAAGGCAGCTGGGACCACTGTAACAAAGAAAACTATTGGTAACACATTACAATAAGATAGAGAATTTTAACATGGCTATAGGGCGGGGGTGGGTGCACAGTCAAAAAATGTAATAACACTAAAATTAAAGATCGACTGGCGACTCCTACGTGTGAAAGGTGCTAACTAGAAAAAACATTAAGACTAAGGGAAATTTAGTGTTAATGTGCAGCAGATTCCAGCGGATCCAGATTACATAGAGCCCAATTTTAATTCAACCCACATTTCCCCGGAATCAGATGTATATGGTTTTTGACACGGATACCAAACTCGCAACATGTTGCGATTTTGATGTCAGTGAAAAAATCGTGGACACCCAGATCAGAGGGAACTGGATGCACCCGCAAGTTCCTGCGGCCAGCCAAAAACGAATGCGAGTGCATCCAGTTTAAGCTGGATTCACACAGATTCTAAAAAATCTACTAGCTGCCATATGATGCCCACTGTTATGGTACCTTTACACACGGCAACATTTCTAGGGTGTCAACAGGTAACTTACTGGCTGCAGTGAAATCATGGAGAGATTATTCCATTTGTACACAGCAACAAGATAGAACTTTGTCTCCATGATTTCACTGCAGCCAGTAAGTTACCTGTTGACACCCTAGAAATGTTGCCGCGTGTAAAGGTACCATTAGGGCAGCATGTGTCAGCTGTCAGATTCTTTTAAGGCTAATTTGAACGATGGTCTTTAATCATTTCAGTACCCAATCAGTTTTCACCTTAATGACCAGGCCAGTTTTTTAAATTCTAACCAGTGTCACTTTATGAGGTGATAACTTTGGAATGCTTCAACAGATCCCAGTGATTCTGAGATTACAGTGGGTACGGAAATTATTCAGACCCCTTTAAATTATTCACTCTTTGTTTCACTGCAACCATTTGGTAAATTCAAAAAGTAAATTTTTTCTCATTGATGTACACTCTGCACCCCATCTTGACTGAAAAAACAGAAATGTAGACATTTTTGAAAATGTATTAAAAAATAAAAACTTAAATATCACATGGTCATAAGTATTAAGACCCTTTCCTCAGTAGAAGCACACTTTTGAGCTAGTACAGCCATGAATCTTTTTCAAACCTGGATTTGGGCATCCTCTGCCATTCTTCCTTGCAGATTCTCTCCAGTTCCATCAGGTTGGATGGTGAACGTTGGTGGACAGCCATTTTCAGGTTTCTTCAGAGATGCTCAATTGGGTTTAGGTCAGGGCTCTGGCTGGGCCAGTCAAGAATGGTGGCAGAGTTGTTCTGAAGCAACTCCTTTATTATTTTAGGTGTATGCTTAGGGTCATTGTCTTGTTGGAAGGTGAATCTTCGGCCAAGTCTGAGGTCTAGAGCACTCTGGAAGAGGTTTTCATCCAGGATATCTCTGTATTTGGCCGCATTCATGTTTCCTTCAATTGCAACCAGTCATCCTGTCCCTGCAGCTGAAAAACACCCCCATAGCATGATGCTGCCACCACAATGTTTCACTGTTGAGAGGTGATGAGCAGTGCCTGGTTTTCTCCACACATACCGCTTAGAATTATGATCAAAAAGTTCTATCTTTGTCTCATCAGACCAGGGAGTCTTATTTCTCATAGTCTGTTAGTGTTTCATGTGGTTTTTTTGCAAACTCTATGCAGGCTTTCATATGTCTTGCACTGAGGAGAGGCTTCCGTTAGGCCACTCTGCCATACAGACCTGAATGGTAGAGGGCTGCAATGATAGTTGACTTTGTGGAACTTTCTCCCATCTGCCTACTGCATCTCTGGAGCTCAGCCACAGTGATCCTGGGGTTCTTCTTTACCTCTCTCACCAAGGCTCTTCTCCCATGATTGCTCAGTTTGGCTGAACAGCCAGGTCTAGGACAACTTCTGGTGGTCTCAAACATCTTCCACTTAAGGATTATGGAGGCCACTGTGCTCTTAGGAACCTTGAATTTAGCAGAAATGATTTTGTAACCTTGGCCAGATCTGTGCCTTGCCACAATTCTGTCTCGGAGCTCCTTGGGCACGACCTTTGACCTCATGATTCTTGTTACATATTGACTGCCTTGCTGTATGGAAGTGCTGCTGCTGTGGTTTAAATTAAGCCTTTTTTATTTTCCCTGCACTCAGTGTGGAGAGAGGAAGCTAATGAGCGGGAGCTGAGAGTCCAGGTGTGTGATGAATATGACTCATGCTTAGGTGAGCTGAGGGGCGTGCCTCGGCTGCTTGCTCCCCACCCCTCGGCCATAAATGGGTCAGCTCACATCCACCTGATGTTGCTGATTCAGTTCACTTCTGGACTGTGACCTGTTGTGAGCTGATACTAATCCGAAGCTGCTGTTTTCCTCTCCATTGGAAGTTGCTGGGTTCCATGGTCCGTGGGTGGAGGTAGGGCTTATGCCTAGGGCTTCTCAGGAGTTAGGGACTTAGGCTGGTGGCTCGGACCTCCTCACCTTTAGAGGTACCTCCGAGATCAGGACGAGTCAGGGACCACAGTATCAGGGCCAGAGTAGGCTCCCCTGACCCCCTACATCCAGCTCCTTGTTACCCTGGCCTCCCAAGCGTGACAATTCTCATTTGGTCTGACATGCACTGTGAGCTGTGAGGTCTTATATACACTGTGTGCATAATTATTAGGCACATGAGTATTTTGATCACATGATACTTTTTATACATATTGTCCTACTCCAAGCTGTATAGGCTTGAGATCCAACTACCAATTAAGTAAATCGGGTGATGTGCATCTCTGTAATGAGGAGGGGTGTGGTCTAATGACATCAACACCCTATATAAGGTGTGCTTAATTATAAGGCAACTTCCTTTCCTTTGGAAAAATGGGTCAGAAGAGAGATTTGACGGGTTCTGAAAAGTCCAAAATTGTGACATGTCTTGCAGAGGGATGCAGCAGTCTTGAAAATGCCAAACTTTTGAAGCGTGATCACCGAACAATCAAGTGCTTCATGGCAAATAGCCAACAGGGTCGCAAGAAGCGTGTTGGACAAAAAAGGTGCAAAATAACTACCCTTGAAATGAGGAAAATCAAGCGTGAAGCTGCCAAGATGCCATTTGCCACCAGTTTTGCAATATTTCAGAGCTGCAACATTACTGGAGTATCAAAAAGTACAAGGTGTGCCATACTCAGGGACATGGCCAAGGTAAAAAAGGCTGAAAAAAGACCACCTTTGAACAAGAAACATAAGATTAAACGTCAAGACTGGGCCAAGAAATATCTTAAGACTGATTTTTGAAAGGTTTTATGGACTGATGAAATGAGAGTGACTCTTGATGGGCCAGATGTATGGGCCAGAGGCTGGATCAGTAAAGGGCAGAGAGCTCCACTCCGACTCAGACACCAGCAAGGTGAAGGTGGGGTACTGGTATGGGCTGGTATAATCAAAGATGAACTTGTGGCACCTTTTCAGGTTGAGGATGGAGTGAAGCTCAACTCCCAGACCTACTGCCAGTTTCTGGAAGACATCTTCTTCAAGCAATGGTACAGGAAGAAGTTGGTATCGTTCAAGAAAAGCATGATTTTCATGCAGGACAATGCTCCATCACATGCATCCAACTACTCCACAGCGTGGCTGGCCAGTAAAGGTCTAAAAGAAGAAAAAATAATGACATGCCCCCCTTGTTCACCTGATCTGAACCCCACAGAGAACCTGTGGTCCCTCCTAAAATGTGAGATCTACAGGGAGGGAAACAGCACACCTCTCGGAATAGTGTCTGGAAGGTTGTGGTGGCTGCTGCACGCAATGTTGATCGTAAACAGATCAACCAACTGACAGATTCTATGGATGGAAGGCTGTTGAGTGTCATCATAAAAAAGGTGGCTATATTGGTCACTATTTTTTTGTGTTTTGTTTTTGCATGTGAGAAATGTTTATTTCTAAATTTTGTGCAGTTATATTGGTTTACCTGGTGAAAATAAACAAGTGAGATGGGAATATATTTGGTTTTTATTAAGTTGTCTAATAATTCTGCACAATAATAGTCACCTGCACTAATAGATATCCTCCTAAGATAGCCAAATCTAAAAAAAAAACACTCCCAACGTCCAAAAATATTAAGGTTTGATATTTATGAGTCTTTTGGGTTGATTGAGAACATAGTTGTTGATCAATAATAAAAATTATCCTCTAAAATACAACTTGCCTAATAATTCTGCACACAGTGTGGACAGGTGTGTGCCTTTCCAAATCAAGCCCTATCAAATTAATCAAACACAGCTGTACTCCAATGAAGGAGTAGAACTATCTCAAAGAGGATCTCAAGGAAATGGACAGCATGTGACTTAAATATGAGTGTCTTAGCAAAAGGGGTCTGAATACTTACCGTATATACTCGTGTATAAGCCGACCCGTGTATAAGCCGACCCCCATACTTTTGCCCCCAAAATCTGGGAAAACCTATTGACTCGTGTATAAGCCGAGGGTGGACCCCAGCACAGGTATACAGCCCCCAGCAGTGTGGTATACAGGCCCGCGCAGTGGTATACAGGCCTCCCCAGTGGTGTATACAGCCCCCAGAAGTGTGGTATACAGCAGCCTCCCCAGTGGTACATACAGGCCCCAGCAGTGTTACAGCAGCCTCCCCAGTGGTATATACAGCAGCAGCCCCAGTGGTAGTATACAGCAGCCCCAGAGATATATACAGCAGCCCCAGTGGTAGTATACAGCAGCCCCAGAGGTATATACAGCAGCCTCCCCAGTGGTATATACAGCAGCAGCCCCAGTGGTAGTATACAGCAGCCCCAGAGATATATACAGCAGCCCCAGTGGTAGTATACAGAAGCCCCAGAGGTATATACAGCAGCCTCCCCAGTGGTAGTATACAGCAGCCCCAGAGATATATACAGCAGCCCCAGTGGTAGTATACAGAAGCCCCAGAGGTATATACAGCAGCCTCCCCAGTGGTATATACAGCAGCAGCCCCAGTGGTAGTATACAGCAGCCCCAGAGATATATACAGCAGCCCCAGTGGTAGTATACAGAAGCCCCAGAGGTAGTATACAGCAGCCCCAGTAGTAGTATACAGCAGCCTCAGTGGTATATACAGCAGCAGCCCCAGTAGTAGTATACAGCAGCCCCAGTAGTAGTATACAGCAGCAGCCCCAGTAGTAGTATACAGCAGCAGCCCCAGTGGTAGTATACAGCAGCAGCCCCAGGGGGGGGGTATATACAGCAGCAGCCC
>JARQOC010000003.1:445717422-445756908 GCA_033576535.1 Allobates femoralis
GTGACTTAAATATGAGTGTCTTAGCAAAAGGGGTCTGAATACTTATGACCATGTGATATTTCAGGTTTTTTTTTAAAAATAAATTTGCAAAAATCTCTACGGTTCTGTTTTTTCAGTCAAGATAGGGTGCAGAGTGTACAATAATGAGAAAAAAATTAACTTTTTTGAATTTACCAAATGGCTGCAATGAAACAAAGAGTGAACATTTTAAAGGGGTCTGAGTAATTTCCGTACCCACTGTAATACTTCATGTTCATGGTAAATTAAGGACAGTATTTTTTTGCATTTGTGAAAATATTGGAAATTTGACAAATTTTCGCACTTCTCAAAGTTTTCATTTTTGCGCCCTTAAATCAGAGAGTAATGTCACACAAAATAGTTAATTATTAACATGTGCCACATGTCTAGTTACATCAACACAGTTTTTGAAACACAATTTTTTCTTGTCAAGAGGTTAGAAGTGTTAAAATTTTATCAGCATTTTCTACATTTTCCTACACAATTTACAAAACCAATATTTTAGACACCACATCACATTTGAAGTCACTTTGCCAATATGACAGAAAATACCCCAAAGTAAAACCATACTAAAACCTCCACCCCTCAAACTGCTCAAAACCACATCCAACAAGTTTATTAACCATTCAGATACTTTGCACAGTTGTGTTGTGCTGTGCAGAGTATACTAGGTTGGCATATGTGAGTTTTGTAGAGTACATCCGTTTGGCATATGTAAGTTATACAGCGTACATCCAGTCCTGTAATAAAGAGTAAGTCAGGAATCTAGTAGTCCTTGGTGAGTGCTAGACTTTGAAGCATTATTTTATACACAGGCCAGGTTTGTCAGGGAAGTTGTTACACTGAAAGATGGTGTTCTTTCTTATCCCTTCTGTAACAAACTTTGCCCCTTTTTTGTGACCTTACTTTCTTTCCAGATTGGAGGACCTCATCAAGAAAATGTTCCCTGGTAATACATGGAAACTTCAGTTCTGGATCTACTTGGGCCCTCTCCTTCCTGACTTTCAAACATTATGGCCTTGATTATTATGTTAGACTAGCGGATGTGGACCCATTATGCCATGACTGGGTTTACCCAGGAGGGTCATGGCTAAGTGACTAAGTGCCTGCCGGATTTTCAGCAGAGCCTCTGATGGTGAGGATGGACTGGGCTGTCAGAAGGCACAAGGTACTACTCCACGGAAGTTAGTACTAGAGAAAAATAGGATGAAGTCAGTACTGGGTACTGACATAATGGAGTCGGTACTGGAGACTGACAGAGGGTCCAGAGCAACAGACATTAGTAGATTGTCAAGCAGCAGTCAACAGGCTAGAGTTCTAGTAGGAAATGACACATAAGGAACTTAATAGGGGAAGGTGCCTTAAACATAAAGTGCATCCTAGGCATCAGCTGAAGAACACTTACTGATTGTGCGCACCCTTCCTTTAGAAGGCCGGGAACAGACATGCTCGCATCCTGGGATTGTTGCTAAGAGACCTGCGCAGGCCTTGAAACAAGGGGATTACAGAAGGAGCACAACAGGAGCTAGCATGTTGGCCATGGCAGTGAGTACATCCTCCTGAGTTCCTTATGGAACTGAAGGAATGTGGTGGTCTGGCCTGCACCTCGTGATGGCACTTAGGCATTATACATTGCTATCTGTACGATGTGCATGGCCAGCTTCCTGTACCACACTTTAGCCTTCCCCATGGTACTGTAGGGCTGGAGGGCTTGATCAGAGAGATTAACTCCCCTAAATTTTTATTGTAACAAGTACACAGTTTGGGTTTCCATCACCATGTATTGGGGTCAAGAAAAGGATAAGCCTCTTGTCCTTACACTTGACCACAAGCATATTGTCACTTCATTGGGCTCTGCTCTCACCCTCCCTCAGCAGCTGTTACATTAGCAAACTTGACAGGTCTCTGATTTTTGTACATAGTACTGCATGCTGCTGAAGCTCTGGCAGAGTGGGATTTGAACAGTGGAATGTTGATGTAAAAGTTATCTATGTACAGGTAATAACCTTTATCCAGCAGTGTCTGCACCAAGTCCTATCCATTCAACTCACTGCCAGGACCGGGGGGCATTTGAAGGTTCCATCTGGGTGTCCTTCTCTTCATAAACCCTAAAACTGTGGGTGTACCCTGAGGTGCTCTTGCATAGCTTGTACAGTTTAATTTGGTACCTGGCCCTCTTACTGGCAGAATTTGAGCCTCCCCCTGAAGTGGATTAGGGACTCATCTATATAGATGTCCCTTTGGGGAATGTACACCTCAGCCAACTTGTTGCTGAAGTGATCAATGACCTGACAAATTTTGAAAAGTCAGTCAAAAATGAGGTCATCTCGGGCTGGACACCACATTATCCTTGAAATGCAAAAATGTATGTATGACCTCAAAACGCTTCCGTGTCAGAGCCATTCCAAACACTGGAGTGCTGTGAAAAATATCAACACTCCATATTACCAAACTTCTGGTTTCCTCACTAACCCCATATGAAGGACAATGCCACAAAACTTCATCATTTCTACTGCATCTATGAGAGTCCAGTTAGAAAATGATGAAGCAGGATTTTCGGACAAAAATTGTTGGTCATATAAACTTGTCTGGACTATGAGATTTAAAAATCCTCAGATAAAATGACTTTGAAAAAGTCAATTTCTATGAGTCTGGCAGCGTCACATTTGTTTCCTGATTGAGACACAAAATCAGGAATCTGGGGCTCATAATTTTCAGGGAATGACACTAATGGTGGATATGGGGGGCACTGGCTCATTTGATGTCCTTGGGCATCTGCATGTGCATTCAATATCACTAGACTAAGGGTACCGTCACACGCCGCAATCTCGCCTGGCGATATGTGGCGATATTACGTGCGCGCTCACGTTTTTCGTGGCCACCTCAGATCACCGATGGTGGCATCGCATGCTGCAATATCACCCTGAAGGTAAGGCGATGTGCCGCTCCGGAAATCGCCTCACCCACAGTGGAGCCAATCTTGCCTCATTCCATCGCCACTTCACACACCGCAATCTCAAAGGCAATGTGGGCGTACATGTTCAGTGCGGCGAGGAGATAGGCGTGCCACAGTGGTTTAGACCGCGCCCCATACACGCTCATTGGACAACACAATAGCGTTATGATTGGTCAGCCTGCTCTGGAAGGCTGGATAATACATGACGCTATTGTCTATCGGAGTTAGTCACAAATACATGCCAGTGTCAATTGTGACTCCTGCAACACACTTTCGAGGCGCCAAACAAGGTCCAGGGCGCTAACAAGGTAGACGTCCGCGGAGTGAGAGCAGTGGAATGTATCCAGCAGCGTCACCAAATTCACACACGTAGGGTGCTTATAGTGCGTGGCCCATGGCACCCATGTACGATGTGTAGCCCAACATCTGAGCTATCATGTGTGGCACTATACTCCACACAGCGCAACTTAATACACGCGGACAACATAGCTTGCACTATTCAATGGCGGGTATAATTGCACTGAGTTTGCAGATGGTTGTGTAGCAGAAGATGTGTGTGGTGCTGAACAGACAGCTCATCAAATATGGCGCGGTGTCAAATGACAGCCAATGAGAACACAGTAGCCAACACCAACCATCTCAGACGGAGCGCGGACTACAGCACGCTGAGGCAAGCCTGCAGGAAATCACAGAAAACGCTCTTTCCATCACTATCGCCCTGTCACACGCCAAAGCACGAAATTTTCGACTTACCGATTGCGCCTGATTCCTGAGCACTGCTCAGGAATCAGGCGAAAGCCAATGGGCGATTCATCCCCGCGAAATCGCCCAATCACACGCCGCAACCGTGAGGCAATTTCACGACGATTTTGCCGGGCCGACACATTGCCTTTCAGATTTCCAGGTGAGATTGCGGCGTGTGACAGTACCTTAAAGGTACCGTTACACGTAGAAACATCTCCAGCAACATTGCCGGCAACTGACGGAAGTGCACACGTTTTTGGCCGCTAGCCAAGATCGCTGTGCTCCTACCAGACGCTGAGACATCGCCGGCAACGCAGCTGCAATGTAGAAAGCAACTATCACTGCCAGTGTTAAATTCAACCCTGGCAGCGATCCTTAACATTGTGCTCAATGGGGAAGTTGCTTATAACATCGCTGTTACCGTGTCAGACAGGGCGATTCAGGCAGACAGCCTGAGCAACATCGCCAGGTTTCAGGACATTGTCCTGAAATCTGGCGATGTTGCTGAAGCAACTATCGCCGTTGATGTCACACTGTTACACAGGGCAACTCACCAGGGATGTTGCCGCAACTTGGCTACGCCCCTGAGTTTCCGGCAATGTTGCCAGAGATGTTTCCCTGTGTAACGGTACCTTAAGAGAAGGAGGAGGCAAAATAAAGGAAGTTGGGATTCTCTCCCTCACTTTAGGTGTCGGAGCCAAAGATGATGTTTTCCTCCTCGGCTGAATACAGGCTTTGGGACATGTGGGGCATCTTAATATTTTACATACACATCACACAAAAAATAAAATGTTATTCAGGTGTGTGTGTTTGGTGTAAACTTTTTTATTAGGACAGAAGAAACAGAAAAAAAATAGAAGAATCTAGGAAGAAAAAGATAAAAATAAAATAAAAAGGAGCATATAAAAATTTGGTAAAATAAAAAAAAATAACAGTAAAAACAATTACTGAATACAACTAAATTGCACTAACAGTATGCAGTAGAAAAAACTAGCATAAGCACTACAAGAATATTCCACTACAGTTCTGAAACTACAATTATTTAATGGACGTCAGTAAAAAATAAATACTGAGCAACAGCAATTGATACTAATCTTGACTATATTCAGTAAAAAAATACTGCAATAGACCCAATTACAGTATATTTTTACTGTCCCTAATCTAGCCCTATCCACTAAAAGATGCAAAAGATGCTGCAGGACCAGCACCGAAAAAGGATGCAAATCCTGAAGGTTGAGCATGAGACTAGGGGCAGGGGGCTTACATTTAATGCGGTGCCTAAGCACTAACAGTTAGGTAGCTGGCACCTACTTGCCTGTTGTGCCCGGTGCCAGTCACCTCCATTCACCCCTGGCACAGAACGCTCACAGACCGCTCCTACCGGGGGCAGCAAGGCAGGGTAAACAGAGCAGAGCGGAAGACTGGCGGCTTCTTTTCCGCTCTTCGTAAGTGGGTGTATAGTTGAATTCACACTGATTGACAGTCAGCTCCTCGCTACCTGATTGGGGAGCTGGCTGTCAATCAGCGTGACGTCGGCTACACACTCTTCTGCAGAGGGGAGAAGCCGCCCCTCTGTAGTTGTGACATCACCGAAAGCGGTGAAATCACAGAAAGGAGTGTGTCGGCGGTGAACAGCGCCAAGCATAACAGGCAGGTAAAGCAAAAAGGGGGAGCCAGCACAGTCAGAAAAAATTTGGAAAAATAAATTGTGTAAATACACATTGTTTCCATACTGCACAGTGATGAGACATTTCGCAAAAGATTAAATAATCCTTTGAGCCACTCTTCCACGTCAAGGAATGTCTCAGGTAGAGTGGTCCTATTCTATAAATTTTTAATTTTTGTTGTGTCCTAAAACAGCAAAATACATATAAAATGGACCATATAAAGCAATCACTCACCTTATGCATATCAGACCATGCTTCCAAGGTGTCTGGTTAGGTCAGTGAATAGAAGTCAACTGAGGCCCCCACACCTGCAGCCTACACCACAAATGTTTGGGCTATTTCACAGTTAACCTTCACTGGGCCAGCTACCTGCCTGTTTGTGCTTAGGCACAATTTTTTTTTATCCCGAATATCCTTTATAAGTCATCATTTTAGCAGTGAAAACAAATATTCTGTAGTGGTGATGTAAGCCTAATATGATGCTTTACTGTGCCATTAGATTACTCCTTAAGGCATATTACATTGTTATTTTGTAATTGATATGATTTTCTGCAGGGACATAACTATGTGGGGAATTTGCCAAGGGCGAAGTCAGCAAGGGAGGTACAGCTAATGCGATGATCAGAAGTGTTTCCCAGGCGGCAACATTTTACCGTTGGAATTTAGTCCTTCTTTGAACTAGTTCATAAACTGACAGCTAGCTCAGAAAAATGTAAAACATCAGCTTTCTGCATTCAATTGCACATACATCTTACAGGTGCAAGTACAAGTGACTCTCTGACCACCAAAACATCCAGGGTCAAGGCGACATCAGCAGCATGATCAGGTTTTCTGATTACATTGGTGACAACACTCCTGCACCACAGAAGAGGACAGAGATAAGGTAAGCACTTCAGTGAAGCCGTAATATTGAGTTTTGAGAGGGGGAATCTTGTGAGTCTGCAGTATGGTGAAGAAAATTGTGAAGGGACAATATGGGTAGGAGTAATGTATGAGGAGACAGTAGGAGGGAAATATTGCAAAGGCACAATGTGGTGGGTGGATAGTGTATGAATGGTGAGAATAGTGTGAAAAGAAAGCATGAGAGACTAGTGAGAGGGGACAAAATGGGGAGAAGTAAAGTGTTAGGGAGAAATAGTGTGAGGGGACAGTATGAGGAGAATAATGTGATGTGAGAGGATAGTATGGGTTAGGGAATAGTGTGAGGAGACAGAAAAGGGGGTAAAGTGTGAGAAGGGGAAAGTATGGAGGGTATAAGGGGAGAGTATAGGTGAAAATGTAAGAGCACAGTATGGGGGAATAGTGGGAGGTGAGACACGGTATAGAGACTGGGTAGTGTGATTGGGTAGTATGGAGAGAAGGCAGCAAGGGGGACAGAGAAATGAGGGGACACTATGCAGAGGGGAGAGGAAGTGTTCAGAGGTTGTCCAGTATAGAGACAGGAAACAGTATGACAGGAGAGTGTGTAGAGAGGGCCTAGTATGTGTAAGAGTGTGTAAAAATTTACTTCCTGAATAAAAAGGTGGGGGCTGTCAGCTGAGGAGGTTGTCACGGAGACAGGAAGGACTTTATGACAGTTTGGGCTGAGGTAAACTGGTCTCCAGAGGTGCTGTGAGGAGAGTGGCTGTGGAGAAGTCTGAGCCAGATAAAGCTGAGACCGGACACTGATCCACTGGACAGCAGAGCCCCTGGAGGGGACCAAAGACTTATTCCCTGCTAAGAAGCGAGTATACTACTGCCAGGAGAGGAGTGCTTTAGAGGAGACGGGTCGGCCATACTGTGAGAGGAAAAGACTGAATCTCTGCTGTGAGACTGCAGGCCTCGGTGTGGTGTCTCTAGGTGAACACACTTGGCCTCCCAAAAAGCTACAGAGACTAAGACCCCCCTTCAGACAAGAGAACACAATATCCCTATTTACTACAGTTGTGTTTTATTTATTTTTCATTTTTGGCGCTGAAGACCATTGGAAGTGACTGCGTTAACAGTACTTCCCCAGGCCTGTACAGACTGTAACTGGACTAAACTTTACTATTAGATAAGGTACCCGGGTATCCAACAGATCAGATATATAAATATATATGTACATATATGTACACTGGGTTTATATGTATTGTATGTATAGAGTTGATAAGATTGTAAATCGGTGTGTTATTTCAGTGATCCTCACTAAACTGCATCCATCTGATTTACACCTGTCCTGCTGCTGTGTGTAGTAAATCGCTTATTTTTCTGTATAGATTTTAGGTAAATTTATTTTTGGCATTGTCTCCTCACACTGAGGAGGAACATTAAGGTAACACACCGACCCCTAGCTTGATGCTGGGTGTATGTAAATAATTTATCTATTTCTGGGGAAATAACATATCTGTGCATCTTACTCTAAACTTTCCATCTGTTTCCCCAAGTAAAAGCAAGTATTTTATGTTGCTTCTGCCTCCGTCTCTGTTTCTGTGACTCACTGGATCTAGTACGGACCTCTGGTCATTACATTTTGGCGTAGTCGGCAGGATCCAGCTTTTGTCATGGACGGAGACGAGGGAAGAAGTGGCCCATCCACACTAGTGGTTCTTCCGCTGATTGCGGGTCCCCGGCAGCTGCGACGACTTTGCAAGGGTACGTGGTGGTAGGAGCCTTACTCCAGCACATACCCAAATATGACGGCGTAGCATGACGTGGCAAGACTGGGTTGAGAGGGTACAATGTATTTTGCGAATGTGTAATTTAACCCCCGAGTTACGGGCAGGGCTGGCATTGAATGCATTAGAGGGAGACGCCAGGAGGACAGTGATGGTGCAACCAGAATCAGAGAGGGATACACTAGAGAAGGTTCTTGAGTTGCTGACAGTGAGTTATGGAAGCCGTGTTAGAGTGACGCAGTTTCGGGCCCTCTTCTTTAATCGCCCTCAAGGGAAGCAGGAGTCCCTAATGCAGTACTCCATTGCCCTGCAGGAGACATTAAATGAGATGCACCGCCTAGACCCTAAGGCCATGGGAACGTTCCAGGAGGTGGACCGGCTTCTCCGGGATCAGTTTATTACCGGGCTGGCCAATAGGTTTCTTCGTGATAAGTTGCAGGAGAAGGCTTGGATCACTCCTGATCTGACCTTCTGGCAAATATATCTGGCTGCCCTTGAAAGGGAAGAGGAGTCTGTACCTGTGGTAGAGAAAACTGTAAACAGCATTCAAATGGTGAGAAGCCGAGAGACTGGGACTGATCCTGTGGTTTTGACAGAAGTGATTCAAGCCCTAAGATCAGAGCTAAGGGAGCTGCAGGTAGAAGTGGCCAAAGTACGGAAGGAGTTGTCCCCTCTCCCGGCAGAGAGACCACCTGCCAAACCTGTCAACTCCAGTATAGTCCGTATGCAAGAGAGGCATGGAGTATCTACACTGGGTGCCTGCAGCCAAGCTGGACGTGTGCCCCGGAGGCATCGCCAGAGGAGCCATACCGCCTGCTTCCGTCAGACCAATATCATTCCAGAGAATCCACTGCCAGTGGCAAAGCCGTTGGCCGCTGCTGTAGAAAGGCGACCGGCCACTGCTGTAGAAAGGCGACCAGCCACTGCCTATTCCCCACTGGGCCCTCGACGAGAGGAACATGACTTGTACGCAAGTAGCCCAGTGATGGAAGCAGAGTTTGAGGGGCAGAAGATGAGGTGTTTAGTCGATACAGGATCAGAGTGTACCATCATGCCTCTGGAGGTGTATGAGAGACACTTCAGTCAATTGATGGTCCCTGAGGATGGCCGAGTATTACGTCTTACCGCTGCCAATAATGGCCAGCTGATGGTGAAGGGGATCGTGTGGATGCAGCTGAAACTGTTCGGCCAGAAGCTAGGTCAGAAGGGAGTCGTGTTGGTTGACCATCCCCCCAGAAGAGGGATGGAGGTAACACTCGGGATGAACGTACTGAGAGACTTGAATCATCAGATGTATGCTAGTGAAGGACCCCGATACTGGAGTCGTGCTACCCGTCACCGACCCACGCAGAGAATGTTACACCGTCTGGTGCTGAGCTGTGATCTTTTGAAGAGTTCGGTCCCGGAGGGCCGGGTGGGTCTTGTCAGAGTGCCGTCGTGGTCCACGGTCTCACTGGCACCACGGCAGGAACAACTCCTGATGCTGCCGGTGGGAGCGGGCCAGAGATTAAATGGTCTGGAAGTGCTACTTTAACCCGCTCCGGAGAGTTCATCATTTGCTAAGACACACGTGGCCCGTGCCTTGGTGGTTGTGAAGAATGGACGGGTACCAGTCAGATGCATTAACGTGCTGGATGAGGCTGTCACGATTCCCGCTGGAACCATTCTTGCTAAGCTATCCATACCGGCAGAAAAGATGCCTGAGGGAATAGGATTTGAACTGCGCCCCGACCAACAGTCGGCATGGACTTATGCGGTTGAGTTGGTCAAGACAGAGCACCCTACTGAAGACTGAAATGGGCGCGTGATCATGAACCAGATGGATGTGGATCGGGAGAAGCTAACCTCTGCTCAGTTGGAGCAGCTGGAAAAAGTCCTGTGGGAGTACCAGGAGACCTTTTCTCGGCATGGAGAAGACTTTGGCTGTTCCCAGACAATTGAGCATGAGATTCCTACAGGGGACACCCCTCCCATCAGGGAACGATACCGCCAAATTCCTCCCAAACTTTATCAAGAGGTAAAAGGCATGGTAGCCAGTATGCTTGATAATCAAGTGATACGAGAGAGCCAAAGTCCCTGGGCTGCCCCCGTGGTCCTGGTGCGAAAGAAGGATGGGACCCTCCGATTTTGTGTGGATTATCGGAAATTAAATGCGCACACGGTGCGAGACGCATACCCGTTGCCTCGGATTGAGGAGTCCCTGTCTGCATTAGGACGGGCCAAATACTTCTCAACGTTGGACTTGGCGAGCGGATATTGGCAGGTACCAATGGCTGAGAAAGATCGGGCAAAGACAGCATTTATTCTGCCAATGGGGCTCTACGAATTCAATCGGATGCCGTTCGGACTCAGTAATGACCCGGGGACCTTTCAACGCCTTATGGAACACTGCTTAGGCGACATGAATTTCGAATCGGTACTGATATATCTAGATGACATCGTGGTGTTCGGGACATCATTTGAAGATCATCTTGAGAAGTTACGCCAAGTGCTCCAACGGCTCAGCCGCCATGGATTGAAAATAAAACCGAAGAAATGTCAACTGTTCAAGAGTCGCATAGAGTATCTAGGCCATGTGGTGACTCCCGACGGGGTGTTACCCTCAGCCAGTAAGATCTTAGCGGTACAGGAGTGGCCACCTCCCCAGACCCTGCGGGAGGTTCGGGCTTTCTTGGGATTGGCGGGGTACTATCGACGATTTGTGCCCAGGTTTTCACAAGTAGTGGGTCCTCTGAATGAACTTTTAAGAGGGACAGCGCTGGGTCCTCGCAACCGCCCTATTCAATGGGGGCCTCAGCAGCAAAAGGCATTTGACGAGGTGAAAACTGCCCTAACGAGTGCCCCGTTGTTGGCATATGCCCGGTTTGATACCCCTTTCCTGTTGTACACTGACGGTAGTCTTCACGGGTTGGGGGCGGTACTGGCCCAAATTCAGGATAGCCGGGAGCGGGTCATCGCCTATGGCAGCAGGTCTTTAAGGGACACTGAGCGCAATCCGGCTAACTATAGTTCGTTTCGCCTGGAGCTACTAGCATTGGTATGGGCTATGACAGAGCGTTTTGCCGAATACCTCACTGGTGCTGAAGTGTTGGTAATGACAGATAACAATCCCCTGTCCCACTTAGATAATGCAAAACTGGGGGCACTAGAACAGCGATGGGTTGCCCGCCTTGCTAAGTTCAACTATCGTATTAAATTTCGGTCTGGACGAGAGAATGGAAATGCCGATGCGCTGTCACGGGTGCCTTTGGGACCCTCAGGAGGGAGTGTTGACGATGAACTCGAGGACATCGAGACTCCCGATTTTGGTCAATTACCTATCTTCCAGAGTGTGGTACATTCAAGTGGGGTGGCATCAGGGATGCCTTATGTCCTTGGTAAAACTCCTGCTGACTGGTTAGAGGACCAAAATGGCTGTCCAGACATTAAACTGGTACGCTCTTGGGTACAGAATAGAGTATGGCCACGACCAGAAGAGAAGGCCCAAATATCCACAGAAGGCGAGAAGCTGTTGCGTCAGTGGGACAAGTTGTGCGTTGAACATGACCTATTATATCGCAAGGTTTATTTGCAATCTGAGTTGCAGCACCGGCACCAGCTGGTGATCCCCATGTCGCTGGGGCCGGTGGTTGCCCGTGAAGCGCATGAGAAAGGAGCTCACTTTGGTAGTGAAAAGACACTCCAGTGGCTACAGCGAGTCCTCTAATGCCCTAACCTGGGAGGCATGGTAGCGGAGGCGTGTCGGCAATGTCGGGTCTGTGGGCTCAGTAAGAGTCCTGAGCAGCGGGCCCCTACGCAAACAATTAAAACGTCTGCCCCCTTGGAATTGCTCATGATTGATTATGTCTTGATAGGGTACTCGACGTCGGGGTGCTCCTATTGCTTGGTGATGACAGACCACTTCACTAAATATGCTGTGGCGGTGCCAACGAGAGATCAGACAGCAGAGTCGGTAGCTAAGGCCGTGTGTCGTCATTTTCTCCAAGTGTTTGGGTGTCCGCAAAGAATACACTCAGATCAGGGGGCATGTTTTCAGAGTACTCTAATGAAGGAACTGTACCAGTTGTATGGTATCCAGCAGTCAAAAACAACACCCTACCATCCACAAGGTAATGGAGCTTGCGAGCGTTTCAATCGGACTCTTTTGCAAATGTTGAGGACATTAGAGAATGAGCAGCGGGTTCACTGGCCTGAATTTATCCCTGAATTGATGTGGGCCTATAATAACAGGATGCATAGCACTACAGGTTACACCCCACACATGCTAATGTTCGGTCGACCTGGCCGAGATATTGAAGAATTGAGTATGCCAGATCTCTCCTCCACTCACCCCCGGACCGCGTCTGAATGGGCCTGTGAACACCGGCATAGGTTAAGGGTGGTTCATCGGGTGGTGGGTGACCGACTCAGTCAGGTGACTCACCGGGACAGACACCCAGTACAAAATGAGCCTTTCTCTCTGGGGGACAGGGTGTTGGTGAGGACTAAGGGGCAATCGGGCAAGTTGAGTGATCGATGGGAGGCAACGCCATATGTGGTCAAAAGAAGGGTGAGTCCTGAAATTCCAGTCTATGAGGTAGAGCCGGTGGGAACTGGAGGACCGACCCGCAATCTTCATCGTAACATGTTGCAGCGATGTCGGTTCGAAAACTCAGGCCCCATTTCCAGGGAGCCAGAGCCTGTTTCTCGGGGGGTGATTCATCCTAGTAATACCGAATGTTGTGATGAGCCTTTCCCTGTGTCTACCCACCTTTTCCCTGTGGTAAATGCGCCGCCATATAGTGACAATATTGTGCATCCTATGTCTTCTCCTAGGGATGCTGAACAAGGACAGGTGCCTGATCCGGACAATGTGCTATGGAATGCAGCACCTCAGGAGGGAGCATCTTCATCAACTTCTCCTGGTGAAAGCACTGATACCTCTGGGACTGGAAATCCAGTGTCTGGTCCCAGGAGGTCAACTCGGGCTACAGCGGGAATACCACCACAGCGCTATGCGCAAGAGGACTTTGAGTGGGGAGGTGTGTCGAGGACGCCAACCTTTAGTGGGGTGGCATGTAAGAGTGTGTAAAAATTTACTTCCTGAATAAAAAGGTGGGGGCTGTCAGCTGAGGAGGTTGTCACGGAGACAGGAAGGACTTTATGACAGTTTGGGCTGAGGTAAACTGGTCTCCAGAGGTGCTGTGAGGAGAGTGGCTGTGGAGAAGTCTGAGCCAGATAAAGCTGAGACCGGACACTGATCCACTGGACAGCAGAGCCCCTGGAGGGGACCAAAGACTTATTCCCTGCTACGAAGCGAGTATACTACTGCCAGGAGAGGAGTGCTTTAGAGGAGACGGGTCGGCCATACTGTGAGAGAAAAAGACTGAATCTCTGCTGTGAGACTGCAGGCCTTGGTGTGGTGTCTCTAGGTGAACACACTTGGCCTCCCAAAAAGCTACAGAGACTAAGACCCCCCTTCAGACAAGAGAACACAATATCCCTATTTACTACAGTTGTGTTTTATTTATTTTTCATTTTTGGCGCTGAAGACCATTGGAAGTGACTGCGTTAACAGTACTTCCCCAGGCCTGTACAGACTGTAACTGGACTAAACATTACTATTAGATAATGTACCCGGGTATCCTACAGATCAGATATATAAATATATATGTACATATATGTACACTGGGTTTATATGTATTGTATGTATAGAGTTGATAAGATTGTAAATCGGTGTGTTATTTCAGTGATCCTCACTAAACTGCATCCATCTGATTTACACCTGTCCTGCTGCTGTGTGTAGTAAATCGCTTATTTTTCTGTATAGATTTTAGGTAAATTTATTTTTGGCATTGTCTCCTCACACTGAGGAGGAACATTAAGGTAACACACCGACCCCTAGCTTGATGCTGGGTGTATGTAAATAATTTATCTATTTCTGGGGAAATAACATATCTGTGCATCTTACTCTAAACTTTCCATCTGTTTCCCCAAGTAAAAGCAAGTATTTTATGTTGCTTCTGCCTCCGTCTCTGTTTCTGTGACTCACTGGATCTAGTACGGACCTCTGGTCATTACATATGGACAGGAGGCAGCATTTGAAGGACACTTAGGATAGGGACAGTGCAGCAGTTATAGCTAAGAAAGGTGGACTGTGTTATGGTTATAATTAATAAGGACGGAGAAGGAGATGGTTATAGCTAATATACTGTGGGTGGGCAGTGTGGTACCTAAAGCTAATAAGTGAAGACACTGTAACGCTTATAGCTAATAATGGCAGACAGTAGAGGCTTTAGCCTAATTAGCCATTTTCCAGGGGTCAGCCTGACAGTGCTTAGACTACGCACCACACACTGCATCAAATTTGTCTGCATGGCTGTTGTCGCACAAGGAAGCCTCTTCTAAAAATGATGCAAAAGAAAGCCTGTAATAAGTTTACTGAAGACAAGCAGACTAAGGACATGGATTACTGGAACCATGTTCTGTGGTCTGATGAGACCAAGAAAAACGTACAGTGATACCTCGGTTTTTGTCAATAATCCGTCCAAAAACTATCAACGAAAACCGAAATCAACGAAAACTGAGGCAACGATTTCCATAGGAATCAATGTTAAATGAATTAATTGGTTCGAGACACTGAAAAAGACCTACTAAAAAAACATTTTATAGTGAATAAAGATAGCGGTTAGGGTACCTTTACACGCCGCTACAACAAGGTGGAAACAACCGGGTTGATGAGACAAATGTATCTTGCACTGCCAAATCAACCCGAGGTAGCGTCGTGTAAAGTAGGTTGTTTCCACCCGTCACTTGCGGCACCTGTTTCAGAGCAGTGCTCTAAAACAGGTTGATTTCAACCCGATGGTAGTGGCGTCTAAATACGGTAGGGTAAGGTTTTTTCGTCACCTAGTTAACTCCCTGGGGCGTGACGCAGCCTCCGTGAAACCACCCCCCTTCAGCGATCATTGGAGGAAGCTCCTGCGTTACGATTGGTAGTCGCTGCATAGGGCGGCATATTTAAGGAGCTGACCAGTCACACTACACAATTGCTCGAGCGTCATGTATTAGTCAGCCTCCTGCGCTGGCTGGCCAATCATGATGCTATTGCTTTGTCCTATCAGCGTACGAACGTCTCGTAATCCACAACTCTGGCACGCCTATGTGTTGTCCCTGCTGCACCAGGTCCTCCCATATTACCCTGTTGTAGTGGCGTGTAAATGGGGTAAGGTGCTCTGCAGAAGGTAACTTTAGGCACCCGGCGTTGCATCCAGAGATAGATTCAACCTTCTGTAAAGCACCTTGTAGCGGCATGTAAAGATGGTATCGGGTACCGTTTGTAACCGTTGGTGCGTGCTCGTGCACGTGAAACACCCAGTTGTTTCCACCTTGTTGTAGCTGTGTGTAAAGGTACCCTTAATGATAGAATCACTCAGAAATGAGTGTAGTAGGAATATGAAACACTAATTTAAAGAAGAGAATAAACATTTATTATGTTATTTTATTTTTAAAAAAGCTCTTTTTGGTGTATGGGAGATGCCGAGGAGTTGAGAGAGGGGTGCACATTTTATTTTTTGCAAGGGGTATTACATTTTTATGGGTAAATTAGTAGCGATGTATAGACAAAAAACAACAAAAATCGAGGCATCGACGAAAACCGAGACACGATTTTCATTAAGGAAATCGACAAAAACCGAAACCGACGATATCTGAAGTCGACAAAAACAGAGGTATCACTGTATTTGGTTTAGATAGTGTCGAGTGTGTGTTACTGCAACCGGGTGAGGAGTATAAGGACACGTGCACACGCTGAATATTTGATGAGTTTTTTACCTCAGGATTTGTAGCCAAAACCAGGAGTGGATGATTAAATACAGAAGTGGTGCAGGTGTTTCTATTAGACTTTTCCTCTGATTGCTCCACTCCTGGTTTTGTCTACAAATCCTGAGGTAAAAAACTCAGCAAATACTGAACGTGTGCACATGGCCTAAAGACAAGCGTTTGTCTACAGTCAAGAATGGTGGTGGGAATGTCATGGTTTGGAGCTGTATGAGTGCTGCTGACTGTTGGAAGTTACAGTTCATTGAGGGAGCCATGAATGCTAACATGCACTGTGACACTGATACTGAAGCACAACATGAAATTGGGCCACAGGACAGTATTCCAATATGATAACAACCCCAAACACACCTCCAAAACAACCACTGCTTTGCTAAAGAAGCTGAGGGTAAACATGTTGGACTGACCAAGCATGCATCCAGACCTAAACGCTAGTAAGCATTTGTGGGGCATCCTCAAATGAAAGGTGGAGGATTGCTAGTTCTCTAACACTCACCAGCTTCGTGATGTCGTCATGGAGCAGTGGAAGAGGATTTCAGTTCCTGTAAAGCTCTATTGAATTCCATGCTCAAAAGAGTTAAGTCAGTACTTGAAAATAATGATAGCCACACAAATTATTGACACTTTGAACAAAATTTGGCCATTTTCATTTAGGGGTGTACTCACTTTTGTTGCCAGCTGTTTAGACATTAATGGCTGTGTTTTGAGTTATTTAGAAGGCACACCAAATTTACACTGTTATACAAGCTGTACACTGACTAATTTACATTATACAACGTGTCATATCTTCAATGTTGTCCCATGAAAAAATATAATGAAATACAAAAATGTAAGGGGTGTACTCACTTTTGTGATATACTGCCTATAAGGGATATGTTGCAGGCTATGATATAGAATGCTTAGGCTGTGCAGGTTTCCCACAATAGCATGAGCAACATGTGACCTGGGCCTGGTGTGTTGAAAAACAGCTCATGGGAATCTTTAGAGAAATGTCCGCATCACTGGTTCCAAAACCCAATGGAAATAAAGCCGAGCTATGACTGTACCTTGACAAAAGACTAGAGAGGCCACTGTTCTGCTTCAGCATCATATCTGAAATTCCTTATTTAGTTTGTTTAGAGTATTTTAGCTCCCTGTAGTGGCTTAACTTGTTATCAGCACCAGCTATTGCATTTCATCCTTCTATTCCACTACACATTTGTGATGCATTATGGGTAGATAAGCCTCACATGTAGAGGACATTCTCCATTTCATTCCCCTAATGAAAGCATTGCTGTTAAGGAAATTTATGTTGCTTGCAGCCATCAGATGCTTTAAATGTTACTCTAGTCTAGTCAGTTGAATTCTAGGTCAGATACAAGCTTTGCAGATGTATGCATATTGTATAGCTACTTTGTGATGTATATTCTTCAGTATAGGGTGGGCCATTTATATGGATGCACCTAAATAAAATGGGAATGGTTGGTGATGGGTGGTGACCATGGTGGCCATTTTGAAGTCAGCCATTTTATTTTGGATCCAACTTTATTTTTTTCAATGGAAAGAGGGTCATGTGACATTAAACATTGAGAATTTCATAAGAAAAACAATGGTGTGCTTGGTTTTAACATAACTTTATTCTTTCATGAGTTATTTACAAGTTTATAACCACTTATAAAATGTGTTTACAGTGCTGCTGATTGTGTTGGATTGTCAATACAACCCTCTTCTCCCACTCTTGACACACTGATAGCAACACAGCAGAAGAAATGCTAGCAGAGACTTCCAATATCCGTTGTTTCAGATGCTGACTATCTCGTATCTTCATAGCATATACAATTGCCTTCAGATGAGTGATGGAGCAAACCTTTTTGTGAATGGTGAAGTTAACAAACAAAACCACCGCTATTGGTCTGACACTAACCCACAGTGGATAGATCCCCCCAAGACTGTTAGAACACAAAAATTTATGGTGTGGTATATGGGGTACAAAGATAGTGGGGCCATTCTTCATCAATGGAAACATCAATGCCACTGGATATTTGAATCATGTAGCAATTTCAGATATCCAGTGTCATTGAGGTTTCCACAAACAGGAGGTTGATATCACCAAAGATTCCCATTTTATTTAGGTGCACCCATATAAATGGCCCACCCTGTAGTATTATACATGCACTGATTATGTATCCCAATTGTTTCTAGTTTCACCAAATTGTATTTACCATGTTCAATAAAGCATACAGATTTCAAGCAACAATCTTCTTATTGGATTCAGTAGATAGAGGTTTAGCTGGCTATCAGACTGCACTCATACACTTCAGGACCCGTGTAGCGAGAACAGAACAGCTACCATAAATTATTGTAGTCCAGACCAAAATCCCAGGAATAAGACAAGTGTGAAGTTATCTTGAGAAGTCTTTTCATGGTGTTACACATATGGTCTTCTGCAGGTTCATTTGGGAATAGAAATAAAAGTGCCCATTGATAATGTTAATTCTGCTATTTGGTATGGATCCCATCCTGAGGATAGGTGATAACTTGTTTTCATACAAGAATCCCTTTAATACAAATCACCAGAAGTGGACATCCCATCACATACATCGCAGTTATGTTATGGGCAAAGAAAATGTGCAGGAGCCACCAGTTTGTACAGTCGATACTCCACTCTATTGGGGGCTAATGCCTAACAGAAATTTGAATGTAGTTGTGTTGCATGTACCCAAAACTTCTTATTGCATGTAAACCAGGCCCGGACAGACAGGCGGGAGGAGCGGGACTTTTCCCGATGGGCCGACCGGTGGCCTGGCTGCTTTTAAATGATTTTGCGGTCGCCGCCCGCCTGCATAGCGGGGGTCTGAGGAGCGGCGCCGGCCGCCACGTTGCGGCGGCATTATAAGTCATGAGAGAGAGACTCACTTGTTGGTGCACAGACTCTGCACACCAATCAGCGGGCGGCCCAGGCAGCGGCTCATACTTCTATTGGAGCGGGCTGTGCTGTGCCGAAATCACGACAGCACATTTCTTTGTGGGCGGAGAGAGCACACATTCTGCTCTCCCGCCAACGACATGGAAACGCACCGGCCACCCCGACCCCAGCCATTACCGGTGGTCCCTGTGCAGGGAGCCAGTGGAGCTGGCCTGAAGACAGCGTACAGTCTCCTCCTCACTCTTCCTGTATGTGGCCTGTCAGCTGCGGACCTGGGGCAGTGCGAGACGGCAAGCCAAAGCTGGGGCTGTGCCTCTGTGCCTTTGTGCCTGGGGCTGTGCCTGGGGCTGTGCCTCTGTGCCTGGGGCTGTGCCTCTGTGCCTCGGTGCCTGGGGCTGTGCCTCTGTGCCTGGGGCTGTGCCTCTGTGCCTGGAGCTGTGACTCTGTGCCTGGGTCTGTGACTCTGTGCCTGGGGCTGTGCCTCTGTGCCTCTGTGCCTGGGGCTGTGCCTCTGTGCCTGGGGCTGTGCCTCTGTGCCTGGAGCTTTACCTCTGTGCCTGGGGCTTTGCCTCTGTGCCTGGGGCTGTGCCTCTGTGCCTGGAGCTGTGCCTCTGTGCCTGGGGCTGTGCCTCTGTGCCTGGGGCTGTGTCTCTGTGCCTGGGGCTGTGTCTCTGTGCCTGGGGCTGTGCCTCTGTGCCTGGCGCTGTGCCTCTGTGCCTGGCGCTGTGCTCTGTGCCTTTGTGCCTGGGGCTGTGCCTGGGGCTGTGCCTCTGTGCCTCGGTGCCTGGGGCTGTGCCTCTGTGCCTGGGGCTGTGCCTCTGTACCTCTGTGCCTGGGGCTGTGCCTCTGTGCCTCTGTGCCTGGGGCTGTGCCTCTGTGCCTCTGTGCCTGGGGCTGTGCCTCTGTGCCTGGGATGTGCCTTTGTGCCTGGGGCTGTGCCTCCGTGCCTGGGGCCGTGCCTGGGGCTGTGCCTCTGTGCCTGGGGCTGTGCCTCTGTGCCTGGGGCTGGGGCTGTGCTCTGGGGCTGTGCCTCTGTGCCTGGGGCTGTGCCTCTGTGCCTCTGTGCCTGGAGCTGTGCCTCTGTGCCTGGGGCTGTGCCTCTGTGGCTGGGGCTGTGCCTCTGTGCCTGGAGCTGGGCTCTGCCTCTGTGGCTGGGGCTGTGCTCTGTGCCTGGGGCTGGGCTGTCCCTCTGTGCCTGGGGCTGTGCCTCTATGCCTGGGGCTGTGTCTCTGTGCCTCTGTGCCTGGGGCTGTGCCTCTGTGCCTGGGAGTGTGCCTTGTGCCTGTAGCTGTGCCTCCGTGCCTGGGGCGTGCCTGGGGCTGTGCCTCTGTGCCTGGGGCTGTGCCTCTGTGCCTCTGTGCCTGGGGCTGTGCCTCTGTGCCTGGGGCTGTGCCTCTGTGCCTGGAGCTGTGACTCTGTGCCTGGGTCTGTGTTCTGTGCCTGGGGCTGTGCCTCTGTGCCTCTGTGCCTGGGCTGTGCCTCTGTGCCTGGGGCTGTGCCTCTGTGCCTGGAGCTTTGCCTCTGTGCCTGGGGCTTTGCCTCTGTGCCTGGGGCTGTGCCTCTGTGCCTGGGCTGTGCCTCTGTGCCTGGGCTGTGTCTCTGTGCCTGGGGCTGTGTCTCTGTGCCTGGGGCTGTGCCTCTGTGCCTGGCGCTGTGCCTCTGTGCCTTTGTGCCTGGGGCTGTGCCTCTGTGCCTGGAGCTGTGCCTCTGTGCCTGGGGCTGTGCCTCTGTGCCTGGGGCTGTGCCTCTGTGCCTCTGTGCCTGGGGCTGTGCCTCTGTGTCTCTGTGCCTGGGGCTGTGCCTGGGCTGTGCCTCTGTGCCTGGGGCTGTGCCTCTGTGCCTCTGTGCCTGGGGCTGTGCCTCTGTGCCTGGGGCTGTGCCTCTTGCTTGTCCTGGGGCTGTGCCTCTGGTGGCCCGGGGCTGTGCCTCTGTGCGCTGGGGCTGGGGCTGTGCCTCTGTGCGCCTGGGGCTGGGGCTGTGCCTCTGTGCGCCTGGGGCTGGGGCTGTGCCTCTGTGCGCCTGCGGCTGTGCGGCTGCGGCTGTGTGGCTGCGGCTGTATGGCTGTGTGTGTGGTGTGGCTGCGGCTGCTTGGCTGTGTGTGCCTGGGACTGTGTGGCTGGCTGTGACTGTGTGTGTGGCTGGCTGTGTGTCGCTGACTATTTGCCTGTGTGGTGTGTGTGGCGGTCTGTGTGTGGCTGGCTATGGTTGTCTATGTTGCTGTCTATGTGGCTGGCTGTGTGTGGCTGGCTGTAGCTGTATGTGTGGCTGGCTTTGGCTGGCTGTGTGTGTGGCTGGCTGTTTGTGTGTGGCTGGCTGTCTCGGTGGCTGGTTGTGTGTCTGTCTGCGTCTATATGTGGCTGGTGGCTGTCTATGTGGCTACCTGTGTGTGGCTGTAGCTCTGTGTGGCTGGCTGTGTGTGGCTGGCTGAGGCTGTGTGTGGCTGCTGAGGCTGTGTGTGGCTGACTGAGGCTGTGTGTGGCTGGCTGAGGCTGTGTGTCTGTGTTGCTGACCACTGAGACCCCAAAATCCTGACAAACGGAGCTTTGAAGATCACCATGTAAATGGAGCTGTGGCTGATTATTCCCTCTTCTGCACCATTCACATGTGGCTCTTCAGATAACTCCTTTAACACTTTATTCAACGTACCATGGATCTCCAACTATCTCCAGATACGCTTATCGTGACCTGCGACGTGGAATCTTTATACTCGAACATCAGTCATGAAGATGGTCTATCAGCGGTGGCATATTTTCTGGACCTGAAGTAAGCTCTGATCGAATGCATGATTCGTTCATTTTGGATCTATTACAGTTTGTGTTACAACACAACTATTTTTGTTTAACCGAACATTTTACAAACAAGTTTACGGCGTGGCGATGGGGTGCGTGTGCGCCAGCCTTCGCCAACATATTCTTGGGATGGTGGGAAGCAAACATGTCTATTCCTTACAGGAATTCAAAGACCATGTGTCGAACTTGTTTCGTTATATAGATGATGTTTGCTTTTTATGGTCTGGCTCACAAGCAGGGTTGTCCTCATTTATTGAGACCCTGAATAACAACGTGCTGAACATACATTTGGCCTATAGCATCTCGACTAAAGGCCATGTTTTTGGATTTGCAGATTTCTATGCACGAGGGCCTTTATGCACGAGCTGTTCCGCAACCCGACCGCTACCAACAATCTTCTCCAATTTCAAGTTTCTATCCAAGCCACACCAACATGGACTTCCAGTTGGTCAGTTCCTTCGTATACGATGAACATGAACAACTGATGAAACATATCGACATCAGCTAAGGGGCTTACGGAATGACTCCGAGCACGGGATATCCAAGACATGTATCTCTTCTGCTTTCCAAAGAGTGAACAAAGAAACTCAGGAGTCATTACTGCTACCATGCCTACGTGATCAACTCTGACATTGAGATTTATTACGGATTACAACAATCGCTGGAATGAAGTAATCAGAATTTTAAGTAATCATTGAATGTCCTGCTGGAAGACTCCCAAACTAGATCTTTGGTGAGCACGAGGCCCCTGATGACGCAGAAAGGCCGGATATTGGGGACATTGTCACCAGCAGTCATTTTACGGAATTGACGATCCCCGTGGGTCGGGGTATATGCTTACACGGATCATTTCCATGTGGCAATTGCAACGTATGCAGCCTCATGAGACCTGTCCAAGACACTCTCTGCAATCCATTGGATAGTGTAAATTATAAACTCACGTCATACATATACTGTAGATCCAGGAATGTTATCTACGCATTATTATGCCTCTGTAATAAGGTATATGTGGGACAGACCTCCCAGGAGTTACGATGTAGAGTTCAGCACCATATGTCCACTATTAATTTAGCAGTAGGTGCAGTTGCTAAAGGTAAAGCCATTACATCGGTGGCAGCTCATTTTCTAGCCACACACAGAGGCAATATCACCGGCCTCCGGGTACTAGGTCTTCAGAAGTACTTTAGTAATGGACATGGGGGCTCTGCACACAAATGGCTCTTACAAACAGAGGCAAGATGGATTTACACGCTGCAGTCAGTTGCTCCCTATGGACTAAATGAAGAGTTGACTTTCACTGGCTTCTTGGGATAAGACAGTTAGATACCTATACTGAGCGTAATATATATGGTACATGAATCTCATTGAATTTATTTGGTTGTTTTCAGGTGAGCGGGATCAAGGTCGAGATGGCTCTTGTCCGGACCACAGAAGTAGAGAGTTGGAGATGGCCCATTATCACTCACTGGCTGGATGAACTCCTGGGATTGGATTTATTCCTTGGACAACTTGTGTGGACGACTCCTGGATGTTTTTATTGGGACTACATATTCATGACCAAATCTTTTTTCACCATGTTTAATCATTGACATTTGACTAGAGTGTTCCCAGATTGTTTTCAGGATTTTTTGGCTCCTCAGTGACCAGGCCCTTTGACCTCCACAGTAGTCATTGGGTTGGTTCTGAGTTCTTGACACCTGGAACCCACAGATAACTAAGGGTCAGATAAGGGTTGCCTTTATTATGAGAACTGAATTAATCTAGGGTAGCCCATAGCTGTTGCAACTGTATACAGGTTTCCACTCAAAACTTGCCCAGGCTTAATTTAATGATTTATCCTGGGGTGCCCTTATCGGATCTTTACTCTTTTACTGACTCCTTTGGCTGCAACCTGGGGCTCCCAACTAACACCTTGGGCTTTGCCTACTTAGCTATCGCTCAGAATGTAAGGATTTGAAAGATTGGATGGCACTATTTGGCCATGTTAATCTGAAACTAAGATTTTATGAACAATTCTTTGAGGATGAATGATGTTGTTATTTAACTAATAAAACTATTTTTGCATAAGACAATACTGCACATGTTAAATTTATCTTCTAAGGAAATTGTTTATTGGGGTCATCAAACGGTTTTTGATTATTCCATCATAAAACTGCAAAGCCCGACGGCCCAGCATATGTGGTCTTTTCCATATGCACTTCCTTGGTCCGGGCATTAACCATAATAACCCTCTGTCTTTTAGCTTTTGGCAGAACAGGTTGTTTATATTTGAGGGTGTTTGCAAGATAGACCCATATGATCCTCTGACTGGGCTATGGGGGATAACACCCCTAGCCCCATTGGGATATTGGGACCTTGTCCACCTTCACACCCTATCACTTTTATAAGGTACTTCATTATTCTCTATAGATCTATTATGCCTGTGCCCGGTTACCCTACCAATTGGATGACCTTTACGCATGGAACTGCCATTTTCTTTTTCCCCAGGTTTTTTCCACAGGTTGTTCAACTCCACATAATATTTATTTTTCTCCACCTTTTATGTGATCTTGATGGTGGATCTACAACATCCAGTCCTGGAGCTTGGTTTATATATAATCACTAACTATATATTTCTTTAAATTTGTTAGTATAGTTGGAACTACAATCAGGTGAACACTTTTGTGCATGGATCTGATATCCCGACCAGTATTGTCTATTCTTTATCACCATCTGACTTTTTGTCTAATTTAACATTATCCTTTCCCAGTTTTTTTTCCACAGGTTGGTTAACTTTATATAATATATACTTTTCTCTAATCCTTATGTGATCTTGATGGTGGCCTCACAACATCCAGACCTAGAGCTCCGTATGTATTTGATTGTTAACCATACAATACATTTTTCAAGTTTGTATATTTCTAGCATCATTGGTACTGTGGCTGTCCATGCAGAACATGCAGCTTATCTATTCTGGCTCCAAAACTGTCACCCCCTCCTCCTTGTGTGACTGGTCCTTTCATGTTTCTTTCCTCGTGTGTCTACCCACGTTTTGATAACAAGGGCACAAATAACTGTGTATATTGGTTTTCAGACAGACATGCTGCATGTTTTTTACAACTTACAATTACCGTATATACTCGTGTATAAGCCGACCAGTGTATAAGCCGACCCCCCTACTTTTGCCCCCAAAATCTGGGAAAACCTATTGACTCGTGTATAAGCCGAGGGTGGACCCCAGCACAGGCATACAGCCCCCAGCAGTGTGGTATACAGCAGCCTCCCCAGTAGTATATACAGGCCCCAGCAGTGTTACAGCAGCCTCCCCAGTGGAATATACAGTGGTATATACAGCAGCAGCCCAGTGGTAGTATACAGCAGCCCCAGTGGTAGTATACAGCAGCCCCAGTGGTAGTATACAGCAGCCCCAGCAGCCCCAGTGGTAGTATACAGCAGCCCCAGCAGTAGAATACAGCAGCCCCAGCAGCCCCAGAGGTATATACAGCAGCCCCAGTGGTAGTATACAGCAGCCCCAGCAGCCCCAGTGGTAGTATACAGCAGCCCCAGCAGCCCCAGAGGTATATACAGAGGTATATACAGCAGCCCCAGTGGTAGTATACAGCAGCCCCAGTGGTATATAGGGCCCCAGCTGTGTATACAGCAGCCCAGCTGTATACAGCGGTACCCAGTGATATACAGCCCCCCCCCCCCGTGGTATACAGGGCCCCCTTGCTTGTGGCAGACCTGTAAAAGAAGATATCATTATACTTATTGTGTCGCCGTCACCGCGTTCCTCCGGGTCTTCAAGCTTCCTTCTCCGGCGCACAGACAATGACGTCATTTCCTGTGCGCCGGAGAAGGAAGCATGAAGACCCGGAATAGCGCGGTGACGGTGACAGAGCGGCGGCGGCGACACTATAAGTATAATGATATCTTCTTTTACAGGTCTGCCACAAGCAAGGGGGGACCCTGTATACCACGGGGGAAGGGGGGGCTGTATACCACTGGGTACCGTATATGACTCGTGTATAAGCCGAGGGGGGACTTTTCAGCACATTTTTTGTGCTGAAAAACTCGGCTTATACACGAGTATATAAGGTAAGTCTGCCTTGATGTCTATTTATACATTTTAATCATGGGTACCCGTGCTTTAGATCTCTAGCACTAAGTTGCCAACCCTGACGCTTGCTCCTGGGTTAATGAGCTATACTACGGTCCGGCCGGGCTATTTTTCCTACAGGGCCGGACTAGGTTCCGCCTCCTGTCTCCCAGGCAACGGTAGTCGCTCCGTAGCCTTAACTGTAGCATCATTTCCGGCGTGCGGCCGGATGTGTATCTCCAATGACGCTGGTAATCACGTGTGCACCTGGCGTCGCTTTCAGCGTGCATCAAAAACGCATCACCGGTCACCGTGGCACTGGCCTGCATATGATATACAGGGAGATCACGTGCGCGCTTGGCACTTACTTTAGCGCGCCCAGGTCAAGGCCTCCATTTATGGGGAGTACGCCCACTCCCACCTGATCATAATTCAATTAAATAATTGGGACATATAAGGCTGACATCCATAGCCTCACTTAGATTGCCCTGAGGAAGCTGCTGGTTGCAGTGGAACGCGTGGGGCCCCCAGACACCCAGGTTGCAGCTTCATATGGTATGGGCAATATCATTATTGGGTGATCATGGACTTGGCTAGTTGAGGAACAGGTTTTTATGCAGACACACTAGATGTAGGACAGGCATATGCAAGGTCTTGGCAACACATTGACACTGTGTTGATGTTGGATTATAAAGTGTATTCTGCTTTGTATAATTACTGGTTCTTCGCTATGCCTTGTCCTGGCATGCTATTTGAACATGCATTAATTATTTGAAATGTACAACCTGGGTTTTGGGACCTACCAGGTTTTAAATGTTTTTATCTGTGTGGTTTGTTTTAGCCTTTTTGATGTAATAAAAAATGTATATATTTCTTACTACCGGGTGTGCATTAATAATTCTGCATGAGCTTTTTCAATGTGAGTAATGGCAATTGTCATGCGGTTTTCTGCACCCTATTTATTCAAGCTGTTTATCACCATATTTCTAAATGTATTAAAAATAATACTTACCCTCCGATGGGTGTTCCGGTGTCCGGTGTCCGGAAGCCAGAAGCCGCCGCAAGAATTGACCTGCTAGGGCCTGCTGTGATGTCAGAGTGACGTCACAGTTATGTGATATGTATCACATGGCCACGAGCGGCCAATCAGCGCCCATGACGTCACTTTGACATCACGGCAGGCCCTGGCAGGATGATACCTCTTCACCGGACACCGGAGAAAAGGCGTCGGAGGGTAAGTATTTGATTCTTTATTATTTTTCATACATTTGCCTTTATTTAATTTAGATTTCGCAGTGTATATTAATACACTGCAAAATCTAATGGGGCAGTCACAGATGTCACAGAGAGGAGGAGGAAGCTGGATTCTTCCTCTCCTCTGTGACATTACCTGCGGTTTATGGGGTGAAGAAATCGCAGTGTGTGAAAGCACCGGCGTATTTTGTTGCGCTTTTTTGCACGGGTGAAAATCACGGCAAAAAGAGCAACAAAATACTCAAATGTGTGAACGTAGCCTAAAGCTAGAAAACCACTTGAACATAAAGCCTATCCTTCACATTTATCAGATCAAGTGAATGGGGAATCTGAGTATTGGCGGTGGTGAAGGCTGTTCTATGTTTACATTGCATTATCAAGCTCAACACTTAACCCCTTAAGCCATCTTGAACATTAATGACCAAGTCTCATCTTTAAGATCTGACATGTGTGACGCACAGTGGGCAGCAGATTTCTATAAATCCATCCACTGTACTCCTACGGGGCAACACAGTGTTTTGGATGCAACAAAAACATGCTTGCGTCCATAAAGCTGATAACACTAAGCATGAGCGCTCACCCTAACACTTTGTGTTTAGTTCCCTGCTATATTTCTGTAGCTTTGACTAAGCTTTGACTAAGCTCTATTTATATGATACTTTACATTCTTACATGGTTGCTTATTATGACAAGAGAAGAAATTCAGGTACATTGAATTTCTGCATGACTAACTAGTGTGTGCTGATGTAAGCTTGTTACAGAAGTGATAAGATCAGAGGCAGTTAATTTGTCTGGCCATTCATTTCTCATGCGTATTATATGTGTGGCAGTATACAAACAGAGCATACTGACTATGTGATTTATTATGCCTATTCTCATAGTGAAGTTATTCAAGTTGAACTTCTGTCCATGGTACTGGGAAAAGGTAACATATAGGCGTACTCAAATATTGCCTGAGCAAATCTGAACCTAAGAAATGATACATTTTGTGTAAACATATATTTTCCATTTTATACTCTTCGTTAGAGTTCTTAGAAGTTCTTTTATCTTGTTTTTATTCCATATACACAGCAAAGGGCAAATAGTTTTAAGCATATGACACAGGAATTGAGAATGCATTATATAGCACTCAGTGGCGTAACCAGAGTCTGGCGGGTCCCGGTGCGAAATTTAGACCTGGGCTCCCCTCCTCCCCCACATGTTGATGAAATGTATACGCCTCATGTAACGTTCTAAATCCTTTAAAGACTCACAGATTGACTCCTCTCCCTCTTCATTGTGTATTAATGTCCCTCATCCTGCTATATATGGTCCTCCTCCTAGAATATGGCCCTTATCGTGGTATATATGCCCCCATCCTGGTTTATATGGTCTGCCTACTCCCGTCACCATAGTCGTCCTATTATTATAATGTATCCCCATATTCCTCAATATATCACAATGTACCCCTATAGTCCTCTATGTATTATAATGCATCCCATAGTCATCCATTCATAAGGTAGGCCCCATAGTCATTCAATTATTATAATGAACCCCCATTATCCTCCATATAATATAATGCACCCTCACATCCCTCCTTATATTATAATGCAGCCTCATAGCCCTCCTAATAGCATAATACAGCCTCATAACCTCTCCATATATTATAATTCAGCCTCATAGCCTCCCCATATAGTATAATACAGCCTCATAGCCTCACCATATAGTATAATACAGCCTCATAGTCTCTCCATATAGTATAATACAGCCTCATAACCTCTCCATATAGTAGAATAGAGCCTCATATACTCTCCATATAGTATAATACAGCCTCATAGCCTCTCCATATAGTATAATGCAGCCTCATAGATCCTCCATATAGCATAATACAGCCTCATAGATCTAAATATAGTGCAGTCTCAAAACTTTCCATATAGTACAGCCTCAATACTCTCCTTACAGTATAATACAGCCTCAAAACTCGCCATATAGTGCACCTCTAAACTCTCCATATGATGCAGCCTCAAAACCTACCATATAGTGCAGGCTCATAACTTTCCATATAGTATAATACAACCTCAAAACCCTCTGTATAGTGCAGCCTTATATATGCAGCCTCATATCTCTCTGTATAGTGCAGTATTATATATGCAGCCTCATATAATTTCCATATAGTGCAGTGTTATATATGCAGCCTTCTCCATATAGTGCAGTATTATATATGCAGCCTTCCCTCATATACCGGTAGTGCAGTATTATGTGCAGCCTTCTCCCATATAGTGCAGTATTATATGTGCAGCCTTCTCCCATATAGTGCAGTATTATATATTACAACCTTCTCTTATATAGTGCAGTATTATACATGCAACTTTCTCCCATATAGTGCAGTATTATGTGCTCCCTTCTCCCATATAGTGCAGTATTATATGTGCAGCCTTCTCCCATTTAGTGCAGTATTATATATGCAGCCTTCTCCCATATAGTGCAGTATTATGTGCAGCCTTCTCCCATATACTGCAGTATTATATGTGCAGCCTTCTCCCATATAGTGCAGTATTATATATGCAGCCTTCTCCCAATAGTGTAGTATTATGTGCAGCCTTCTCCCATATAGTGCAGAATTATGTGCAGCATTCTCCCATATAGTGCAGTATTATGTGCAGCCCTCTCCCATATAGTGCACTATTATATATGCAGCTTTCTCCCATATAGTGCAGTATTATATATGCAGCCTTATCCCATATAGTATAGTATTATGTGCAGCCTTCTCTCATATAGTGCAGTATTATATATACAGCCTTCTCCTATATAGTGCAGTATTATATATGCAGCCTTCTCTCATATAGGGCAGTATTATATATGCAGCCTTCCTACATTGTAAGCGCTGCGATATGTGCGCTATATAATAAGCTTATTATTATTATTATCTCCCATATAATGCAGCATTATGTGCAGCCTTATATCTTCGTATAGGGCAGTATTATGTGCAGCCCTATATATGACCCGTTTCACCCCCCCCACCCACCCCCAAAGTGCTCTGGCCATACTGCACTAATTATTAAAAAGAAAAAAAACTTTACTTACCTCTCCTGGTTCTCTCGCTGTTCTGGCGGTCTCCTCTGAGGATTGACTCAGGAGGAGAAAGAGATGCCGCCAGCCTGCGTTCCACTATGCACTAAAGCAGGAAATGGAAGTAGGCGGCACAGTGGAACACAGGCCAGGAAGCCGGCAGGTCAGAGGAGGGGGGGAGCAGCAGCAGGACGTAGGAGGCTTCCCTCCTCTTCTCTCCCACTGCGATCGGCGGGCGCAGGGGGCAGTTGACGGTGCGGGCCCCGTCGCACCTGCGACTCCTTTGACTGCAATTGTTACGCCACTGATAGCACTTTATCTGTCCTTGTACAGATCCTAGATGGTGATCAGTTCAAGCAGCATTATGTGAATCCCCTATTTATTATATTGATAGCTGAACCATATATGACAGCATTTGTTACAATTACCTTTTGTGTCTCCCCTTTTTCCTCATAGATTGTAAGTTTGTGGGCCGGGACCTCACACCTAATGGTCTCAGTAATTTTTTTTTTTGCCTCATATTGTCTGCATCTAATATATAATTGTCTAGCGGCCACTTCCATCTGAGGATGACATTGGCGGTACATGTGCAGAGGTACCATGAGCCAGCAGGTAGATGATTGGCGTCAGCTGGTCATCTCCCGGCTGGCAAGCCGCTGACCTCTGTGCAGCAGTAGCTCAGCCGTGGCCACATGCTGCACAGAGCTCCGCGGCGAGCCAGTCGGGAGATGACCGGGGTAGTGCAGCGGCGACCAATCAGAGAAGTAGCGCGGCTTGGCCGCGGCGACCAATGAGAGGTGCGGCATTCTAAACTGCGCGCACCATGGTGCCATATTTGAAATACAATGTGCGGCGCTCATTCTGATTGGTCGCTGCTGAACATGGCAGCCAATCAGAATAGCAGCGCGCGCCATGGCGCCATATATGAAATACACTAAGTGCCGCACATTGTATTTCAAATATGGTGCCATGGTTTGTGCCGCTATTATGATTGGTCGCTGCTGAATGCGGCGGCCAATCAGAATAGCGGCATGCACCATATTTGAAATACACTAAGCGCCGCACATTGTATTTCAAATAAAAAATTTTTTTTATTATTTATATTTTTTATTTTAGAATACCCGCTGCGTTAGAATCGGGCCACCATCTAGTTGTATTATATTTGTATTCTCTCACATTGTCTGTATTGTAATTTTTTTTGTATTTTCTCATATTATTGTATTTTATTATTATATGTTATTGTATTGTATACCCTCTGAATTGTAAAGTGCTGCGGAATATGTTGGCGCTATATAAATAAAAATTATTATATTATTATAATGAAAGAATATATATATATTTGGCAGTTTAACCCCTTCACATTCAAGGGTGTAATAGTATGCCTTTGGCCGCCTCCCTCCCTCTGATGCGAGTTCACATCATCCCCCATACATGATCAGCTGACATGTGTAGTTAACAGTGTTGATCGGATTAGTGATCCAATCAGCACTGTTAAACGTTTGGCTCCAAAGCACCACGGCAGGGATTGCGCTGTTCACTGCTGGCTCCATTATTCGATCACAGGGCCTCAATGTGTTGCTATGACAGCCCGAGGTCAGTTGATGATCCCAGATGCTGTCATGAATCAATTCCTGTATATCCAGGAGAAATACAGATGAGGGGTTAACCACTGCCCTGCAGAAATCCACAAGATATCAAGGGTTAGATTACAACATAGGTTTGTCAACGCGTTTCAAGACTCTCTGGCCCCTTCCTCAGGACAAACCATTGTCATCATTAGTTTCTCCGGAGGAAGGGACCAGAGAGCTTTGAAATGCATTGACAAATAAACCTTTGTTGTAACCTAACCATTGACGTTTTGTGCATTTTGACAGTTCCTCTGTCTTTCTCCTGGATATACGCTAGTCGCTGGGGACTGCGGCAGCCAGTTTCATGCTTTCATAGTGGTTATGACTGTTCACAACCACACAAGGTGAGCCTCTGCAATTCCTTTATTGCACTAATCTCTCAGATAAGCCCCTATTTGTGCTTTATCTTTCCTTCTAAACAGTTTATCATGGATCACTTCCTGACAACGATCCCCGAGCTGCATCACTGACAGAACGTGATTATTTGTGCCATTGCACAAGCAATCTGAGTGTGCAGTGTTGAAGCACCCTAAGGGACCTTGTAAAATAAAGGAAAAGTGTAAAAAAAGTTTTAAAAAATATGAAAAAATAAAAAAAAAACACAAAGTTCAAATAACCACCTTTTCCCCCATTGAAAATAAAACTATTACATAAAAATACACATATTTGGCATCACCGCATTCAGAAATGCCCAATCTACCAAAATATAAACTCAATTACCGTATATACTCGCGTATAAGCCGAGTTTTTCAGCCCAAATTTTGGGCTGAAAAGTCCCCCCTCGGCTTATATGCGAGTATGTACGGTAATCTACCGTATGTGCAGCAGCAGCCGCCGGAGGTATACAGGCCCCCCCCCCTATCAAGCTCCACGGACCCCCCCCCCCCTTTGCGCGGCAGCCTGTAAGGGAAAATTATACTTATCAGTGTCCCGCGCTGTCCCGCCGCTGCCGACATCACGATTCCGGGCTTCATTCCGCGTCTTCCGCACTTCCTGTGGTCGCGGGAATGACGTCATTGCCCGCGACCGCCGGAAGCCGGAAGTCGCGGATTGAAGCCCGGGATCGTGTGTCGGCAAGCGGCGGGACAGTGCGGGACACTGATAAGTATAATTTTCCCTTACAGGCTGCCGCGCAAGGGGAAGGGGGTCCGTGGAGCTTGATGGGGGGGGCCTGTATACCTCCGGGGCTGCTGCTGTATAGAGCCCCTGGGGCTGCTGCTGTATAGAGCCCCTGGGGCTGCTGCTGTATACAGCCCCTGGGGCTGCTGCTGTATACAGCCCCTGGGGCTGCTGCTGTATACAGCCCCTGGGGCTGCTGCTGTATACAGCCCCTGGGGCTGCTGCTGTATAGAGCCCCTGGGGCTGCTGCTGTATAGAGCCCCTGGGGCTGCTGCTGTATACAGCCCCTGGGGCTGCTGCTGTATACAGCCCCTGGGGCTGCTGGATACTACCACTGGGGCTGTATATACCTCTGGGGCTGCTGTATACTACCACTGGGGCTGCTGTATACTACCACTGGGGCTATATTTACCTGTGGGGCTGCTGTATACTACCACTGGGGCTGTATATACCTGTGGGGCTGCTGTATACTACCACTGGGGCTATATTTACCTGTGGGGCTGCTGTATACTACCACTGGGGCTATATTTACCTGTGGGGCTGCTGTATACTACCACTGGGGCTATATTTACCTGTGGGGCTGCTGTATACTACCACTGGGGCTGTATATACCTGTGGGGCTGCTGTATACTACCACTGGGGCTATATTTACCTGTGGGGCTGCTGTATACTACCACTGGGGCTATATTTACCTGTGGGGCTGCTGTATACTACCACTGGGGCTATATTTACCTGTGGGGCTGCTGTATACTACCACTGGGGCTGTATTTACCTGTGGGGCTGCTGTATACTACCATTGGGGCTGTATATACCTGTGGGGCTGCTGTATACTACCACTGGGGCTCTATATACCTGTGGGGCTGCTGTATACTACCACTGGGGCTCTATATACCTGTGGGGCTGCTGTATACTACCACTGGGGCTCTATATACCTGTGGGGCTGCTGTATACTACCACTGGGGCTGTATATACCTCTGGGGCTGCTGTATACTACACTGGGGCTGTATATACCTCTGGGGCTGCTGTATACTACCACTGGGGCTGTATATACCTCTGGGGCTGCTGTATACTACCACTGGGGCTGTATATACCTCTGGGGCTGCTGTATACTACCACTGGGGCTGCTGGATACTATCACTGGGGCTGCTGTATACTACCACTGGGGCTGCTGTATATACCTCTGGGGCTGCTGTATACCACACTGCTGGGGGCTGTATACCTGTGCTGGGGTCCACCCTCGGCTTATACACGAGTCAATAGGTTTTTCCAGATTTTTGGGGCAAAAGTAGGGGGGTCGGCTTATACACGGGTCGGCTTATACACGAGTATATACGGTAATCAGATCTGTAAATTGCGTAATGGAAAAAAAAAGTCCAAATGCCAAAATTAAGTTTTTTTTTGGGCGCTGCAACATTGCAATAAAATGCAACAACAGGTGATCAAAACAGTGCATCCACCCAAATTAGAAATGGACAGCTCAAGGCGCAAAAAGTAAGCCTTCACACAGCCACAGATCAAAAAAAATGAGAATGCTAAGGGTACCGTTACACGTCGCAACATTGCATGCAATTTCAGTGGCAATTTGCTGGTTGCAGTGAAATCATGGACACATTGTTCTATTTGTACACCACAACAAAATAGAACAATGTGTCCATGATTTCACTGCAACCAGCAAATTGCCAGTGAAATTGCATGCAATGTTGCGACGCGTAACGGTACCCTAAAGCCCCCGTCACACGGGGCGACATCGCCGCCCATTACAGAGGTGATGTGGGGGCGTGGCCTATCAGCGGAGACATTGCCCCTACGTCGCCTCATGTAAAGGGCGGTCGCGTTGCCGGCAGCCGCCTGGTTTCAGAGCAGTGCTCTGAAACCAAGCGACCATCATGGGGCGATGTGCACACATCGCCCCATGTAACTGGGCGCCGGTGACCTGTAAGGCGATGGGAGCCATAGGCTCCCATTGTCCTGCATCGCCGCTGGGGTTTCAGACACCCCGGCGGCGATCCGCCTGACAGATTGCCGGGTGGGGCTGGTGGTATCGCCCCATGTAAACGGGGGACGGGTAGCTGGCGGGGCGCCAAAAACGTGCGCGCACCCGCCAGTCGCCGCCGACATCCCCAGCCTGTCGCCTGCTGTGACGGGGCCTTAAGGGTCTCGGAAATGGCCCAAAGCGCAATTCTTTTTCTTTTAGAACTTCTTTATTTTTTTCACCACTAAATAAAAGTATTTTTGGCATACAGAGAGACGAGGTGCAACAGCTTGTACTGAAAGGAGGTGCTGCCACAGCAGTAGTGAGGAAACGCTAACTGGGAGAAAAGAACTGCTGTATAGACAGGCGCACTCAGTATATGCAGTGAACTTAACTTTTATTGAAAAATAATTAATTAAGTGCCCAAAACAAATAACCAAGGATAAGGAAGGTTGTGAGGAGAACAAAAAATAAAAACAATTAAAATAGGTTACAAAGTAAAATTTTAACAAGCTGGTAATTCCACACAATTTTGATTCAGGCAAACACAGTAGGACCTGACCAATCGGTCATGTAATATGAATTGCACAGAGCAGGAAAATGAGGAGCAAAATAATGGGTGAAATAAGGGGTAGAGAGTGGGGAATAACGGAGAGACATCTAGGAATTGGGCAACACCAAACGGTGGGACCCCCTTGATAAGTTATGACCACTAATTGCCATTAATCACAATGCAAATTATATATTCATTACGTAGTGCAGTCCACCAACAAGGTCCTAGTAAATCAAAATGGGGAGTACCCAAGGAGGAGTAAGGTCCTCTCCCTTCTCCAAAAATAAAACCACAACCCTTTTTTCATATATAGTATTTGTGAGGACTTCCAGCTTCAGTATCAAGTAGGAGCCGCACACAGGATTCTTTTTGCAGCCTTTATTCTTCCTTGTGGGGTCTGACATAGTGGAGGGTGCGGGAGGGAGGACGGGGAGCAGCCTATACTACGGCCGTTTCGCACCGTCAGTTGTGCTTTTTTTCCAGTACACTATATGGTAAAATAAATGATGTAGTTCAAAAGTACAACTTGTCTCACCAAAAATTAGCCCTCACATGTCTATATTAATGAAAGAACAAAAAAGTTATGGCAATTGGAAGAAGGTGAGGGAAAGGTAAAAAATGGAAAATAGCAAATTACTTGGTGGGTGAAGAGGTTAAAAAAGTTTGGATTAGACTACTTGATTCTCAACTTCAAATTCTAGTGGAAAACAGAAGCCATTAGATACCTAGGGGTAAATCTATCCGCCTCATTTGATATTTTATATAAACTTAATTTCCCCCCACTTTTCAGGCATCTGAGAGCCCTCCTACACAAATGGTTGTCCCTTCACCTTTCCTGGTTGGGTAGAGTGGCGTCGATAAAGATGACGCTTATTCTCAAATTGCTTTACCACTTTGAAACTTTACCAGTGGCCATCCCACTGGGGGAACTCAAGTTCCTTCAGGCAGCCATAATGAGATTTATTTGGTGTAACAAAAGACATAGGATAGCCAAGGAGGTCTTGACAACCCATAAACTCCAGGGAGGCCTATCGGTGCCGAATGTAGAAGTACTACTGGGAAACACATCTCCGCTGGATTCAGTCTTGGTCGCAGCTCTGGGCTTTTAACAAATGGACTGAGAATGAGAAATAGTTGTTAGCGCCAGGCATTTGACCACCTGAAAACTATTCCTCCCCTGCCCAATAAAAAATTTGCAGGGAGGCACAGACACTAAGGTTTAATCAGAGATTTACCGGCTGCTCACCTCCACCGGCGCGAACCCTGGGTATGGCTTCTCTTATATGAGGAGGTGGGAAGCTCTATTAGGAAGGTAGATCACTCCCCAGACGTGGCAATCCATATGGGAAAGAGCAGCCAAGACATCTGTATGTACATTGCATAAAGAAAACCAATATAAATTGTTGATGTTTTGGTACCACACCCCTGCCTTTCTTCATGGGCTGAACCCTCTTCTTCCGGACACATGTTGGCAGTGCAGCACGGATGTAGGCACATTGCTTCATATCTTCTGGTCATGCCTGGAACTGAGCACCTTCTGGGCTTCTCATTCTGAAGGTTCTCTATGCTGATGTGGATTTAGACCCTTTGGTGTACCTCTTTAGTGCACACCTGGGGAGAGTGGGCAAGACAGCCTCCAAATTACTCCTTCACATATTGACTGCGCCAGATGCCCAATAGCTCTGTTCTGGAGGAGGTTGGACCCCCCTTCGTATAATGACCTACTATCCAGAATAGCAGACATAGGAAGGATGGAATACTTGATGGTCCTAATTAAATGTAAATCACTTAACCAGGTGTGGGCCCTGTGGGATTACTTTGCTGCACAAGAGGGGATCTGAACATGTCAGCCCCCTGGTCCTCAGCTCTCCTTTCTCTTCCTTTCCCCTCTCTTCCCCTCTTCATTTATTGTTCTCTACTCTCTTTTCCTCATTTCTGCAGTTACTGTAATGGTTATGGAGATGAGTACACCTTTATATTGTACATTTATTGTAGGACACCTTACGGGGGTGGATCGCCTATGCTATGATATGCCTCATACGTGCTCCCCTGGATCCACAGGAGTTGAAGGAGGGACAAGATCGGACTCAAAGGCACATTCCACCCCGCGAAACTGGGTACAAATGTCTCTAATGTCTTTAATGTCTCTCAAATGTTCCTAATGTCCTAACATCTCCAATGTTATAATGTTTCACTATTACTCTTATTGTGATTATTTTATTGAAAATTGGTCAATAAAAAAGTCATAGTTGAAAAAAAAAAAAAAAAGTTTGGATTATTACCCTTTTAATGACATTGTCTCATGAAAGGCACACAGTGCTCTTGCAGGTTGCATTCACACATGCAGTCATTCTTGCATTTTTTTTTGCAGCATTTGCAATAAAACTAGGATGTTTTTGCCAGTGTTATTGAAAACATTGGCAAATTACGGTGATATGTTTTTACCACAATTGAAGCAAATAAATTTGACACAGTTGCAATATGTGAACGAAGCCATATTACTTCTTTTTCCTACAGTAGCTTCAAATAAATGTCTGACCTTGCAATGCACTGAAGAACAGCATCTCTCAAAACAAGAACAAGTCTTTCCAATGTACCTCCCCATTATATCTCAGAGAGGGCATCCTGACTAGAGGTAACGCTCCAAGGTCCAGACCTTGCAAAGTCTGTAACAGAAAATAAAAACTTTATAGACAATTTAGGAGGAAGGTTATAATTTTCTTCACAAGGTTGATCCACCAAAGCCTCCATCTCTCAAACTGGGTCAACACACAGATATCTGGGCAATATTGTTAATCTCTGGTGCAGTGAAATCATGGACAGATTGCTCCTTTGTACACAGCCACAAATGGAACCATGTGCCCATGATTTCATGAACAGAGATCTGTGAACAATATCTGCCCAGATATCTGTGTGTGTGACCCCAGCCAAAGAGAGATTCTAAATAAGTTGATCTCCCCTGAGGAAGTTGGATCAGTCATTCAGTCTTTTAAATTGCTCAAAGCACCTGGCCCTGACGGATATTCAGCGGAATTCTATAACATTGTTAAAACCATTATTATACCGCATTTCACTTCCCTGTTTAACCATATTGTTAATTCGGGTTCTATGCACGATCAATTCAATGTGGCAGGCTTATCATTATTACCAACCAGGTAAAGACTTCAAATTGCTCTCCAAAATCATGGCCAATAGATTACAATCTATATTCCTAATATACTTACCTAATCCCAAACGGGCTTCGTCCATGGCCGGTCCATCACATACAATATTAGAACGGTGTTAGCCGCTATCATACATAGTTATCAAAATAAGGCTAAACGGAACATACTGGTAAGCCGTGATGCGATAAGGCTTTCAACTGGGTATCTTGGTCTCACCTCATTCGACTTCTGAAACACAGACTGTTTGGTTTTCCTTTTTTCAATTTTATTTGGACAATTTACACTAATCCTCATTCCATAATTAGGCTCCATGGTATTTAGTTGTCCCCCTTCTCAATTTTTACAGGTACAAGACAGGGATGTCCTCTATCTCCCCTGCTATTTAATATTGCCCTAGACCCATTGCTTAGATATCTGGAAATGATTCTCTCCTTTGCGGGAATTGGGATCGGCCACTATGCTTTGAAAACCTTGGCATTTGCTGATGGCATTCTGCTCATGATAGCTAATTCTGAGTTCTCATTCCTTTTATAATGATGGCTTTTCAGGAGTTTGGTGCAATTTCAGGATTTTGTATAAACTTCAACAAATCTCAAGGCTTTGGCGATGTTTAAACATGCCCGGCGATAGTGGATGTTCCTTTTCCCTTTCAGTGGGGGTGTGGCTCTTTGAGATATTCTTTTACTCAAACCAACCACTATGTACCAATTTAATATCCGGCCCTTAATCTCTAAGATAACTTGGGAAATGCAATCATGGACATCCCTTAAACTGTCTTTTGCTGGCAAAGCTCATCTTCTTAAAGTGGTCTATTTTCCTAAACTACTTTTCCCTTTATAAACGCTGCCCATAATATTATCCAAAACTGATGACCGACTCTTAACCAAGATTTTTCTGCAATTTATCTGGGGCTCGGAAGGGGGCTCCAGGTTTAGCATCTTTACATTACAGCAGACTAAATCTTTAGGGGGGCCTTAATTTTCCAAATTTAAGATTATATACTGTAGTATCGCGGCTATTTTCAGACATTCCATGGATTGGATCTGGGGCTTTACCTGCTTTTCTAACACTCCAATTGACGAGGCTATGTCTGGACCAATTAGCCTACCAGCCCTACTTCATTTACCACAAATTCGA